>CAWUFW010012586.1:0-531632 GCA_963921515.1 Calotriton arnoldi | reverse complement strand
TATATGGTTACAGGCTTGCCCACCGCTTCATCCACATGAAAAAAGGCCAAGAGTAGACCCAGAAGTTTGATGCAGTGATTTAATCAGCATATCACCATGTCGCCATGAGCGCGTTTCGGCCGGGCAAAAGCGTGCGATCACAATGTCAGCGCCTAAGGCGGGAGTTACTTCTTTTAAAGTGCAAGTGCCATGCTGGTAGCAGCTATAGACATGGTAAACATACTACACTGGGAAATAAGTCATAGCATAAATGCATTAATAGTATACAATGTGTATAAAATTCATCCAGGGTAAAACCATATCATAATGAGGCACATTATATCTAGCACAGATATTCTTCTCTTATAAAAGGAAGATAAAAGTATAAATACTAAGCAATGTATTACCCCAATTTCCGAATATCCGTGTCATGGTTTAACGTTACATGCCCCTGAATATACTGCTATTAAATATTTTTAAAAAGTGACTTAGTGCATGATGTATGAAGCCCCCATAAAATTAATGCTAAAGTGCGAGTCGTGCACAAGTTCTACCTATTTGTGCAAAATAGTGCAATATTAGTGCAGCAACAGCCTATGTGCAAACAATTGCTAGCAGCCAAAGTGGAAAGACTAATGTCATATACAACTCCTACGGGACCTATAAGGCTAAGAGCGGAGGCATGAAATAGACACCCTAGAATACAAGTAAGATTGCATTGAATTTCGGAGTTAAAGATGTAATGCTAGAGGTACTGGACGGTTGATTCCCGGGACAAATGAGTTTATAAAATTCATAAGAAATTCACATAAAGTCATTTCAGCCTACAAGCCCCAATAAGTTAACTAAAAGCTCCTAAAAAGGCACTAAAAGATTCTAAATGAGTGTTGGCTAAAAGACTGTAAGAATGAAATAGCTACTAAAAACAAGATTTCTACCTATTACATGGTAAATCCTTGTAAGGTGGTTACAAATTACAAAGGATTCTGTTGTAGCCTAATCCAGTATAACAGGAATCTAATTTCACACTGTGTTACAACACTGATACCACGAGAAAATAACTAAAAATTCACCTAAAAATACATGACCAAAATACAGAATCACGAGATAAGTATACATGTCTTCACTGGAATTTAAGCCCCCTGGGTGCTTGGCAGTAAAGTTCTATAATATATCTGGTTTCCAAGCGCCTGAGTTTAGCCTCCACGGTTTCCACCTCTTTTGGCTCATCGGCACTGAGTCCAAAACATAATGCTTAAAACGTCTTAGACTACTTTCATGTTTATCCTTGAAGTGCCTTGCCACAGCGGGATAAGCTAGGATCATAGTTGACAAATTTGCTCGGTGTATGTTGAAGGAGTTCTTTTGTGTGCTGCCAGTTTAGTACTGCCCTCTAAAGCAGATTGCAGCTACATACTAAAAACATACACAACAAACTCGGTTTTGCCAGGACAGATATAGCGCGATGGGAGCCACGTTTTTTGGCTAAATGGTGTTTTGATACGGCGTGGTGTTTATACCGTATTGGCTCATGCCTTACAGGAGGAACATTTAAAAGAAACCTGTTGTTCTTGTACGATTAGCCACATACTAGACTCCAACATCCTCCGGGTTATTCTTCACCAAAAGCATTGCCCATGGTTTGTGTTTTTCTACAAGGTGATTGCAGGTTTTTTAGGCAATGAGCCACCTATAGTAGGGTCTGTTAGTACTGTGTATGCCAATTACGTCGTATGATAGCCCTTATCTGTCCTTCCTGTCTGGAATATCCTAAGATCAACCGAGGTTGGCTACATCAGGTGCGTGAGGCCTGATGTGTAGGCTGGAGGACACGATGAATTATGGAAGCCAGTCATCTGCTGGCCCTACATCTGAGGTTAGATATTGCAGCTTCAATGGTGTGTGTATTGTACCCTCTCTGGAGGAACCTACGTTTGCATTCTTGTTGTTTAGCTTGAGTATCTAGGTCCTCGCTGCATATTCTCCTTATTCTAAGCATCTCCCGCTAGGGGATGCTATGTATAAGAGTGAGAGAGTCGGGCACTTGTGCATGCAAAATGGGAACGTTGCCTGCTGTGAGGTTTTCTGTATAGTGTGGTTTGCCAGGTTGTTGTTGAAATGTATGCCCTCGACAATCTCAGGGAATGTCATATATTCACAACTGATGGAATATGACCAGATTGCAGATTCAGGTTGTTATTATTTAAATCTGCAATAAATTCTTGTGCACTTTTGTTTCGAGCCATCCCAGACAATAAAAGAGATGAGTCTATAAATCTTAGCCAAAACCATTACACTGATCCAGAGAAAACGCAGGAATATTGTTTCATGAGGACCAGCTCCTCCCACCATCCCATAAAGAAGACATGGCGTAACTGGGGGAGAAGCCTGGCCCCCCATTTGCTACTCCCTGAATTTGCTGATATATTTGGTTTTTATGCAAAAGCAGGTTATTCTCCAAACAGAATGTCAATAAATCAATTAGCATTTGGTTATGTTTGGCGTATCTCATAGGTCTGTTCGTCAGAAAATACTCGACTGCTTTTACTCCATCATTGTTCTTATGCTTAGGTATACAGTGCTGTTACATCCAGGGCTATAAGACAATAGCCACTCCTGCCATTTGATTTTTTCAATTTTCCTGATGAAGTCACTGGTGTCTTGCACATATGAATCAAGTTTTTCACATGCTCTTGTAGAAACGAGTCAGTCATAGATCAGACATATTTTCCAGTGGGCCATCACTAAGCTGAGATTATAGGTCTGCCAGGGGCTTGTCGATTGATTTGTGCACCTTAGGAACAAAATATAAAAGGGGGATAGTAGGATTTTCTTTTTAAGATATTTATACTCCTGGAGGTTCAGCAAACCCAGGCTTTTCCATGCCAATAATTTGCCGAAGAAGCTGTCTTGCGCTTGTTTGAACTTCTGCACTGAGCTTTTCCTGTAACAGTCCACATCACTGAGTTGTTTTCGCTGCTTCCTCCTTGTAGTCTTTGAGGACCATAGCACCACATTTCCACCTTTGTCCGCACTCCTCACCACAACCTGTTTATTGTTGTTAATTTTATCCATCAATTGTAAGTATTTACGTTCTTGGTTCTTGATTCTGTGTTGGGTTTTGTTGGTTTCTACATGTAACTGCTTGATTTCCGCCACTACATGGCTCATTGAAAAGATCTAGGAGTCCCGGGGCATAATGGGTGTAAACGTGGACTTTTCCTTAAAGTTAGTTGTCGGGTTTGGCACATGTTTCAAATCGTGGGGATAGTAGGTCCTGTGTTGCAAGTTCCATAGCTGCCCCTTGGTCTGTACTCACAATATTACTCGCATTGCCTTTGTTGCCCAAATTGTATAAAACTTTAAGTGAACTTAGGTCAGAGACTGTTAAGTTACATTCTTCTGTCCCAATGCTTTCCTGATTCTGCACTACTGTTACAATAGGAGACCCCTCTGATCTTGTTTTCAGTTTGTGAAATTTTTGTAGTTTTAATTCTCTAACAAACTTGTAGATGTCTGCACGAGTGTTGGTGTAATTGAAATCTGTTTGGGGCAATATGACAATCCCAATGATAAAATTTCTTGTTCTGCTGCATCGAGGCTGATATCTCGTTAAGTTGATGATAGTGTTGTTCATATTCGCTGTTCCTTCCATATCAATATCAATGGGCGTAGTGGGGCATGGTTCTATTACTTTCTCCATTTCCCCGTCCTCTCGTTGATTTTATATTTCCACTGCTACCCACCTTTCTCGGGCAGCCCTCCTTCGGCTCCGCCTGCTCTTTGTCCTTCGTTTTTGCCGGTTTGGCAGCCTCGGCCTGAGAGTTTCTCTGCGGCTTCTTCTCAGGTGAGTCCAGTTCTTCTCCAGGGATGGTTTAACTACCCCCAGTGCTGGTCTACCCCTTATGTTTCTTCGCCTCGGTTTCACTCTCAATGGCCGAGCTGAGGTCGGGAGCTGAAGTAGAAGTCGCTCCGCCCCGCTCTCTCATTATGCTCTTGAGAGAATCTATTGCTCCTTAATGGCTTATTTCTAAAAGCATCATATTTTCTTGCAAATGTAAAAATTTGTCCATTGCTGTAGTCATCCTTGTCTCTTTGAAATTTGTAGGTTTCCTCTGCTTAATCTTGTCCTCCTCCTTGCTCAGCCTTGAAATGAAATGGAGTTGGCAGAGCGAAAAATCACCCAGGGTGTCAAGGCGCTTGATCGCTCCTCGTGATATTTTTTCTTAGCTGTTGATCCCCCTGTGCTTCTATTTCCTGTAAGCACATCAATTTTATTTTGCAATTCTATGCGGTCCACCTCCGCATATTTAGCAAATTTGGACCAGTCTGCGAGAGGATTTGAGGTTACACTCGGCGGCCCTCTGCCATCATGCGTGGGTTGGGGGTGTCGTAACTGGGGGCTAGCATTATTCTAAGCCCCCGCATGTATTCTGCCAACATCCAAATATTTCTGGAGAGATTTGGCCTCCCACCATTTGCAGTTTCTTGGCGCATTAATTTTCCAAATTACGGTAATTTTCTTTAAGTCCCTTAGTCCCTGCCGCTGTATCTGCAGTTCCATGCTCCATTAGGCTGCTGCCTCTGAGGAGGATTATCCATAAACATTTCCTCCGCTGCTGACTCGCGGTCTCTAAGCGCTGCGGCTGACATGGTGATTGCTGATATAACGATATTGATAAACATTGCTACCAGCCCCCTACGGAATCTCTCAAGGGACTGGAGACTAAAGCTTATACCTCCCCACCTGTGCGAAAGTTGTTGCGCTATTGACAGTACCTTCAGAGAAGCCGTCGACTGCAGGATGATCTCCGACACGGCAGCTGTACTCCTCCGAGCTGCTGCGTGTGTCCTGGAACTGTTCCTCTGCGCTCGGTTGCTACGGCTGGCTCCTCATTGTTCGAGTGCACACACAGGGGCTCCGTGGATTCCGTCCGGAATAATTTACAAGAACTTCCGGGAGCAGCTGCACATCCAACGCTGGCTATCCCGAAACTGACAACGCCGGTATGCTGAAGTCCCGAAAGAAGTTGACCGCCAACCACGGGGCCTGCTTACGGAGAGGGGTCCACCCGGCCGGAGGAGGTCAATCCGGTAATAGTGGTTACAGGCTTGCCCACCACTTCATCCACACGAAAAAGGCAGAGTGGAGCCAGAAATTCGTTGCAGTGATTTAATCAGCAATCACCATGTCGCCATGACGCGTTTCGGCCGGGAAAACGGCCTTGATCACATGTGCAGCGCCTAGGGCGGGATTACTTCTTTTAAAGTGCAAGTGTAATGTGATAGCAGCTATAGACAGAGTAAACATACTACACTAGGAAGTAAGTCATAGCATAAATGCATTAATAGTATGCAATGTGTATAAAATTCTCGCCGAAGCCGCATCTGCTTGGCACAATAAAAGGGCTGTGGAATCCGATGTGTACTCCTGAAATGTTCCTGTTGGACGCATTCGGTTGTTGAAATATATATATATATATATATACACAGAGCACAGAGCACAAGGCCCGAACCCTCAAAGAAAAGAAAAGAAAAGAGCGCCAAGGAGGCGGAAAAATAGACAATGTGGGAATGGAGTTACGATCTGGGGCAAAGATGAAGGAGCCCTACCCGCGCAGATGATGGAGAACCCTCTAACTACTAATTAATGCTAACGAGATCTAGGATTTTGACAGAGGAGGAGACCAGAATTCTATCACTGCAAGGCTTATCATTCTGTATACAGAACAAGCTACAGGTATACATAAACGCGTATTGACTTTTTCAAATTCATAAGAAAATTAAAACTTAAAAGAATTCTTTATGAATAAAAGAAGAGCCTGAGAGAGATTGAAAGCTAACATGGAAACAGCATTGAACTTGCCAGTTGGAGATATAGAGACACTTCTTGATTTACAACAATTGGAACTTGAGGGAGAGGGATTGTCAGTGCCAGGAGTCTAAGGATGAGATCGTGAATTTGTTTATGCCCTGAGATGTTTATGATAGCACTGCAGCCACTTTTAAATGTAAATAGCAGCTTTTACCCCCCATACCCCCAAAAGTATGCCATAGGCGTATTCTCTCGATCTAGTGATTAAAGACACTCAAAGAATTATCAGTAATTTCTAGTAAATCGTTTTTGAAGAACAGGAGTCTACTAGACAAGGAAATACAATGTTGCTGGTAAATAAAATAAAAAACAGAAAAGATATTGTGTGGTCTGCCGGTCGGATAAGGGGGCAATGTGGTCTTATGGCCCCTCAAACTTTACAGTGAGGAGGCTAAATTGCAGCTGCGAGGCCATAATTTGTTATCTAAAAGTACCACAGGCAGTTTGATTGAGAGTAAAACACAAGTTCCTGAAAGATCTGGCAAGATGGCGGGGTCATGGGACTAATATCAAGGCAGAATGCTTGTTTATGAAAGTGGAAAACCCAGTTACCCTATTCTCTATCTGATCCCCAAAAGTCCACAAGAATAAAGAGAACACCGCCTGGCAGACCTATAATATCCACAATTGGCAGTCTGTTTGAACCAACATCTAGATATCTAGATTCCTTTTTGCAGAGTGGAGTACGATTGAAAACTCTCCCAGCCTACATCCAGGACACCAGGGACTTCTTACGCACCATATCCAATGTGGTTTGGAGAGATACTTACCTTCTAATCACATTGGATGTGACGTAGGATTTCGCACACGAGCATAGCTCATGAAAGATGGCTTATGCGCAGTCCGACATTATCTGAATATGAGGCCGATCAGTCTGTTACGCAACACTCGGGAATGTTGGTGGAAATGTGAAGACTGTGTTTGACTAATAACCATTTCATGTTTGGAGGAGGAGACTTACAAACAGTTACGAGGGACGGCGATGGAGCACCTGCTTCGTCCCCAGCTATGCTAATTTGCATATGGGCTGGTGCAGGAGGAGCAGGTGCTCAAAGTCAAGCATGCCAGGGAATGGAATGAGAACATTGTAACCTGGATCAGATTTATTGGCTGACCTATTTGTAGTATGGAAGGGGTCCTGGGACTCCAGCTAAGCAATTTGTGCAGGACATTAACAATAATGACCTCAATCTGAGATTTACAGATGATATCCAGCGAGTCCAGAGTATCATTTTTGAATCTGGAGGTATATATTCAACATGGGGCAATACAAACCCGCACTTTCATAAAACCAGCAGCTGGGGCGCTACGATCCTGCACGGCTGGAAGCTTTCATCCTCAGAGACTCAAAATGAGCATTCCTTGTGCTGAGCATCTGAGGATGGAATGCGTAACTGTAGTGAAAGTAACAGCGTTGGCATGAAGACCAGGGAATCCCTCTCAAACAGATTAATCAGAGCCCGGATACAATCCTACAAATATTAGATCAGGCATGTGAGAAGGTGCAATAAAATAGAAAGGGAGTTACTCCTTAAACCAGAAGCAGAAAGATCAAGCAAAAGAAAAAGAGCACAGGAGATCAGTGCAGGATGATTACTTTGGGTACAATGCCCTACCAGTCGAAAGTAAGAGAGGCTTGTGTAGGCATTGGTACTGAGTAGAGGACCCGGTTCTAAAGGTACATTAACACGCCAGACCTAGCTGATCACCTTCAATATAGCTAGATCAATGAGAATTGACTTTTTTTAACACTTGTCCAGAAAGTAAGCAAAAGTGGAAGGCTGGTTGAAAACTTCTCCAGGTTTCCATAAATGCTTCAAATGCAAAGCTTGTAAAATTGGTCGCATGCGAGAGGCAGGTCATTTCACCACTTATGCACAGCCCATGCAAGATCAGGTGTTCGTAAAATTGTAAGAAGTGAACATGTTGTTTATATTCTGCAATGCACTTGCCCAAAAATGTATGTTGGCAGCACCATTCATATGGATTGCATGTTCGTACTTTGCAACATCTTAGGGCTGTGAAAAATAATGATAAGAATTATGTAGTGGCACGTCCGCATATGATAAATACACAAAGGTAACATAAATGACCTATCGTGCTTTGCGATAGATCAGGTTTCCAAAGAAAACTCCAGAAGAGGAGTGGGAGCCGTGAAGGCAAATTACATCAGTTAGAGTCCAAATATATATTGTTGTTTCAACTCAAGCGCTCCCCATGGACTGAATGTTGAAGAAGATTTGCATGTTCATTTTAATGTAGTACAGGTATCCATATTCAAGAAGTTTTTAAATCTAGCAGAGTAAATGAAATCAGACACAGAAGCAGAAATGTTTTGAGGAAAATTGGAGTAGCAGTAGTAGGGGCATAAGGGTAAATTTGTTGTTTAAGGAACAGTGAAAGCACTATAGCATGTTGAGACATACCGGTAAGGTGTCCAAGGTGTATCACTTAATGTGATCCTTTAGCATAACGATGGAATCCAGAATTCGCGTATAGTTTTTAGGACTGGGCATTTGCACTTTTTTTGGTCTGTATACGGGCAACATGCAACTTAGGATGGTACTGTAATGCACTTGCACTTTGTTGCCTATTTTGCACAATGTAATGCACTTACTGCTTTATTGCCTAGTTTGCACATGGTTTATAACGCACATTGGATAACTATATTTGAGTATTTGCAATATTTATATACTTTTAGTTAGTTCCTAAGATACATCGGATTGTCTAAAGTGAAGCAGCTAAAAAGCTCATGTCAATAGAGACAATGAGACAGCTACTTACTGCTGTTGGAATTGTCTACCCACGACAAAGTATCTGTATGCTATCAGTTCCTTTTATGCATTTTTATGGATGTATTAATAATCAATGTGGTCCAAGTATGCATAGCTCACATGGCAATAAGATGTAGTATTATGATGAAATGAATAATGTGCTGAGACATTATGAAATGGTGCATGTTAATGACAGTATGCTGATATAAAGGCATGTCAGGCACTTGCCATTAATTGAGATAAGAACAAGTATTTCTGCCATGCTCTAATTTAATTTGAATTTATAAAATTACTAACTCATCCAGATGACAATGATTTTAAATTGTCATTGAATGCCTAATTTGCAAGGTCAAGAACGAAAAATTGGGAGGTATTTTAAACAAACAATGTTATAAAAACGATTTTGTCTTGTTCAAACATTAGAGATTTATATGATGCAATTGTTTACCTGTTTTGAAAAACATGTTGCCAAATTACACGAGTCTGTCCTTGCTGCCCATGATGACCTGTGAGTCATGTGACACTATAAATAACTCTGTATTTTAAAAGCGACGCGTGTCCAAATGCTTGCTGTTGTGTGAGCAAGCCAGGCAATGGCGAAACTGGCGTTACAGCGTAAGTGAGAATAAAACCAGAGATCAGCGTTATGAATGCTTTATCCCCCGTGTCGGTGTCCACGGTTTTTTAATTGGGTTCGGAAGTGGAGGAAATATATATATATATATTTTTATTCCAAACTGCCTTCTCGAGCAAGGGCGCACGCCTTGCCAGATAAGGCTCATCCAGGTTTATTTCCGTCGAAAAACCAGCACAGGCAGGCGAAGTATTTGGCCAGGAAATACTTGGTCTGCCTGTGCCTGAACTTCGATGAAATAAACCTGATGGTTACGAGAGTGCGGAATAACCCACTTACTGGGTCTCGGCGGCAGGGAGCACGCCCAAGTCTTCCATACCCTTCATACGTAGTAAAAGGAACACAGGAGCAGCTCCGTCTGCAGGAGGAACCCAGATTTATTCAAAATAGCCCGGGCTATGGAACAGAGTCCCGAGCTCGTTAGAAACAAGACAGAGGGAGGGCTGCTGCTTTACTCCGCAGCTTACAAGCCTTTTATACTTTTTCATTTCCAGTCTTTTGGCTGTTAGTCCATTGTTCAATCAGGGCAGTGTTTGCAGTTGATAACCAGATCCAGGCGATGTTTGTAGTTGGTGACCTGGTCAAGGCTTGGTACTAAAATCGTTGTTCACGCAGCCCAGTCAAAACCGCGGTCGGTACAAGCCATTGTGCCAATCACCCTGATCAAGGCCCAGCAGTCAGACCACATTGTCCAGATAGCCTGATCACGGTCGTCAAGGATGTTTACCAGGCAGGGAGCAGGAGATGGAAAGCTAAATCATTTACACAGGCGTGAGTGTCTCATGGCTTTCTGTCGAACTGCAAAGAACAGGGGGTTGGGTGTGCGACAGTTCCTGGAGGCAGAAATGCAGGCTGCAAGTTGGTTTCGATCGTGTCAGTTTAGAATTTCCTCAGGCATCAGCAGAAACGACCAGGTGGGTCGTGTGGAAGTGTTTGACACGAAATGGTAATGTGAAAAACAATGGAGGTCCCGGTACAAAGAAATGATGCCGATCAGAAGAACACTTTTCCTCAGACCCTCCTTTTGCCATTGAGTGGCAAATACTTTAAGAAAATGTCAATGTTCGCCACAAAGGCCATCGGTTTCTTGTTGAAGCGCATCATCATCATATTGGTGTTGTGAATGTTGGAGGGTGGAGGCTTGATGGATACCGGACACACATTGGCCTGCAGAGCACTGGCAGGCACTGAAAGCACCAACAGCAGGAGACCAGGACAGTTACTCCCAAGGCAAGGAAGATGAGGACCCTCCACCCCCATTGGGGAAAGGAGGCCCCGAATCCAGCCTGTGAGGAACCAGTGCGCTTCATCCAGATGAATTTCGGAAGAAAGGCGATGCAGGCGTTGGATGTGCATTGTACACTGTAGGTGCGTTGTCTGGGATCGTACTGCGCAGCATGCTGGAACCACGATCAATTTACACACACCACCACGATCCGCAAGGATGACGTCTGAGACCATGCGGTTCTGAAGCGTTATAAAGCCCAGTCCGCCTGTAGCTCTGCGATGATGTTGGAGAGGGCACCAGCTGTTACTGTGATGGTGGCTTCAGGGGCCCTGGTCGAGTCCTCGTACAGCCCGACTGTTTGCCATGGGGCCTCAGGGTGGAAGGAAACCTTTAAAGAAGTCCCCCGGTTTCCTGGCCTGCTGCCATCCTCGGCTGATATGAGCGCCCCTATGTGAGCGACGCAGGCGCCCTTCATCAACGAGGTGGTAACCCCCATGGGTAGAATATGTTGGTGGAAGGAGGAAGGCCCAATGGCAGGTACCGGAGCCAGTTGCGGGGAGCCAAGTGTAGGCGGCAGTGCCACGAGATGGGAAATAGGTGTTGGGGGATACTGCCACCAGCTTCGGAGGAGATGTAGAGTTTAAAGGTTGCGGGATATCACAAGTACTGGTACCAACTTTCTTGAGTCCCTAGGCCATGGATGCAGACTTACAGCCTTGCATATTTACGACATTCACTGTGTCTTGTTCATTGGGCAGTATCCTTCTTGTGCGGAATCTGGAAAATGTTGGGCGTCGAGTGGTTGAGTTGAATACTGCCATCTCCACACCGAGTTCATCTGGTGATAGATGGCGATGTGGATGAGCTGGTCGGGCAAAAGGAGCAGTGGCATGCGCCATGAATCTGTTCCGCCAGAAGTCATCCGAGAAATGTTTCCAAGAGGCAGGAATTGGCAGTACACCATTGACAGTGTGAGGCCTCCTGTATCCCAGCATCCACCATGCAAGGCAAGACCAAGAGATGGAAAAGGGGTAGGGGAAAAGAATGAATTAACAAACTCTGTGTCCGCAGAAGAATGGACAAAAGTGTTGGATGACATCAATGAACAACCCAACCAGGCACACACATGAAATAAATGAAAGAAAAAATTCGAAAGTTTAGACGTGACACAGTGGATTATAAACTTGGTGAGGTCTATAGCTGAGGCGGACTCGTATACGCTACAGGCGTAGACAAAGCTCAGCCATATACTCAGCATACAGACACATCATCAGTGATAGTGATATCACCCGCAGACCCTGCCATCATCGCAAAGAGATTCAGACACCAGCTAGCTCTGAGCAACCACAAACGTCACAGTCAGTTCCGGGACATCACTTTTTTAGAGAAGATGGGACAAGTGGACAAGGCGACCCCGGAGGAGCAAAAGAAAGGGACACACCAAATACCAGGAGCATTTCCACGGGTGCGAAACAGACAAGACCAAGAGGTGAACAATAATTTGAGTCTCGCGATTAGCATATCAAGCCAACATCTGAGTGAGTTTGAGATCAACTACATTACAAAAGGGACGTCATTTGTTTGGAGGCCTCTAAACTACTAACAATTTGGAATTTAGAAGTGAGTTTCTTTAAACTCATGCGGAAGTTGCAGCTTAAGACATTTTTTGAAAACATTCTTCCACAGCCTCAAGGAGAGTTGAATAATCAATTGCAGGATTGATTCCTCTAGCACATATATGGCACCCATAATAGTCACGAAACATTGGATACTTTTGAAAATCTGGTGAAACATGATCTATCTAAACTTGTCAATGCTTCAAAAGAGCAACAAAAACAGCCTCACACAAAAAGAAACTACGCCATTAGGAAGATTGCTAACAACCCCCAAAATAACTTGTCCAAAAGGCAGACAAGGGAGGAGCTTTGAGTTATATTGGACACAATCCATTATGAAGAGAGGTGAGAAAGCATGTTTCAGATGAATCCACATACACATCAAAGCTGGAGAGTAATCCAGCCGAGAATTTCGCCGCCTTATTGCAACTGTTTAGTCAACAAAGCATGTGAGAAAAGGTACTATGTGACGACAGAACAAAAAAATTTCTCATACCAAAATATCCAAAAAGCCCCATCTTATATATGTAGCGCCTAAGATCCACAAAGACTTACTACACCCTGCCATTGGGCCTATAGTATCTGCCAGGGGGAGCATACATGAACCCACAGGCCAATTTCTGGACAGATATTTACAACCATGTGTGAACACCTTGCAGACATTTGTTAAAGACACCACAGATTTTTAGAACAAGCCCAAGGTCATTGCAAATTGAAGAGAATGAAACTATCACTATGTGCACAGTGGATGTTAAATCACTTTACACTTCTATACCACATGACTTAGGGATAGAGGCCACAGAGTATTCACTATTACGATCAGATATTGATCTTGAAATGCAGATATTTTTGATGGAATTACTTCAATTTTTCCTCTTTCACAGTTATTTTAAATGGCAAGATTAATGGTTTTTACAAACGACGGGAACTTCCATGGGCAATTGCGCCGCTCCGGCGTACGCGAATTTGTTCATGGGTAAATTTGAACAAGATAATATCTTAAACAAATATCCATGGAAGGATCACTGTAAATGTTTCCTACGATTCATTGATGATATTTTCATTATATGGAATGGTCTGGAAATTATGCTTAAAGATGCTCTTGAGCAACTCAACAACATCAATGAACGCATTCAATTTACGTATGAAATACAGAAAGAAAAAATTACATACCTGGATGTAGAGATTACAAAGAAGGGGCATCATTTTGAAACAGATATTTTCAGGAAGAAAACAGACCGCAACAATATGTTACATTACCACAGTTATCATCAAGAAGCACTTAAGCAACATTTACCTTATTCTCAGTTGTTAAGAATTAAAAGAATTGTTTCTGATGCTGAGACAGCTAAACAACGATCGGAGGAACTGATAAGACGCTTTCAACAGAGAGGGTATCCTATGCCCCTGTTGGAACAGGCTAAACAAAGGAGTCAAACTAAAACAAGAACTGAACTGTTACAAAAAATACCAACAAAGGTAACGAACCGTATGGTGATCGTTTCAAAATACTCCTTGATGAGCAAAGCCTTTAAACGAATCATAAGATCACATTGGCAGGTTTTGAGGCAAGAACAGGACTTCAAGAATTTATTTAATGAACTGCCTATTTTTGCTTACAACAGGGGAAAAAACTTGGGCGAAATGCTAAAATTTGCTCAACCACATGGTTATGAAACATTTAAAGGAACTGTTGCGTGTTATAACTGTAATAACTGTCATAACATAATACCAGGTGCAAGTATTACACATCCAAGAAAAGGGCATAAGATCAAATTAAGGGTAAATGCTACTTGTGATACTATGAATGTAATTTACGTGCTAAAATGTCCATGTGGACAGACATACGTTGGTAAGATCGAGCGGAAAGTTAAAGTAAGGATTAATGAACACAAATCTAACATACGTACAAAAAACATCAGATCAGTTGTGGCGAATCATTTTCAGGAGCAGTTTCATAATATTAGTCAATTAAAATTTCTGGTTTTAGAAACTGTTGAGAGAATAGAGGGCCGTGACAACAATAAATTCCTTTTACAAAGGGAGAATTACTGGATAAAAACATTGGATTGTCTGAAGCCATATGGGATGAATGACCGTATGGAATATTCTTGCTATTTGTAAATTGTTGACAGAGTGTTGCCGTTTGCTAGTAGCCGTTGAGTAGCATATGTCAGTAGCATATGCAGGTAGTTGTTAAGGTGATTTTGCTGTAGCTGTTGAGCTTATACCACATCATTCGTATAGTTTTTTGTAATTTTTGTGTAGAGGTTGATTTATGAACATAGGTATAACTAGAGTGCGATAATGTTATTATTATAGCATTTATTAAACCACATTTTCACCATCTAGTATACGTAGGCTCATATGGGTGTTTCACTTGTTTTTTAGTTTTTTGTATATTATTCTTCTTATGCTAATCAGTCTTTTTTGATATCTTATGCATAGACATGTTTTTTCACTATTAAAACTGGATTAGGTAACATATACGTTCTACACTGTAAATATGGCCGCTATTGTTACTAGTGTTATGTGTTGTCAGCTTAAGGAAATTACTTTTTAGCGTTTTTGAGTTTCTGGTATCTGATATACTAGCTCACACGAGTTGGTCTGTTTCCTCTGATTTTATTTATCAGTATCTAGTAAATATTCTTTTATTTTACTTGAGAGTTGGCGTATAGATACGTGTTTTACCACTGTTGACATTGGACTAGGCATGTTATATTTACCACACTATAAGATGGCTGCCATTGCCATTTGTGAATTGTGTAGTCCGTTTCTGGTATCTACTTCCTAGCGTTTTTCAAACACCAGTGCGTATTAACTGGACTGTTTCGATGGAAGCAGGTCCATGAATTTAACCGTGGTTTTTTGTTTAACCCGCATATTGTCCGGATGAGCATTAGTATGCCAATGAGGTTTATTTTTGATGTCGTTAATCCAATTACTAGATATATATTTACTACATTGAAAGATGGCTGCCATTAACCTTCAGTATTATGTGGAGTCCTTCTTTGATATTTATTTTTTAGCGTTCTCTTAAGCAGTGGTTATCTCGAACACTAACTTGCACCAGCCGGAGCGTTTGATAGAAGTCTATTGATTGACTGAATAGTAAGTTTTCTGTTATTTGTTTGTTTTACCTGCATGGCTTTTGTGCTAGTATGAGCACGGTGTAGTACTCTTTTTCGGTTTCGTTATTATGATGTGTGGTCCTTCCTTAGTGTAAGCTCGCATTAGCTAATTTGTTTACCACGTGAGCACAGGCGTACTGTTTTGCCACAGAAAGCAGTTTAGGATCCACGGGAGAAGTTTTTAACTTATACATGGTTTAGTCTTCTATAAATGGTTTTTTTAAACTGTTGTAGTATTGTATTCAGTACACAATACATGATATGAGCACATTACGATCCTGTCATGTTATTTTTTCACGTGTGTTTATGCACGAATTAGTTGCACTTTGATAAAGACACTGTTTTGATGAGCTTAATTTTATTTAATAGATAATTTAAGTTTTGTCACGGTCTGCCTCCTCATACCATTCTTAAAATTTTTATAGGATGGGTCCCTGAAGAAGGGTGTGTACCCGAAATGCATTGGACATAATCATTCAGTCATTTGAAGAAAAAATTCAGCTTTAAAAATGGAATAGATATTGAACAATGACATATATGGATGAATAAAGCATGAATTGAACCCTATTTGTCGTGAATGGAATTACTTAGAGGAGCCTTAATAAGGATCTGAATAGTGCTCAGGGGGACACACCCACATTCTGGATGTGCAGATATTTCATTTAATATGCACACAGTCATTTCAGCATATCTTGCCCCATGACCGCCGTACCTGTATGTTCGTCAACGTGACTTGTTCACAATAAACATACTTAGGATTGCAAACATCAACATAAACAATCGACTACACATTACTTTAAAGTGAAAGGCTATCGGCCATATTGACCTGGGCTCGGTGCGCATTATAATGGTTCTTACACGAAAGAAAAGAAAAAAAAGGGGTGTTAATATACACTCACTATCCCTAAATAAAGTTCTAGCGATTATAGTTCCATTCCATTCACAGCTCATTTGAGATGTCATGAGTGATTTCACTGACCATGTCATGAATGATTTAATGTCTGAGGTCATAAGCAGTGCATTGCGGGGGAGTAAGTTATAGTTAGCTCAGGTAACTATAACTGCTGAATTTCACTGGTGTTGTACGAGTGAAATCTGAGTCTAACTATAACGTCCCTGTAATCTTTGTTTTTTTCAGCGAATTTCTAGGTTTTTTTAATGTTAAGTAAGATGCCTATCACAATGGATGGTGGGGGGTTGGAAGCAGGGCCTGGCCTGGCATTGTGCTGCCCCCACCCAAGCTTGCTGCTCCTGCCTCCCCTCCTCCTTGCCATCCATTATCCAAGTCCATGCCCCTGCTCCCTCATTACAGCCCTGTGTGGCCGTTGTTCTGCCACTGGCCTTCCCGCCTTCTCTGAACAGTTAGCTTGCTGCCCCATCCACCTCCTCCCTATCCTCTGTTGTCTAAATCCATGCACTATCCTCCTCCCATGCATGGTCTGATGTGCTGCCACTGCCCTCCATTTAGCATGATGTCCCAGTCCACTCCTCCTGCCCTCCATTGCCCAATTCTATGCCCCATCATTGACCTCCTGCTTAGCCTCTGTGCTTAGCTTGCTGCCCCTACTCTGCTTCCCCCTGCCCTCTGATGTCTGTGTGCATGCCCCTGCTCCATCCTTTTTGCCCACCATGTTTCATGGACCTGCCCCTCCTATCTACTCTGAGTGTTCTTTTGAGCTGCCACTCCCCTCCCACCTGCCTATCATTGTCAGATGACTGTAACCTGTCCCTGCCACCTCCACCCTGCCTGTCCATGTTTCATGCCCCTATCCCCTTCCTCCTGTCCTCCATGGTCCATTTTACTGCCACACCCTTCTGACCTCCCTAGTCTGTTGTGCTGCAACTGCTCCTACTGCCTGCCCCGCATGGTTTGTTGTGAGGCCCCTTCCCCTGAACTCTCTTGTCTGTGCCCAGCTCCTACCCCTCCCTTCTATCCTCCATGGTCCTTTGTGCGTGCCCCTGCCCCCTCCTTCTTGCCCATCATGGCCATTGTGCTGCCACTAACCCTCCAACTTGCCATGCATGGTCTTCTGTGCTGCCACAGCCCCTCCCACCTTCCCTGTGTGGTCAGCTAGCTGTCCCTGACCCCCTCCCACCTTCCCTCCATGGTCTGTGTGTATGCCATTATAGTCTCACTGTTGTTCTCCATGGTGTGTCTTGCTTCTAGTGCCCATCCTGCCTGACCTCCATGGTCAGCTTCCTGCTTCTGCCCTGCCCCCTTGCCCCCTTGCCCCCTGCCCTCTGTTTTCCATGTGCAGACCCCTATTCCCTCCCTCCTGGCTTGTCTGTTCCATTGTAATGCCCCTGATCCCTCCCTCCTGCCCTTTATGGTCCATTATGCTGCAGCTTTCTCTCCTGTCTGTCCATTATGGTCAGCTAGCTGCCATTGCCTCTTTCCCGTCTGTTCTCTGTTGTCCATGTGCATGGTCCTGTCCCCTCCCTATTGCTTTCCATGGATTGTTGTGCTGCACTCCCGTCCCGCATGCCGTGTGTGGTGTATTGTGCTGCTGCAAACCCTGATGCCTGCCCTGTAAGGTCAGTTTGGTGCACCTGTCCATGTCCCTCCTCTCCTCTGTTATCCGAGTCCATGTCCCTACCCCAATTCCTCCTGCCTTCCATGATCCAATGTACCATACTTGCTAACATTTTGAACTTGGTAAGAGAGAGATTTTGAAAAAAAAAACTGGGGTATTGATTTTCCCCATTGACTTACATTGAAAAAGAGGAGATTGTAGACAGGAGACAGATCAAATAAAGCCCATTTGGGCTTAAAAACATTGGGCGTTTCCTGGCTGAATCGGGTCTGTTGGCATGTATGGTTGTACTACCACTGCCTCTTCCTTCTGCCCACAATGGTCTATTATATTGCCATAGCCTCTCTTGCCTGTCCTGCATTGTTGGTTTGTTGCCCCTGCCCCCCTTTCCACTGCCCTCCATAGTCTGTTGTGCTGCCACTGCCCTTCCTGCCTGCTCAGTGTGGTCAAATTGTTGCCTCTGCACCCTCCTACCTGCCTTCAATTTTCTGAGTCCGTGCCCCTGGCCTCTGCCTCTCAACAGTGTCCTAATGAACGACTAGATTTCTAACATTCTATATTTATTACAAAAGTGTGGCACGCCTGGCGTCATCTTGATGTAATCAAAACTGTAATACCTAGAGCATTTCCTTTAGTAATTACAGAAATGAGAGGATCTTATTTGCATCGAAATTATGATTAGTACTCTAAAAAACTCAAATGAGGACATATTTTCTGAGTTTTCAAATAGCGACAAAGCACTTTTAAATTATTTGTTATCTTTATGTTTTTTTATCCAGTTGACCACTTGATTAAATGTTGCACTTAGGGGAGAGGATGTGGTGTTACATCCAGAGCTGCAGACTTTGCAACTGGGGAACCAGGTTGGAGTTTCTGCTTCAGCTCGACATTCTGTGATTCTGGTCAAATCACATAATCTCCCCATGTCTGCAACCAAAATGAATTTGTCCTTGTGTGATGTAACCAATGCTCATGTAAAGCACTCCAATACATGACCAGTCTGCACTATATAAAACTGAAGAAAAATAAAAAGTGTTTTGCACACTTCTGTCATTGGGCTATACGTGGGCTACATCTGGGTGATATTTGTGCTACATTTGGGCTCTTTTGTCTGTGGTGGCCATCTTGGGAGATTTATTTGTTATGAAGTTTCCTAATTTCCTCATTTACTGCAGTCTCCTCAGTAGGAAATACTTCCAGTTTTTTACTTTGATTCCACCAAGAAGGCATTCAGATGTGTCACACATTTGCCATAAATTCAGAATGTAAGCACTCTAGTTGCTCATTAGATCACTGTAGTAAAGCTACTGCTCACCAGGGAAGTCTGCTGCTGGTATTGAAAGTGCATGTTTCAGTCTGCATGTCAGAATTATTTAATGAAATAGAAGAGGATTTGAGAAGTCACTCAAAATGTGCCCTAATTTTTCTTTCTGCAGCCCTAATCATAATTTCTATGGCAAAATGAACCCCATCATTTTGTTCCTTTTTAAATTAAATGTTTTAAGTGTTACCACTTTATTCCAATCAAGATGGCTTCAGGTGTGCCATACTTTTGTCATAAGTAAGACTGTTAGCGCTCTAGTTGTTCTATAGAACACTCTGGGAAGCTGCAGTAGAACACAAAGGAATCAACTGACAGTCTCTGCCCTTGTTGGATGTACATGTTTTACTGAGAATGTTAGACTTCATTCTCACATGACTGAGAAAGATAATGTGAATTTACAGAAAATATGCTCTCATTTTAGCTTCTAGATCACCTTCCAAACCTCTATGGGAAAAGTATGAGAAAATAGTTTTCTCAAACATGATTCAATGTATCCCAGCAGAAGGCTTTTTCACAGGGTAAAATCACCTTAGAACACACCACAATTCCTACAATTTGTATGGTACCATCAACAAATGCTTTATAATGTAACTAAAGTCTTATCAGCCTTTATACGTTCTCCTTTTGGTGACCCTCAAAACCTTCCATTCACTACAATGCATTTTAATGGAGTGCTATCATGTATATTGGTCCCAAGATGGCTGCCAACACTTTTTGGATGAAGTGCTGACAGTCAATCAGATCTCACGATGAGATGTGTGGTTAGGCTCCGCCCAGATATATAAATTTCTTTTGCCTTTAATATTTAAAAAACTACTGAACGGATTTACACCATTTAAAAAAAAGGGCGCTTTCTGAACCAAGAGCTACCTTTTTGCCAAATTTGGTGTAATTCCTTTCAGCAGTTCGGGCTGTAGTCTTGTCTAAAGTTTCCTATGGAAATTAACATGGGGAAAACGTGTTTTGCGACCCCCCCTTTTTTCTCGGCCCCCGTTTGACGAATCACCCCCAAACTTTCAAGACAGGAGCTGACCTGAGCGGGCCATTAGTTTTGAAAGTTTTGCCAAGATTTGTCAAACGACGTCAAAGATATTGGCAAAAGAAAAAACGCTTTTTGAATAGAAACAAGGTCCTAACTATAACTACCTACAGGCGACCGTCAGTAGGTTATATATATATAAATATATATATATATATATATATATATATATATATATATATATATATATATATATATATATATATATATATATATATATATATATATATATATGTGAACAAGGCTGCATGCCTGGCGGCCGAAATGCGTCATCTGGACAATTGATGTGTGAATAAACCATCATTTTGCTTTGACACTTTGCTTACGGAGACTGTTTCCTGATGTTGCGCCATTCCCTTGGAGTGTACAGCGTTGTGAATATATATATATATATATATATATATATATATATATATATATATATATATATATATATGTATATATATATATATATATGTATATGTGTTTAACTTTTTAATTAAGTTTATTTGTTATATTTCTTAAAATGTATATTAAATCTAATTTTTTTTAAATTAATGTTATTATTTAATATATTTAATATCTATTATTTTATTTTATATATATAAAAATCGATATTTTGTACAACTATATTTTTACATCGATATTTTTTTTGATATTTTTGTACTTACCTGTTTAAGTACAGGGAGTCAATATTTTTGCGGTCTATATTTTCACCTCAATGTTTTTTTCATCTATGTTTTTTGAGGTCGATATTCTGTCAGTGAACCCTTGTGTAGACCAGTTCAGTAGGCAATTGCAGACATTTCACTGAGTCTTGTATTTCATACAATGTTAGCCTAGCAATTAAATAAACAAGTCAACTTGAAACAATAAACGCTGCTCAGTTTCCAGCTTCAAATGTCTGTTCCCTTACCTTACTACAGTGAAGCCTGGGAATTTCATCTTACACTGCCCAACAATGACATTGATCCAGCGCGATATTAGCAAACAGCATTCATACACCAAATACTCACTTGGGCCCATACATTCATACTACGCTAATACTTACGCTGGGGTTTTATCAGTTGTTACTCTTATCAAAAATCCCTGCTACCAATTACCTTCCGATTGAAGAGTAATGACTTACCAATGAATCCTTTGCTAATTGGGAAATTTAAAATGAGTGACATTCATTATAGTACATAATCCTGAAATAACCACTGAGTCAGGAAGTTTTAAAATGTTTATCTAAAATTTAGCAGAGTAAAATACAGAGCCACATGGTACTTAATCGCAATACCCAAGATTAAGCATAGAAATGATTATTGCTAATCAATGACGGTGTTTAAAGAAAAGGAGAGGATAGATATAGCAGCGCAACTAAAGGTTGCATTATATTTACCTAAGTGCGAGAACAAAACCCCTTAGCCAAGGAGTTGGAAAGAATAGGACCCAGGAAGGATGATGAGCAAAGACTTCCTCCAGGATCAGGACAGGACCGGTGACCTCTCTACAACGACGCCTGCGTCGTTCCCCTCTCTGATACTTGGCTTCTCCTCGATTCTCCCGTGCCTTCCTTCTAATGGACTCCACCGCCCCCTCCTCAGGACCTCTTCTGGACAGGGAGTCAGTCTGCAATTGGTCAGCTTGGCGGTCTGTAGCTAAGCGCGCTCTGGCAGCATGGACGCCTGTTCTTCGTGAACGCCTGCTCTCATGGAATCTTGCTCTGCCTTCTGTATCTTCTGTTCTCCTTCAATTAACTAATGCTATATTCTATTATACCCTTCTACGCCCATGTACCTCCCCTTAATGTTACTAAAATATGGGGCCACTACTTCTGATTGGACAGGGACAGGGGGTGTATTCTCGCACCATATCGATTTGGCCTAAATTGTAAAGCCTATTGTCTTTACATTCCCACCCCTTCAAATTAATACATTCGCTTTATTTCCCACCCGTCTCATGACAAATGTAAACCAATTTTCAAAGACAATGTATCAATGTGCAACAGGAAAGGCAAAGTACAGCATCTTCGGCCAGAACCATTTGCCTCTCGAGTTTCAGGTCACCAACCCAGGCCCAAGTTTACGAACTAATAAAAGGTCAAGAAGCAAATATTAAAATCACAGAATAAAATGTTTCACTGTATGCCCACTTTTTCTATTCTATTCCCATTTAATTATATATTCTATCCCGCGTTAGTAGCGTTAGGAAACGACAATTCAGTAATGACATGAGAGCAAGCTGAAGCATGTGAAAACATCAAGCAGCCATTTTAATGCACACTGCGCAGAAGCAGAAGTTTCCCTCCAAGCAAAGAAAGACGTCACACCATGTGATATGGTTGTGACATGCGCATTGAGTTTTCCCGCGCACAGCGGCCATTTTGGATTACAGACAAGCGTTATTCATTAGTAAAACACATAGGCAAGCTTCCTTCCCTTTCGTGTCGTGAATGCAAAGGTTAGTATTAACAATACAAGTTTTAATAAATTAATACTGTGATGAGGATTGAATACAAGCAAGTTTCATTTATGAAACCTTGCTCCATCAATCCCCTCTCTGATGGCGTTTCTGAGCCATCAAAAACAGTACCCTCAATCAGATGCCAACTTCTAGCAAATTACTTCATACTCATCTTTACACTTTCTATTTTTACAATCTCCTTTTAATTTCTTGTATAATTCACTTCTCCACTCTTCAAGTTCGATTTCATCTACCTTTCGTTTCTTTCCTCTTCCTGTCACCTTATATGTTCCATTCTTTTTACAGCATTTTCACCATATTGTTATTGCCAAGATTATTATTACTATTCCTGCTAAGGGTACTAATATTTGACCTATAAGTCCTTTTCCTACATTAGCAAACCAGGTTCCAATTGACGAGATACTATTTGTCAATCTTTCCCATACACTATCAACTTCCAGTGGTTTAAGTTCTTTCTCAAGTTTAGTTATATTCTGTATATACGTTCCAATTTCTGCACTCTTATCAGGAATATAAGTGCAACAATGTTTCGTCTTCAATAATTTACAGACTCCGCTCTCTTTTGCCAATATAATATCAAGAGCAAGTCGATTTTGCATCACCATAGATCTAATCGCAACCATTTCCGCATTAATCATTAGAAAACCTCCTGCAGTATCCGTTGATAAACGATCAACCACTGTAGACAATTTACATATTTTCCTTGAGTTCAGAATTATTCCCACTGAAGGTATCAATGCACCAAATATATCACCTACAATTTCTGAAAAACTAGCTCTTTTACTACGTATTCATTCACTATTGTTTTCATTGCTCCCAGTGTTTCTTTTTACGTGGTATATCTTTGGAAATACTATTCCAAAATAATAACTTCCATACCACCGTGCAGGAAGCCTAAAGTAAGCCATATTCCCACACACATAATAGATTCCAGGAAAAACTGAATCTGTTCCTCCTTTGAGTCCCCAACCTCCAAGAATTAAAAAATTGTGTTCACATTCACTGGTACCGATGAAAACATTGTTATAATCAGTCTTTAACCTATGAAGACAAATTTTCCCTGTCTTTACGAAATCCAGAGCCATAGCAGCTTGAGCCTTGCCAGGTGTGTAACTCCCTTCTTTCTCAGCCCAAGGTGGTAAATGAGCCTTATGCTCAGAAGCTTTCTTTTGAAAATCTTGTCTTCTATCTTCTACTAAATTCAAAAATATCTTTTCTTCTTCAAGTAAAGACCATGTTAGATTGTGTCTATGTGCATGTGTTATGTCTATTGATTTCATGGTTAAGAAAAATTCTCCCATAAACTGTGCGTCTTGACTACTAAGCACTGGGTTCATACTCTTGCGAATCGGAACCTCAGAAAATATCACATCTAAGTTTGAATAATAATACTGAAGTTTCCCTGTTCTATAAAATAATCTCGACAAAACACTACATGATATGCCATATGTCAGTGGTAAATGGTGATATGTTAGACCCTCTGCTACTGATTCGGGTAACTTCATACAGACGTAACAATTACTAACTTCCATTGTGTCTACATACTGAAACAATAACTTTGTGAAAACGTTTAAACTAGTGTCGTTGTCAGCTATTTCGTGATGAATTTCTGCCTCATCTTCTGCCATTAGTTCTACTCTATTGCCCTTCATGTTTGCTGTCCTCCCTTTAGTTTCATTATTAATCTTTTTATCTATTATCATAAGGTAAGGAACTGCTACAATCAGGACTAACCACACTATAAGCACCATCACTAGACTACATATGCATATTGCACAGCATCTTCTACAACATTTCTGTTTTGGTCTCCTAGCAACTCTATCGTCAGGCATTTTTCGACAAGGAATATTGCTCTTCTTATCTTTTCTTCTTTTCTTTAGCTTATTCTTTTGCTTAGTCAGGGTGGTCTTGTTTCTTTTTCGTACGTCAGTTCTGCACTTGTTCCTTCGCCACCACTGTCACTTGACTCTGAGCTTTCAAAATCTTCAAGAATGATATAAGTCCAATCAGGACCCTTGAATTTGTTATTCACAAGTTTCAGTCTTCTACTTCTTCTTTTCGCAGTTTTATGTTCTTGTTCAGTTTGACTTGTCACTTCATTCACTTGATCTGGATCTTCACTTCTGGTTGTTATGTGGTACTTTACTCTTTTAATGACACTCGGGCAATGATCTCCTTTTCTTGTTTTCTTTGTTGGCACTGTTTCTTTATTTTCGTCTTCAGAGATCTCGTTAATTTCACTGCTTAGTACTGCTTCGTTTTCTTTGATTACTTTTTCTTCTGTTTGCTCTTTTTCAGGTCTGATTGGTTTCTCTGTAACAGCTCCACTGTGAGTTTCCAATAACTGACCTTGTTCTTTATTTATTTCTTCAAGTTAATGTTTTTCAAGGTTTTCTTCTTCTGTGCACTCTTCTTGATCTAACTTGTTCTGATCAGGGCTTATTGCACTGTGAACTTCTGCAGCCTGACCGGATTCTTCTAGACCTGTCTGTCCCTGTTCAAAGTCTATTAGGTCTTCACTGTTTTGAGTCCAGTTTCCTTTCCCTATCTGACCTTGTTCAGGATTTCTTAATGTCTTTTCTTCTTGTTCCTGAACTGCTTCTTCTTCACCTATCTGATCTTCTTCAATTTCCTCCAATTTCGCTTGACTTCTTGTTCTGTGGTATACTTCAGGAACTTCTACCACTGGTATCCAATCCTGACTTGTGCTCGGTTGTTCTTCTTCAGCTTCTCTGGAATCTCGAACCTGAGATCCTTCAGCTGGGCAACCTTCAGCTTCTTCAGTGATTGGCGTTGTCTGAGGATTCTCTTCCTCGGGATCTGGTACTCTCTTGGTGTGACTTACATGAATCCAATTAGGAAATCCAGCACACTTCACTGCTGTATTCGTTGTCAGTATGACTTGACATGGTCTGCCCCATCTAGGTGATAGACACGTTTCTCTGGTGTGATTCTTCACTACCACCCAGTCACCAGGATTCAGATCATGTTCTTGCTCGGGCTGCCTGGAAACTGCGTCTTCTCCAACCTGATGAGAGACAGAAAGCACTAGGTCAGCCAATCCTTTGCAATAGTCCAGAACCATATCATCAGATATATTCACCACTTTGTTTGTGGGAACATGTGTTTGTCTCATTGCTCTTCCCATCATTATTTCATGTGGACTCAATCCTGTGGTTCTGTCAGGTATACTTCTGAGTCCCATTAAAACGAGTGGCAATGCATCTGGCCACTCTAATGATGTTGATGCACACATTTTTCCCAGTCTTGACTTTATAGTGCCATTCAATTGTTCAACCACTCCAGAAGCCTCTGGACGATATGCACAGTGCAGTTTCTGTTGGATTTGGAATGCTTCACAGATTAGTTTGATCACTTCACTGTTAAAATGTTTTCCTCTATCTGATTCCAAAGTTACTGGGAAACCAAACCTAGGAATGAGCTCTCGTAGCAACAATTTTGCCACTGTAATGCTGTCATTTCTCCTAGTAGGGTAAGCCTCCACCCACTTTGAAAACAGACACACTATGACTAGTACATATTTCAGCCCTCTACATGGTGGTAACTGTATGAAATCAAACAGAAGTCTCATAAATGGACCCTCTGCCTTTCCAATTTTCCCAAATCCAATTACTGTCTTCCTCCCCGGATTATGCATCTGGCAAGTTAGACATCTCTGGCAAAGACTCTCTGCAACAGCCCTGAATTTGGGATTGTACCAATTTTGTCTGAACAGCCTAATCATTGCATCTCTTCCTATGTGTGTGTCTCCATGATGCATTCTAGCCATTTGTGAGAGTAAACAGTCTGGCATGACTGGTCTGCCATCAGCACTGATCCATACTTCATCATCTCCTCTTTGGGAACAACCCACTTTGATCCACAAATTCTTCTCACTTTCATCAACCTCATCTTGCAATTTCTTCACCTCATTCCAAGTTTCAGGTGGCATATACAGCATAAGTTGGCAGCTGATTCCCATTCTTTCCACCCTCTTATTGACTGACATTCTGGTTTTGGCACAATGTTGAGCCACCAGATCTGCATATCTGTTGCCGACTACCACCCAGTCATCTCCTGACTGGTGTGCGTCACATTTCACCACAGCCAATTCTTATGGTGATTGTATTGCTTCTAGCAATTCCCTTACAAATTGTCCATTTTTAATGGGGGATCCTGAAGAAGTCATGAAATCCCTCTGCATCCATAGTTGTCCAAAATCATGCACAACCCCGTAACCATATTGGCTATCTGTAAATATGGTTACTCTCTGATTCCTCCCAATTTTGCATGCTTTTATCAACGCAATCAATTCAGCTACTTGTGCAGATTTGACTCCTGGTAAATAAGATGCTTCAACTATTCCAGTTAATTCACATACCGCATAGGCAGCAGTTAGTTTACCGTCTTCATGTCTTTGACATGAACCATCAACAAATAGCTCCCTGTCTGGCTTTTTAAGAGGCTTTTCCTCTATATCTGGGCGTGGTTTTGTGCATAATTCTGTAATTTGTATACAATCATGTTCATCGTCTTCATCATCTTTAATTCTCTCATGATATGGGTCTGGTAGTAAGGTTGCTGGATTTATTATAGTACACCTTACCATGTTCACATTTTCAGCACCCATTATTATTCTTTCATATTTAGTCAGCCGACTAGGAGTAAGATGCTGAGTTCGGGTTCTTGTCAACAGAATGACAACTGCATGTGGAACATACACTTTTACAGGGTGTCCCATCACAATTGACTCACTTTGTTCAATGCTCAAACAAGTAGCTGCCACTGCTTTTAAGCATCCTGGCAACGCGGCTGCTACTGGGTCCAATGTAGCAGAAAAATATGCTATAGGACGTCTTTCTAATCCATGTCTCTGAGTTAAGACAGAAAGTGCACAATTTTCTCTCTCATGTCAGAACAATGCAAATTCTCTTTTATAATCAGGCATGCCTAAGGCAGGTGCTGAACATAGGGCATTTCTCAATTTTACAAAGGCTTCTACACTTTCATCCTCCCACTCAACAGGGTCCTTTGCTTTCTTTTTTGTCATGTTAATTAAGGGCTTAGCTAACATGGAAAATCCTGGTATCCATTGTCGACAGTAACCTACTATTCCTAGGAACATTCTCACTTGTCTTTGTGTTACAGGCATTTGCATTTTCTTTATTAAAGTTACCCTTTCAGCTGTTACTCTTCTTTTTCCCCTCTCAATTTGGTGTCCCAGATACTTAACAGCTGTTGTACAGAATTGCAATTTTTCAGGTGAGACTTTATGTCCTTCTTCTGCCAAAAGATTTAACAATGCTATGGAATCAACAACACAGTCCTCTCTGGTATTCGATGCCACCAATAAGTCATCGATATATTGGACTAAGACTGAGCTTCCTGGCATCACTAGTTTTTCAAGGCACTTTTTCAGTATCTGGTTAAAAATAGAAGGACTTTCTGTGTACCCCTGAGGAACACGATTCCACACATAGACCTTGTTCTCAAATTTAAATGAGAAAAGATACTGGCTGTCTGGGTGTAATGGTATTGAAAAGAACGCTTGACACAAATCAATTACTGTGAACCATCCTGCACTCCAAGGGATCTGGTATAGAATTACTGCAGGATTTGGCACTATGGGACAACATGGTTCTACAATCTTATTTATTTTCCTCAGGTCCTGAACAATCCTATATTTTCCACTAGGTTTCTTTAACCCCATTATAGGTGAATTACATGGGCTACTCATTACTTCTTTTAGGATGTTTTGTTCTACCATTCGATTTATTTCTTCAATGACTCCTGCTTTTACTTCTGTACTCATTTTGTACTGTCTGGTATTTGGGAAAATTGCACCCTCTTTTACAGTAATTTTAACTGGATCTATTTTAGCCATAAGTCCTACTTCTTTTCCGGTGAAATCCCATACTATGGGGTTTACTGTACTTTTTAATTCTTCTGGCAACTCATCTTTGGTTATTAACGAAAACATCTCGTCTACTTCTGTACCTTGTTTTGCAACCATAATTTTATATACATGATCTTCATCTGGTGTCTGAACTGCCACACCATCCGGTGTGCAGAAAATGGTACAATTCATTTTGCACAATAAATCCCTACCTAATAAGTTTACTGGACTAGAATCACACACTACAAATTGATGCATTTCTCTGAAATTTCCAATTTTAACTTCCATGGGTTCGGTAAGAGGTGTTCTAATCCGCTGATTAGCTACCCCTACTACTTGGATATTTTCACCAGAGAGAGGAAGGTCTGGAATGTCTGCTGTTCTCACAGTAGACCTGGTAGCACCAGTGTCCAAAAGGAAAGTAATATTATTACCTTTCACATTCCCTTCAACATATGGACCTGACTGATCTACCTGTAAGGATGCGCCAAGTATGCACTCCTTCTTCCCCTCTCCTAGGCACCGTCATGGACTGAATTGACAGAAATCGTCCTGCAAAAGAAATTGTGATGTCATATAATCATTCTTACCACTTCCTCCCTGATATCCGATGTCTGTACCATGCTTTGCTCTGCTTGCATTACCCTGAATAGGTGCAGGTGGCAACTGACTCTGAGGATTTGCACCCTGCTGTGAGTCATTCTGCGTCTGTGGATTTAAATTTTGATTTGGGCCATTATTATTCCGAATCTTTTTACATTCATCCTTCCAATGCCCCAATTTTCCGCATCCATGACAAGGAAATTTCTTTTTAGCTTCTTCTCTACTCATTCGTCCTCTAAATTTTCCACCATTCCCAGTATCACCATTCGTTCCAGAATCTTTTCCTGGATTTTCACTTGGATTTTCCAAATTAATTCCCTGTTTCTCAGCCATTTTCACCTGTGCCCACATCACTTTTTCCTGCAATTTCTTGTGTCTATCCTCAATATCGTCTCCACAATATTTTGCATACTTCAAAATCTCGTCAATGGGCTTTCCCTGCCAACACAGCATGTGTTGTTTAATCATCTGACAAATTTCTGGCTTTAAACCGTAAACAAACCGATACACAAACTGACTCATGTTCTTGTCTCCAATGTCCTCAAATCCACTATACTGTTTAAATACCTGCAATAAACGCTCATAGTAGGAATGTACCGATTCATTAGCCTCTTGGGTAGTTCGGTCTATTTTCACCCAATCTGTTTCTTTCGGTGGTATTTTTCCCTTCAGGTAAGTTATCACCTGCTGATACTTTTTCATCACATCATTTGACGGGGCACCTGTCTTCGGATCTCTAGGATATTCATCACTTGGCCAATCCACTGTGATTTTGCAATCTGTCCACAAATCGGCAGGTACCACTATGTCAAACAAACCATCCAAATCCTTCAACAATACCTTCGACACCTTCACAAACCTGTCAACCTGCTTGTACCATTCAATTAGTTTTTCTCTCAATTTTGGAAAATCATTCGTAAATGATAAAATATCCTGTCTGCTCCATGGGACATGTACATATCCTCCTCCCGCAACTTCTCGCATTGGATACATTTGGTCTGCTTTCCCTGTTTCCTTCATCACATATTCAGATGCTGTTCTACTTGTTCGTGCTTCTTCCTTTTTCTTGGCCCACCTAGTTCTCCATTTATCTAGGTCTCCCCATTTTTGCAAAACTAACATTAATTCTCTTATTTGTAATCTTCTTCCAGAGGCATTCATATTTTCTAAATCTTTGTCTGAAAATTCTGCTCTATAGGGTTTCTGTAGTACTTTTGATCTCCCTATTTCTATTCCCATCTGTAGTGCTAAATTGGATAATTTTTCATGGAATATCCTTACATTTCTGGTGATACTCCTGCACAGGAACAATAATTCTTCTTCATCATAGGTATTTAAGCGTTCTACTCCTACATTTCCTGCTATTATTTCTTCTAATTCGACTTTCAATTTATGAATGTCCATTATTTTCGGAGGTTTGCACTGTTTAACTGACCCTTGCACCCATCTTTCTAGATCTTCAGGTGTTACTATGGTGGCACTTTTTGCTCCCGATGAAGTTATTAAACTTACATCTTTTGAACATCCAGGTACATCTTTTCTGGGAGTGCTATTTACAGAACCTCGAATAGGCAAGTCCATGAGTGATATAGTGGATTCACAGTCACTAAATTGATCCTCAACTATTACTGGAGCTTCAGGTTTTGGATTATTCACAGGAGTAGGGGCAAGTATCGGTGGTGGACAGCTTCCCTGAGTACCATATAATGGAACTACTGGACAAATCGTTACAGGTATGGTCAACGAATCAGGATGTACTTTTATCTGGGTTATTTTCTGTATATCTGGGCGTGGTTTTGTGCATAATTCTGTAATTTGTATACAATCATGTTCATCGTCTTCATCATCTTTAATTCTCTCATGATATGGGTCTGGTAGTAAGGTTGCTGGATTTATTATAGTACACCTTACCATGTTCACATTTTCAGCACCCATTATTATTCTTTCATATTTAGTCAGCCGACTAGGAGTAAGATGCTGAGTTCGGGTTCTTGTCAACAGAATGACAACTGCATGTGGAACATACACTTTTACAGGGTGTCCCATCACAATTGACTCACTTTGTTCAATGCTCAAACAAGTAGCTGCCACTGCTTTTAAGCATCCTGGCAACGCGGCTGCTACTGGGTCCAATGTAGCAGAAAAATTAATTCTGTTCTGGTCTTTTCTAGGGCTTCTTTCTCTTTATCATGAAGTATTCTACTCGGGGTGAATTCATGCATTACCTGTGGCACTAATGGAGTTTTTGGTGGTGCACTTGGGGTGCATCCACTTGTCCCTTCCTGATATGGTGGGGGATTTCTTAACATTTCTTCCATAAATTCGTCTTCAGACTCCTCATTTCTCATTAAATGTTTTGTCTTTTCTGTGCACTTACTTCCTAATTTCTCCTCTGCTGAGAACAATGGATATAATCCTTCTGTAATCATTGCCCTTCTCCATTGTTTCATCTGACCGTTCCTAGACTCATGTAGGTATCTGGGAAAAAATCCTGGATAACCCCTATTACTCCTAGATCGGTCCCGCTCAAATGCCTCGGTTTCCCATTCTTCTAGAGCTTCGTACTAGGTTAATCTAGGTCTTGTTCTAAGTCATTCATCCTCAATCTTAAGTTTTGAAGAATTCTTCCATTGAAGGTACCATTCTCGGAAAATGCTAATATTCCATCGTTTTTGGTATATTCTATCCAATTCTCCATCCATACACAAGTATGATAACCTCTCTCCATCATCATGAATGCAGCGGGCGTTTTAGCTGGTGGAATAATAATTCCTTCTCTAGTTTTGATTGGTTTGTCCTTTTTAAAATAATTCTTAATCTTTTGTAAAAATGACATTTTCTCCTTTCTCCGTACATCTTGGGTAAGTACCGATGTATAAAATTATATTCTGCAAAGCCTAAATATCTCCTATCCTGACGAATTCCTGTTAAAGTCGGATCGCGTTTTAACATGCAATCCTTATCCACTAAAAATTTTGCTTCTATAATTTTGACCAATCAAATGTCTGCTAACTTTTATTTCTGAACCAATCCTTGCGCGGCCTTTTGGTGACGTTTCTTTGTCACCCCTCCTTTACAAACTGCTCTTTTCTGTCCTTGCTGGTTTAACCAATCCCAGCGCGGCACTGGTGACGTCAGTACTACTCCTGAATACTGACCCCTCCTTTACAAGAGTCTCTCCACACCCGCTGTTTCAACCAACCCCAGCGCGGCGTTTTGTTACGTCAGCTCCCTCTCCGGCAACTGACCCTCCCTTTACAAAAATTTACGCAAACTCTCTATAAATCTTAATTAAATTTCAGTAACAACATAAAACATTCGCTATCGTGCCAGTTTCTCTAAACTAGAAAGGATAGTTTCCTCCCATACTTAGTAAAACCTTTCCGTTTACTAAAACATACACTACGAGTAAAACCCTTCCGTTTACTCTTCACACAAGCTCCAGAAATACCTGTTACTTCTCCAATGTTACCCTTTCTAGGTGATATAACATCAAATTTTCACCAGCGTACTCTTTTGCTATTACTCACACGCATAGAGTCCCTAACGAGTACTGAAAGTCCTGCTTAACTTTTCAGTACTATTTCTGCCTAGCAGATAACCTCACTGCAGTATGGCTTCCACTTACCATCCGCTATTCCTTTTTACCCCGGGGAATTCTGGACAACATAAAACAAAACTCTAAAAATAATCGGATGTTAGTTCATAAAAATACAAATAAAAATTCTCATTACCCAATTAACAAAGAGTAACCATCCTCTGATAACCAGAAAACTGATCCAGCGCGATATTAGCAAACAGCATTCATACACCAAATACTCACTTGGGCCCATACATTCATACTACGCTAATACTTACGCTGGGGTTTTATCAGTTGTTACTCTTATCAAAAATCCCTGCTACCAATTACCTTCCGATTGAAGAGTAATGACTTACCAATGAATCCTTTGCTAATTGGGAAATTTAAAATGAGTGACATTCATTATAGTACATAATCCTGAAATAACCACTGAGTCAGGAAGTTTTAAAATGTTTATCTAAAATTTAGCAGAGTAAAATACAGAGCCACATGGTACTTAATCGCAATACCCAAGATTAAGCATAGAAATGATTATTGCTAATCAATGACGGTGTTTAAAGAAAAGGAGAGGATAGATATAGCAGCGCAACTAAAGGTTGCATTATATTTACCTAAGTGCGAGAACAAAACCCCTTAGCCAAGGAGTTGGAAAGAATAGGACCCAGGAAGGATGATGAGCAAAGACTTCCTCCAGGATCAGGACAGGACCGGTGACCTCTCTACAACGACGCCTGCGTCGTTCCCCTCTCTGATACTCGGCTTCTCCTCGATTCTCCCGTGCCTTCCTTCTAATGGACTCCACCGCCCCCTCCTCAGGACCTCTTCTGGACAGGGATTCGGTCTGCAATCGGTCAGCTTGGCGGTCTGTAGCTAAGCGCGCTCTGGCAGCATGGACGCCTGTTCTTCGTGAACGCCTGCTCTCTTGGAATCTTGCTCTTCCTTCTGTATCTTCTGTTCTCCTTCAATTAACTAATGCTATATTCTATTATACCCTTCTACGCCCATGTACCTCCCCTTAATGTTACTAAAATATGGGGCCACTACTTCTGATTGGACAGGGACAGGGGGTGTATTCTCGCACCATCCATATCGATTTGGCCTAAATTGTAAAGCCTATTGTCTTTACATTCCCACCCCTTCAAATTAATACATTCGCTTTATTTCCCACCCGTCTCATGACAAATGTAAACCAATTTTCATAGACAATGTATCAATGTGCAACAGGAAAGGCAAAGTACAGCATCTTCGGCCATCAGGTCGCGGCCTTGGACGACGTCCAGATTGACTTCATTTGGCAGGCACACAGGACACATGCGCAGAACCATTTGCCTCTCGAGTTTCAGGTCACCAACCCAGGCCCAAGTTTACGAACTAATAAAAGTGCAAGAAGCAAATATTAAAATCACAGAATAAAATGTTTCACTGTATGCCCACTTTTTCTATTCTATTCCCATTTAATTATATATTCTATCCCGCGTTAGTAGCGTTAGGAAACGACAATTCAGTAATGACATGAGAGCAAGCTGAAGCATGTGAAAACATTAAGCATCCATTTTAATGCACACTGCACAGAAGCAGAAGTTTCCCTCCAAGCAAAGAAAGACGTCACACCATGTGATATGGTTGCGACATGCGCATTGAGTTTTCCCGCGCATAGCGGCCATTTTGGATTACAGACAAGCGTTATTCATTAGTAAAACACATAGGCAAGCTTCCTTCCCTTTCGTGTCGTGAATGCAAAGGTTAGTATTAACAATACAAGTTTTAATAAATTAATACTGTGATGAGGATTGAATACAAGCAAGTTTCATTTATGAAACCTTGCTCCATCAACATTCAAAAAACAGAAGAGGAATGTTAACATGGAATTGCCATATTTTCAACCTGTATTACATATTCCTTACATTATCTTGACAGGTTGTGTCTCATATTTATAGTAACATGATACTTTCTTGCCTACGTACTTTGTAATCTATCAGCAAGATTTAGAGTTTGGTGGATGCAGACAGGCCATCAAAAAATGTTTGTTGGTCCTATTTAGAGTATTGCGGTTTGATGGTGAAAAGTCTGTCACCCGAGCATTGTCTCCGCTGTGCTTTTTTCTTACTCAATCAACAGCGTTACTTCCCAGACACATCAGGGGGAGCAATAGAAATTAAATACTCCATCCATTGTATTTAGAATATAATTTCCATTGATGAAAATATGGTGGATAATCCTCCACACCAGTAGTGAAGTAAAAAGAGCATAAATAGCCAAACCCTACCCAAACCCACAAAACACACTCAATCAACATGTCCCTGCTACTCCAACTCTTGGGACTCTATCTGGCAGTGGTGGATGAACAACAACACAATGCACAACAAAAAAGAAGGTAAGTACAACTTTTTAAGCTTTTTAATTGCACTATCTTAACTATTGATGTAATTGAATGTAACCTAATGTACAACAGAGCATATCTAACAACAATGTACCCCATCTCCCTCTCTCACCCTGTGTCACATTACATACCCATATAAAATACTCAACTAACACAATTTTACTACCCCTACACCTCGGATCAGTATGGTATTGAACATTTAAACATATACATTCTCAGACAAACAAATAATGCTATCGCAATATAACTAAACTGTTAAATGTGTGTATTTATTTATTTATGTATTGCTAAAGTGTATGGATACTAGTAACAACTATAAACAGGAATGGCTTGACAAAAAAACATAACTGTGATGAGTATTTCCTTGATCTCACTGTACTCACTTACTTCACAACCAAAATAATGATTCAAGCATGTACCCCAAATATTTATTACCACAGCCCACTCACTGCTATGTTATATTTCAAAATCAAATCCAGCACATAATATGAAAAGACAGGACGCATACCCACATGCCAGAGATTGCAGTTAGTTAGGTAACCTAGGTGTAGACACACTTAGGGCCTGATTCACAAAGGTAAAGTTACTCTTTTGTACACGTTTATGATTGTTTGCTATTCACAAAGGGATTCAAGAGTACTATCTTTATGAGTGTGGAATCTCTGCCCATAAAAATACATATCTTTTTATTTGCATAGACTCCGCCCTCGTAAAGATACTTCTTGTAAATCCCTTTGTGAATAGCATACGATTGTAAACTTAAACAAAAGTATAAGTTTACCTTTGTGAATCAGGCCCTTAATGTATTGAATGCTGTCTATGAGTGAATCCCTCCCCCTGAAGGTATTCCAACATTTTATCACCCAAATAATAATGTGAAATGTAGTCACATGCACACTGCCACTCTACATGTCAAACGCAGTGGTCCCATCACGCCACAGTCCTACTACACATGGTAAAGGGAATGAATTACATCTCCCACAATGACTGAAATATATTCCCAAATCGCACTCCGGTTTAAATTGCAATTGCTGTGCTCTTTTTCAAAAAATGTTTTATTCAAATCCTTTCAGTGTGCGTACCTGGATGTCTGTGCAAAGTATCCAGTCTTGTACTGTGTAAGCAATAAAATGATATGCTGGTAGTGGATCCCCACTTGTCTGCCCAGGTCGCACTTCACATTCAAACCAAGAGTGTGAGAGGCTGGCCTGGTATATGATGTCCACTAATGTAAGTGGGCACCTTGCACCAGTCCAGACAACACTTATGGTGATTTAAGAGGTCTCAGACAACCTTAGAAAGCTATCCAAGTGCTAGCTGTGGAGAGCAGCCTTCAGGCTTAGTCTTGAAGGAGTGGAAAGCAGCTTGTTTGGATCACTGACAGAATATCGAATACCATAATATCGAGATACAAACATATCGGGACATAAATATTGTTGTCAAAAATATCGAACTCCTATCTTCATAATGGTAAGTACAAAAATATCGGGAAAAAAAATATTGGGGTCTATTACGATGACGGGCGGACTTTGTCCGCCCGCCACCGTAACGGTACACGGGACCGACCGCCAGACCCATTAGGATGCGACCGCCACTCTGGCGGTCGAATCCCGCATATATTACATTGCGGCGGGCGGTGCTGTAAGCAGCACCCGCCGCAATGCAATAATGCATGTTGTGCATTAGCATGCACAAGGTGACAGGCACCGCACAGTGCCTGCCACCTTGTGTATGCCAATGAAGGGGGGTACCATAGGTACCCCCCAAGTGCAGCCAACCCAACCCCCGGGGGCCCGTAACGGGCCCCCAAAGCAATTTCCGCATGCTTTTCCATGGCGGTATTGCCGCCATGGAAAGGCCTTTGAAATTGCACATCCTAATATGGATGGCGGTGCCTGCAAGACACCGCCACCATGTTGAGGGCCTATTCCGCCCGGCCGGGATTCCGACCGGCGGAAAAGCGGCGGACGGTCTTACCGTCCGCCGCGGTGCCCCCTGCCATACTAATATGGCAGGGGTGAAACGGGCGATCCGCCCGATATCATAATGGGCCCCATTGTTGTTAAAAATATCGAAGTACAAAATATGTTTTTTTATATGTATAAAGAATAATGTAAAATAAATTAAATAATACATTTAACTTAAAAAAATATTTAACAATTATAAGTAATAAATGTAATTTAAAAATAAATTAAACATACATATATAAAATGTAATATATATATATATACTTAAAAATAATTAATAAATAATAATTGTAATTAATTATAAAATGTTACAAATATATTAAAAATTATAAATAAATATATATATACATACACCTCTAACATAATCTTTTTTTTTTTTATTATATAATAAATTAAAATATTAAAATATTTAATATTTTTAAACCTACATTTTACACTCCAGTGAGTGCAACAGTAGGGAAAGTGTTGGATAGTGGAGGGGAATAATTTACTATTCCCACTCCAGCAAGTGCAATAGTAGGGAAAGTGTTGGATAGCGGAGGAATAAAAATTACTATTCCCACTCCAACGAGTGCAACAGTAGGGAAAGTGTTGGATAGCGGAGGGGTAAAAATTACTATTCCCACTCCAGTGAGTGCAACAGTAGGGAAAGTGTTGCATAGCAAAGAGGAATAATTTACTATTCCCACTCCAATGAGTGCAACAGTAGGGAAAGTGTTGGATAGCAGAGGGGAAAAAATTGCTATTCCCACTCAGGTGAGTGTAACAGTAGGGAAAGTGTTGGATAGCGGAGGGGTAAAAATTGCTATTCCCACTCCAATGAGTGCAACAGTAGGGAAAGTGTTGGATAGTGGAGAGTAATAATTTACTATTCCCACTCAAGTGAGTGCAACAGTAGGGAAAGTGTTGGATAGCGGAGGGGATAAAATTACTATTCCCACTCCTGTGAGTGCAACAGTAGGGAAAGTGTTGGATAGCGGAGCTGTAAAAATTACTATTCCCACTCCAGCGAATGCAACAGTAGGGAAAGTGTTGGATAGCGGAGGGGATAAAATTACTATTCCCACTCCAGCGAATGCAACAGTAGGGAAAGTGTTGGATAGCGGAGGGGAATAATTTACTATTCCCACTCCAACAAGTGCAACAGTAGGGAAAGTGTTGGATAGCAGAGGGGATAAAATTACTATTCCCACTCCTGTGAGTGCAACAGTAGGGAAAGTGTTGGATAGCGGAGGGGTAAAAATTACGGGGCATATTAACAGCAGGGGGAGATAAAATTATCGCTGCTTTAGCGTCCGTTTTCGGCCGAAAAGTGGCGATAATTTTATCGCTAGATTAGCAAGGACACGCTAGCGCGTGATTCCGTGAGTTAGCACCCGCTTTGCATCTCAACGTTAATGAGATGCAAAGTAGGCGTGCCTCAATATGCTACATGGGTAAATATCGCGAAGGCAGCTTCGCGATATTTACAACAATGCCCCGGCCGGCGTAGCGATAAACTAAATCACGCTAACCGGCCATTAACGCTGGATTTTAACGTCTGCTAAAATCCAGTGTTAGGCATACTTTGCATGGGAGGTGGATTATGCTGATACGACCACAGGGTCGTATCAGCAAGGTTACTCGCCGTTTTCCATGGAACATCGCTGGAAAACCAGCGATGTTCCATGGAAAACTACCGCTATCGCTGGAATAATTATCGCCATTGCGCTATGCTTTGTTAATACAGCGCTAGCATGGCGATAATTTCCAGCGATAGCCGGCGATAAGAAATCTTACGTTAAGCGCGGCAGCGATAATTATCGCTGCCACTTGATAATATGCCCCTACTATTCCCACTCCAGCGAGTGCAACAGTAGGGAAAGTGTTGGATAGCGTAGGGGTAAAAATTACTATTCCCACTCCAACGAGTGCAACAGTAGGGAAAGTGTTGGATAGCGGAGGGGTAAAAATTACTATTCCCATTCCAGTGAGTGCAACAGTAGGGAAAGTGTTGGATAGTGTACAGGTATAAATTACTATTCCCACTCCTGCGAATGCAGCAGTAGGAAAAGTGTTGGATAGCGGAGGGGTAAAAATTACTATTTCCACTAAATAAAATTCAAATTTAAAAACAAACAAAATATCAACTACAATACAATATATAATAAAAAAGCCAAAAACAAAACATTTATAAAAATATAAAAATTTACAAAACATAAAAACATTTTATAATGTAGAAAAAGATAAAATTTACATAAAAAGATTTTTTTAATTTAACAAAATATTAACAAACAAATAAATATTTTGTAATAGGAAATAATTTTAATGAAAAAAAAATATTTATTACATAAATGTAATATTTGTTTTCCTACCCTATAACACTACACAATTTACAACACACATCTAAATCTAAAAAAAAGTGTACCTCCATAATTAACACAATTAATTATCAATTGAACAATTATTAATAATTAAAAAACACATTTAAAAAGGTAAAAATTAATGTACTAACCAAACGTTACAGCTATAGAACCTAAATCCCCAAACAAAAAATAAAATAAACAATTACCAAAAATATTTAACTATTAATAAATTAATATTAATGATCAAGTAATGATAATTCATTTAAATTAAATAACTTTTCACCCTCTACCCCAATAAACACCAAAACACACACCTAAAAATATTTACACAATTTCCATAACTATTTTTACATTAATAAATTAATATCAATTTTCAACAAATCATTAATTAAATTTAAAAAATGTACTTCCCAGCATTTACCACTATAAACCCCACAACTCACACATCAAAATAATTACACAATTGCCATATTTAAATTTTCATTAATTAATTAGCATTAATTAACAAATAATTAATTAATTTTAAATAAATTACCTCCCACCATATTCCCCTATAAATGCCACCACCAATTTCTTAAAACTTGACACAATCAACCTAATTAATTGACGATTGATTAATTAATTATTAACAATTAACAAGCAAAATATAAATAATTATTACATTAATTCATACAACACTATAAAATAAAATTAAATAAATATTATATTAAACATATTAATAAATGCATTAAAATTAAACTACTTCCCACCCTACTCTCCTATCAACCCACAACCCGCTCCTAAAAAATTACACAATTAACTTAATTACCAATTAATTAATAATAATTAACAACCAATTAATAAATAATTGATAATAAATTAATTTCCACAATTAACAATATAAAATATTAAATAAATACATATTATTTAATAAAAACATATTAATATTTTAATTATAATTAAATTACTTCCCACCTTATTCCCCTATAAACCCACATCCCACTCCTAAAACAATGACACAATTAACATATTTACCAAATAATTAATCAATAAAAATTAACAGCCAATTATTAATTAATTAATAATACATTAATTCCCACAATTAACACTATAAAATCAAAATTAAATAAATACTAACAAATAGAAATTAATATTCAATTTATTATAATTAAATTACTTCCCACCCTATTTCCCCTATAAACCCACAACCCGCTACGGAACTAAAAAGCTAAATTTAATTAAAAAAAATTACTAACTTCTAAAAATTTAATACATATATTAAAAAACAAATTCAATACTTACACAAAAAAATAGAGCACACACATTTAAAATACATACTAAAATACATAACACTAACTAAAAAAACGATATTTTTAACAACAATATTTTTGCAAACGATATTAATGACTTCGATATTTTTGTAAACGATATTTCTTACCTTAAACTCAATATTCTTGACCACGATATTCTTGCAGTTGATATTTCTGTATCTCGATATTCTGCACTCGATATTAGTGCAAGTCGACATTTCCAACTCAATATTCTGACTCTTTACCAGGTTGTTTTACCAGAATGCAATCTTATAGTATAGATTAAATGAAAGAGAACCACACAAGGTATTTATAAAAAATATGTATTTATTATATAATACTCTCTAGTATGTTCCAGTATCTCCCACACGGAGATATACACAGAGCACACAATACTATAGCAGAGAAATATCAGTAAATAGCACTAATACACAGTGGGCCCCGGGGGGGAGACCGAACCATATACTAAAAAAAGTGGTATAAGAACCACGACTCGAGTCAGGACAATGTCGCGAGGACGTAGAATTTCTGGGACCCCAAGGAACCACCCAATGTGAGTAGATAGGCGCCCAACTGAGAGCGTGTGCAGTGTGAGTACACGACCGAGTGCTCCGTACAAGCCTATGTGCAAGTCGCGGTTGGATTTTTAAAGATTGAGGACCCTTCCCAGTGGACCCTGAAGAAACCCAGTGAAAGCCAGAAGGTTGGAGAGCCACCCCACCCGTGGATACCGTGGTACCCAAGTTACCTATCCCAGGGAAGCCTGGTGCATAGGTGTGAAGTGGCGGCGGAAACCGCCCTCGAACCCAATGGAGGACTTCAGGAAAGTGCCGCTGCTGGAAGAGGAGAAAGTGTCCGTGGGAATCCAAACATGGATTCTTGATGAAGAGTACCTGAAATCAGAGGGGACAGAGTCTGGGTCACTTGAGAGTGACCAGGGGCTCAGTAGACGAATGCCCACCGATGTTGGGTGCTTCAGGATAGATGTCAATGACCTTGACTCTGCAGCTGTTGGGACCAGGCGACGCTGAGGATGACCAGGAGCCGGATACAAGCTGTCCCACAAAGGATGTTGAGTGCTGAGGGGTTGGTGTCCGGCAGGAGCACCAACAAGCCTTGGCAAAAGCAACCCATGCAGGAAGTCAAAAAGTTGCAGGAAGAGGACCAGCAAGGTCCAGGAGACTCACCACAAGCAGGGGAGTCAGGGCAAGTCCAGAGCAATCAGGGGAGCCCAAAGAAGATGTAGTTGACCCTCTGCAGGACCCACAGGTTGAAGACATTGGAGTCACAGGAGGACCTCTGGCAGCTTTACAAAACAACAGGCTACGGAGCACACGGTGTGGTGTGGTTGAAGATCTTTGCAGGAGAAGTTTGCCAGAGGTTGGGGCTACTTGGAGACCAATACAGTTGCTTCAGAATTGCCAACAAGCATTTGCACTTGAAAAAGTACACGGTGCACAGGGGTTCAGGTATTGCAGCCCCCAAGAGGGATTCTGACCTCAGACTGGGTAAGAGGGCAGCTCGGGCCTTGTTTACATAGAAACCCGCCTCCTGTGTTGTTGAAGCCTCCAGAGTCTGTACGAGCTCGGATCAGCAGACCGGTCAGCAGTGTTGCAGTACCTGCAGATGCAGGGGAGTGACTCCTTCACTCCAAGGGAGATTATCTTCAGGTGTCTTGGATGCACCACAGGCCCTACACAGATCCTGGATGGTGCATGGGCACAGCCGAGGCAGCAGACTGAGATGGAGACAAAGTCAGGCCAAAATGAAGTCCAGCGAAGTCCAGAGTGCCCAGACGGTCGAAGTGCACTGGTTTCAGTTCTGAATCGTGTCCACGATGAATTTAGGGACCTACACTCAGGTAAGCCCTTAAGTACCCTAGGGAAAGGGTTGGGAAGATTCAGGGGACCCTCCCAGGGGAGGGTCTGGACAGGGGAAAGGTTACTCACATGTCCTTTGTCCAGTTTCGCGCCAGAGCTGGAGCCAATGGCTCCCAGGACTGGTTTGAACTGGACTATGTACAGGGACACCAAATGTGCCCCTCATGCAGACTTTCAGGTGCTGGCAAGCGCTCCCACCCATCCCTAATGCACTAAATCCTGTCTGGGAGGTGGTCACACCTCCCTGTGACAGGATGCCTATTGTTCTGCTTTCCCCTGCTCGAGCTTGGCTCAGTAGCAGGAGGGCAGACATGTGTCTCTGGTTGGCAGGAACCATTTTGTGCTGTCCGGGGCAAGAAGGCTGGTATCGGGAACACTGAGAGCCTAACGGAGGTGTCTCCCAGTGGGTAGAATCATACCTCCCACACCGGTAACGGTGTGGGGAGATATGATTCCAACATGTTTGACACCAAACATGATAAGGTTCGTTGCAGCCATTTTTTAGATGGTCATCGCGCTGTCACGTAATGCCTCTCTAATTAGTATATGGCTACTTCACTGACAACCCGAGAGAATGGACTCCGTAGGCTGCAGGGGTGTCCTGCTCATGCAGGGGCACCCTCTCACTTAGAACCAAATACCCTGCCCTCAGGATTGTAAAGGCCTGCTAGAGGGGTGACTTATAGGTTTTAAGTGCAGTGACCCCTAGATATTGTAAACCTATATCTTAAGTAAGTGGTGTATGCACCAACTTACACAAGCTGCAATTGCAGGCCTGTAGTTCCATTTTGAATGGTCTCTCATGGGTGGCACAACACATGCTGCAGCCCATGGTAGACCTCTGGGGTACCTATGCCCTGGGTACATGGGTACCATATACTAGGGACAGACAAGGGTACCCCAGTATCCAATCTGGGGTGTACCTAAGTATATAGCATAACAGTTTAGGGAGAAATCAGATAGACTGGGGTCATGATTAGCAGGATCCCTGTCAGACTAGTCAAAAACAGCATTACATCCAGCAAAAAGTGGGGGTAACCATAAGAAGCAGATCCTACTTTCCCACAGAGAGGTTTATCTTCCAAACTTCAAGACTTGCTTTGAAATAAAGAATTTACTGTTGGTACTCTTTTTATAAGTATCAGCGTTGTTTATTCATACTTCTTCTTGACTTTCACTTGTATTATATAGCCATAATTGCTAAGGCTTCTAGTATTATTTTACTAAACCCCAATGAATAAAAAACATTGCAATTTTACATGGGCTGTAAGAGCTGATTTTGCACATTAGATAAGTTAACACGTTAGCCTGAAGGGACACAGGCGAATCGAGTATACCAGGCCTCTCAAGTCTTTTTAACCATTACATCTAATAGCCCCCTACCTCGATTTAATCAAGGTTGTATAAAATTCTGCACATTATTTAGGCCTGAGTCTTGATCTTCCAGATAGTGGCAAACAAAACCATACAGTCCATGGAGATTTTGAATTCAAAATATTGCATTGGTAAATACTTTTTAGTTTCCACAGGCCTAGCCTCAGAATTCACACTGAAGGCAAAGCCAGCATATTAGGCTTTAAAAGCACCTTACTTCAATACACTTTACCCAGGCCCTGTTGCTGTGAGCCTAGCCGTGGAACCCAGACTGGAGGTAAAAGCCAGCGCTTTGGGCATTAAAAGCCCCTTAATTTAATGCAATGAGTCCAGGTCTCAGTATTGGACTGTACACTGGGGGCAAAGCCAGCACTTCAGATACTGTGTGGAGAGGCTCTCTCCTTGCTTTAACTGTTGTTTTTAAATGTTACTATGACATATGTTCTTTTAGCATTTATTTGTTAGCATTATTCGTTAGCATTATCATTTATCGCGCTTGTCATTAACTTGGAAGCGATATTGTCTTGATTTTAAGTAATTGTACAATAAATAATCTATCTTTCTGCCCTGTGGAAGAACACGCTCTTCATCCATGATGGCGATTACCAGTGGGAACTCCATGGTGAGGTTGGTGACATCCACCAGCAAGATGTCAGTGTTGACGATGAAGGGACTGACCTCAGATGTGAAGTCATTGAAACACCTTGGCCTGATGGTAAGTGATTGTAATGAAAGTGTAATTTTTCTCTGCCCTGTGGACATATCGTCCTCTCAAATTCAATCTACTAATCAACATATTTCCATTTCTGTTTTTAGTGTTTTAAAAGTATTATTGGGTTGAATATTGCATTTGAATTTTGGATATTATATTTTCAAAAAATAATTGTGACCATGAATGAAGATAAGTTTTGTTTTACAGCACATGTTGTTGGTTTGTAAAAATTGTATTATCAACAATGTCAGTATAATGTTAGCCTAATACTTAAGAATGCATCTTTTTAATCCATCTTAGGACTCCCTAAGCAATGGAACTATACCAGCAATACAGGTTATATTTTGCTGAGGAAGTAAAATAATTTAATATATGCTACCCATTATACTAGTGAACCTTATAAAATGACGTGAATTATGCCTATGTTTGGGCTTAAATATCTGCAAAATGCAAATCAGTAAATCTGGGCAGGGATATATATATATATATATATATATATCCACTGAAAAAACCATAGGTTTTAGGGACAGTTATAGTTAGTTGGACATTGCACTCGTACAAAACCCGTGAAATTCCCCGTTATAGTTAGTTCAGCTAACTATAACTCGCGCCCACAATGCACTGCTGATGACGTCACATATTACATCACTCATGACATGGTCAGTGACATCACTGATGACATCACTGATGACATCTCAAATGACATCACTGATGACATCATCCAGTGACTGTGTGTTTCTGTAAAGTTTAAATATTTGTAATATATATAGGGAAAGGCGTATTGAAGAATGAGTGGGTGTATAAGTGTGTGTATGGATGATTTAGTAGGTGCGTGACTAATTCTATAAGTGAGTGATTAAACGTATCTTACTGAATGCATGGGTTAGTGACTAAACTGGGTTAATGTCTGTATCTGTCTGTTGCTGTGTAAGTGGCTGCATGGGTTTGTGAATAGCTACATGAGTGTGTATAAGAGTTATTGATTTGTTGTCTGAGTATCTGTATGGGTGCCTGAGTGTTTGTGTGGATGGGGTGTGTGCGACTGTGCATAGATGTGTGAGTGGGTGATTCACTGGGTGGATGGTTTCAAGAGTGCATCTGTGATAGACTGTATGGGTGGGTAAGTGTGTGTAAGAGTGTGTTAGTGAGTGAATGTATGTCCCAGTGGTACATGTGTGAGTAACTACATACGTGAAAGGCAGTATATATGTGTATTGGAGTATATAAATAGCTATAAGCGAGAGTGAGTGATTGTGATAGTGGCTGTATGGATGAGTGTGTGCTTGTATCAGTGATTGTATAAGAGCGTAACAATGTGCTAGTATTTGTATGATTAAGTGAGCTGGTGTGTGTATAACTGTATAGGTGAGTAAATGGCAGTGTGTTTAATTATTTGCATGACTGACTAGGTGTGTGAGTACCTCTATGGATGAGTGGCGGTGTTTGAGTGTCTATATAGGAGTAAGAGTGCATATGATTGTCCTGTACTGAGTGACCATAAGTATGAGTGACTGTACGGGTGAGTGAGTGGATGTGTGTGTGTAGACCTAAGAATCAGTGAGTGGGTATGTAGTTATTGGTGTTGGAGTGTCTATGGTTTTGCGAATGGCAGTCTGTAATTTAGATTGGGTGTATCAAAGGTTATATTAGGGTGTGAGGAGGTGCATCAGATTATCACGTGGATGATGTCATCAGTGATGTCATTTGAGATGTCATCAGTGATATCATCAGTGATGTCACTGACCATGTCATGAGTGATGTAATATGTGACGTCATCAGCAGTGCATTGCGGGCGCGAGTTATAGTTAGCTGAACTAACTATAACGGGGAATTTCACGGGTTTTGTACGAGTGCAATGTCCAACTAACTATAACTGTCCCTAAAACCTATGGTTTTTTCAGTGAATTTCAAAGGTTTTTTAAATGCTAATTTCTAACTATAACTTATCTGAAACCTATGGTTTTTTCAGTGAATTTCAAAGGTTTTTTAAATGCTAATTCCTAACTATAACATGTCTGAAACCTACGGTTTTTTCAGTGAATTTCAAAGGTTTTGTAAATGACAATTTTTAAATGTATTAATTGTTATATTAATTTTTTCATACTGATTTATTACATTTTTAGAATTTTTTTTTACATATTTTATTTTTTAAATTACATTGTAATTACATTATACATTACATTACAAAAAATACTTTCTCAGAATGAATTACTTTAGTTTAAATACTTTGCAAATAGGCAATAGACTTTTAAGTACAGAAGTTACAGTTGTTGCAATGGGCACCACATTTTCAAACACAATGCAACATTCAGCTCAATGTGAATTTCTAGTTAAATGCAATTAGTTACTTTATGGATTACTTTTCTAACCACAGGACTGGATCCTAGATTCAGTCCTGGTACATCTCCTGTAAACAGTTGAGTAAAAGCGTTTTGGTTACAGTCGTGATTTTTAAGGAATATTATTGTATTTTAAAAGTTGACACTTAGAAACTTTTTCTCATAGAATCACCAATGTTATCCTATGGAAGGAAATTCACTTAGCAGGTAAAAACTGTTATCGTTACTTTTTCTTACTCAGTGTTGGATCCTGGATCCAGCACTGGTGCATCTCCTGTAAACAGTTGAAAGAATGCGTTTAAGTCATACAGGCGATTTTTAAGGAATATTTGTAGTTTGTGAAAATCGACACTTTGAAACTTTTCTGCTGAAAACCAGACAATGGATTCCAATGGAAGAAAATATAAGTTACTGGTAAGTACGGTTAAAATTACTTTTCAGGACCAGTACTGGGCTGAAAGATGCAGCACTGAGGTCTCTCCTGATAACAGGTGAGTAAATCGGAATTCGTATTTCGGCTGATTTTAGAGGAATATTTTAAAGTTTCAAAACTCCACACTTAGAAGAATTTCCAAGTGAAACCAGTCAATGTTAGCCTATGGAAGGAAATTCAAGTTACTGGTAAGTACGGTTAAAATTACTTTTCAGGACCAGTACTGGGCTGAAAGATACAGCACTGAGGTCTCTCCTTATAACAGGTGAGTAAATCGGAATTCGTATTTCGGCTGATTTTAGAGGAATATTTGTATGTTTCAAAAATCAACACTTAGAAACTTTTTCAGCAAAAAGCAGGCAATTATATCCTATGGAAGGAAATTCAAGTTACTGGTAAGTACGGTTAAAATTACTTTTGAGGATCAGTACTGGGCTGAAAGATGCAGCACTGAGGTCTCTCCTGATAACAGGTGAGTAAATCGGAATTCGTATTTTGGCTAATTTTAGAGGAATATTTTAAAGTTCCAAAACTCCACACTTAGAAGAATTTCCAAGTGAAACCAGTCAATGTTAGCCTATGGATGGAAATTCAAGTTACTGGTAAGTACGGTTAAAATTACTTTTCAGGACCAGTACTGGGCTGAAAGATACAGCACTGAGGTCTCTCCTGATAACAGGTGAGTAAATCGGAATTCGTATTTCGGCTGATTTTAGAGGAATATTTTAAAGTTCCAAAACTCCACACTTAGAAGAATTTCCAAGTGAAACCAGTCTATGTTAGCCTATGGAAGGAAATTCAAGTTACTGGTAAGTACGGTTAAAATTACTTTTCAGGATTAGTACTGGGCTGAAAGATGCAGCACTGAGGTCTCTCCTGATAACAGGTGAGTAAATCAGAATTCGTATTTCGGCTGATTTTAGAGGAATATTTGCACAATGGTGAAGGGAGGGGGCGGGGCCTGAGGTGACATCTGTGCAAACGCGCCCCGTGGCGCGTTTTAAGTTGGGGGATTAAGTCCCCTTGAATCATGAGGGTCCCTACGGGCCAACTAGCCCACCAGGAACCTCCAGTATGCGCCAGGGGCTGCGTTGCAGAGACATGTACAGAGGCCACACCCCTTTTACACCTCTCTGCAACGCAGCTCTGTGGCGCTTTCTGGACGTACCTGTTGGGCTAGCTGGCCCCCAGGGACCCTCAGGATTGAAGGGGATTTAATTCCCCATCTTAAAACGCGCCACGGGGCCTGTTTGCACACATGTCACCTGAAGCCCCGCCCCTCCCTTCACCACTGTGCAAACGCGCCCCGTGGCGCGTTTTAAGTCGGGGATTAACTCCCCTTGAATCCTGAGGGTCCCTGGGGTGCAACTAGCCCACCATATACCTCCAAAAGCGCCACAGAGCTGCGTTGCAGAGAGGTGTAAAGGGGCGTGGCCTCTGTACACCTCTCTGCAAGGCAGCCCCTGGCGCATACTGGAGGTTCCTGGTGGGCTAGTTGGCCTCAGGGACCCCAGTATTCAAGGGGAATTCGTTCCCTCTCTGCAAACGCGCCAGGGGGCACGTTTGCAGAGTGGTGAAGGAAGGGGCGGGGCCTGCGGGCCCGATCGTTTTTTCCCCCTGAAGGGGGCCAAGGGGGCTGTGTGGCCCCCCTTCCTTTTTCCTATTTTTAGGCCCTGGGGACCCCATCCCCCAGGGCCTTACCCCTTTTTAAAAATTAAAATTAAAAAAAAGACGGGAAGGGGGCCGCGTGGCCCCCTTCCCTGGGCCTGTATTGGCCCCGGGGACCCCATCCCCCGGGGCATGGCCTCTTTTTTTTATTTGGAGGGGGCTGCGTGGCCCCCTCCTCAGTCCATTTAAGGCCCCGGGGACCCCATCCCCGGGGCCGGCCTTGCACTTTTTTTTTTTTTTTACTTTTTTACCTTTGGGGAGGGGGCTGCGTGGCCCCCTCCGTGGCCACTTATGGCCCCGGGGACCCCATCCCCGGGGCCTGGCCTCTCATTGGGGACTGTGGGGGTCCCCAAACCCCCACAGTCCCGCCGGCTCCCTGTGTCCTACGGGAGCCGGCATTGCTTTACACATGGGGAGCAGCTAACATGCTGCTCCCCATGTGGAAAGCAATCAGCTTTGGATATTGGAAGAGAGAGCAGGTTTCCTGCTCTCTCTTCCAATATCCAAAGCAGTTTGCAATGACAGGACGGGAGCCGCGAGGCTCCCGTCCTGTCATTGCAAACAGCAGTGTCCCGGGGGTAGGCACCCGGGACACTGCAGGAGCCGGCCCTGGGGGTGGCGGTCCCCAGGGCCACCACAGGCTCCAGGAGGGGCCGCGCGGCCCCCTCCTTACATTTTGAAAGCCCCGGGAGGTGGTGGTCCCCAGGGCTTGGGGGTCCAAAACGGACCCCCATTGTAATTTTTCTTAGTGCCCCGGGAGGTGGTGGTCCCGGGCGTGTGGGGGCTGGAGCCCCCACACAGGTTTTTCAAAAATAAAAAGAAGCCCCGGGAGGTGGCGGTCCCGGGGCTGCGGGAGGGCTCAGAGCCCTCCCGCACCATTATACATAAAGCCCCGGGGGTGGTGGTCCCCGGGGCTTGGGGGCCCTTAGAGGCCCCCACACATAAAATTAACCCCCCAGCATGCCCCCAGGACTTGGCCCACCTGGGGGCAATTATCATCGAGCGCGGGAGACCGCGCTTCGATTTTCCGGCAGGATTCGCGCACCCTGAGCGCATCCTGCCGATTTAAAAAAAAAAAAAAATTTTTGCCCAGGGGTCCTTGTGGGACCCCCTGAGCAGACCTAGGGGTCAGGGTGTTTCTACCCTGCCCCCTTTGTGCGCTTTGCGCACTTGTTTCTGTCCCTCGGTTCTACCGAGGGACAAAATGGCTGCCAACACTTCCTGACTTGGAGTGTTGACAGCCAATTAGCATGCAGCTCGTGAGCGGGAGGGTGCGCGAATCCGACGGGGCCATAGATATATATATACTTTTACTTTCGATTTTCTCAGCAACTACTGAACGGATTTACACCATTTAACAAAAAGGGTTCTTTCTGAACGAAGAACTACCTCTTTGCCAAATTTGGTGTAATTCCGTTCAGCAGTTCGGGCTGTAGCCGTGTCTAAAGTTTCCTATGGAAAATTGCATGGGAAAACACGTTTTGGGACCCCCTTTTTCTCGGCCCCGCTGACGAATCTCCCAAGACTTTCAGGGTAGGAGCGGACCGGAGCGCCCCACAAAGTTTGAAAATTTTGCGAAGATACGTCAACCGGCAAGAAAGTTATTTCAAATAGAATGTCGCGGATTTCCTATGGATAATAGGTTGTAACTATAACTATCTACTGGCGACCGCCAGTAGATAATATATATATATATATATATATATATATATATATATATATATATATATATATATATATATATTATCTACTGGCGGCCGCCAGTAGATAGTTATAGTTAGGACCTATTATCCATAGGAAATCCGCGACATTCTATTTAAAATAACGTTGGCGCCGGTTGACGAATCTTCGCGAAAGTTTCCAACTTGTTGGGGCGCTCCACTCCGCTCCTACCCTGAAAGTCTCGCGGTGATTCATCAAGCGGGGGCCGAGAAAAAAGGGGGGTCCCAAAACGCGTTTTCCCCATTCATTTTTCCATAGGAACCTTTAGTCGCAGCTACAGCCCGAACTGCTGAACGGAATTACACCAAATTTGGCAAAGAGGTAGCCCTTGGTTCAGACTGGTGCCTTTGCTTAAATGGTGTAAATCCGTTCAGTAGTTCCTGAGAAAATCAAAAGTAAAGTCACATAAAAAAGCATTTAAAAAAAAAAAATCGGCAGGATGCGCTCAGGGTGCGCGGATCCTGCCGAAAAATACATCGAAGCGCGGTCTCCCGCGCTTTGATGTTAATTTGCCCCGGGTGGGCCAAGTCCCGGGGGCATGGTGGGGGGGTTAAATTTATGTATGGGGGGCCTCTAAGGGCCCCCAAGCCCGGGGACCGCCGCCCCCGGGGCTTTAACAAAAATGGTGCGGGAGGGCTCTTTGCCCTCCCGCTGCCCCGAGGACCGCCACCTCCCCGGGGCTTCTGTTTTTTTAATTTTTAACCTGTGTGGGGGGGCTCCAGCCCCCACACGCCCGGGACCTCCACCTCCCGGGGCACTAAAAATTAAAAATGGGGGTCCGTTTTGGACCTCCGAAGCCCCGGGACCACCACCTCCCCGGGGCTTTGAAAATGTGGGGAGGGGGCCGCGCGGCCCCCTCCTGGAGCCAGTGATGGCCCTGGGGACCGCCACCCCCAGGGCCGGCTCCTGCAGTGTCCCGGGTGCCTACCCCGGGACACTGCTGTTTGCAATGACAGGACGGGAGCCTCGCGGCTCCCGTCCTGTCATTGCAAACTTGCTTTGGATATTGGAAGAGAGAGCAGGAAACCTGCTCTCGCTCCAATATCCAAAGCTGATTGCTTTCCACATGGGGAGCAGCATGTTAGCTGCTCCCCATGTGGAAAAGCAATGCCGGCTCACGCAGGAGGCGGGGAGCCGGCTGGGACTGTGGGGGAATTGGGGACCCCCACAGTCCCCAACCAGAGGCCAGGCCCCGGGGGATGGGGTCCCCGGGGCCATAAGTGGCCAGGGAGGGGGCCACGCAGCCCCCTCCCCAAATTAAAAAAATAAAAAAAAGTGCAAGGCCGGCCCCGGGGATGGGGTCCCCGGGGCCTTAAATGGCCTGAGGAGGGGGCCACGCAGCCCCCTCCAAATAAAAAAATAAAAAATCGAGGCCATGCCCCGGGGATGGGGTCCCGGGGCCAATACAGGCCCAGGGAAGGGGGCCACGTGGCCCCCTTCCCGTTTTTTTTTTTTTAAATTTAAAAAATAAATAAAATGCTCAGGCCCCGGGGGATGGGGTTCCCGGGGCCAAAGTGGGCAAGGGAAGGGGGCCACGCAGCCCCCTCCCATAAAAAAAAATAGAAAAAAAAAACGACCGGCATCGTGCCGGAGGCCCCGCCCCCTCCCTGCAGTACTCTGCAAACGCGCCCCTGGCGCGTTTGCAGAGGGAGAACAATTCCCCTTGAATACTGGGGGTCCCTGGGGACCAACTAGCCCACCAGGAACCTCCAGTATGCGCCAAGGGGCTGCGTTGCAGAGACGTGTACAGAGGCCACGCCCCTTTACACCTCTCTGCAACGCAGCTCTGTGGCGCTTTTGGAGGTATATGGTGGGCTAGTTGGACTCCAGAGACCCTCAGGATTCAAGGGGACTTAATCCCCCAACTTAAAACGTGCCACGGGGCACGTTTGCACAGTGGTGAAGGGAGGGGGCGGGGCTTCAGGTGACATGTGTGCGCGTTTTAAGATGGGGAATAAATTCCTTTTCAATCCTGAGGGTCCCTAGGGGCCAACTAGCCCACCAGGTACCTCCAGTAAGCGCCACGGAGCTGCGTTGCAGAGTGTTGTAAAAGGGGCGTGGCCTCTGAACAACTCTCTGCAACGCAGCCCCTGGCGCATACTGGAGGTACCTGGTGGGCTAGTTGGCCCCTAGGGACCCTCGGGATTGAGGAGGAATTAATTGTCCAACTTAAAACGCGCCACAGGGCGTGTTTGCAGACATGTCACCTTAGGCCCCACCCCCTTCCTTCACCATTGTGCAAATATTCCTCTAAAATCAGCCGAACTACGAATTCCGATTTACTCACCTGTTATCAGGAGAGACCTCAGTGCTGCATCTTTCAGCCCAGTACTGATCCTGAAAAGTAATTTTAACCGTACTTACCAGTAACTTAAATTTCCTTCCATAGGATATCATTGCCTGCTTTTTGCTGAAAAAGTTTCTGTCGATTTTTGAAACATACAAATATTCCTCTAAAATCAGCCGAAATACGAATTCCGATTTACTCACCTGTTATCAGGAGAGACCTCAGTGCTGCATCTTTCAGCCCAGTACTGATCCTGAAAAGTAATTTTAACCGTACTTACCAGTAACTTGAATTTCCTTCCATAGGATATCATTGCCTGCTTTTTGCTGAAAAAGTTTCTGTCGATTTTTGAAACATACAAATATTCCTCTAAAATCAGCCGAAATACGAATTCCGATTTACTCACCTGTTATCAGGAGAGACCTCAGTGCTGCATCTTTCAGCCCAGTACTGATCCTGAAAAGTAATTTTAACCGTACTTACCAGTAACTTGAATTTCCTTCCATAGGATATCATTGCCTGCTTTTTGCTGAAAAAGTTACTGTCGATTTTTGAAACATACAAATATTCCTCTAAAATCAGCCGAAATACGAATTCCGATTTACTCACCTGTTATCAGGAGAGACCTCAGTGCTGCATCTTTCAGCCCAGTACTGATCCTGAAAAGTAATTCTAACCGTACTTACCAGTAACTTGAATTTCCTTCCATAGGATATCATTGCCTGCTTTTTGCTGAAAATGTTTCTGTGTCGATTTTTGAAACATACAAATATTCCTCTAAAATCAGCCGAAATACGAATTTCGATTTACTCACCTGTTATCAGGAGAGACCTCATTGCTGCATCTTTCAGCCCAGTACTGGTCCTGAAAAGTAATTTTAACCGTACTTACCAGTAACTTGAATTTCCTTCCATAGGCTAACATTGACTGGTTTCACTTGGAAATTCTTCTAAGTGTGGAGTTTTGGAACTTTATAATAATCCTCTAAAATCAGCCGAAATACGAATTCCGATTTACTCACCTGTTATCAGGAGAGACCTCAGTGCTGCATCTTTCAGCCCAGTACTGATCCTGAAAAGTAATTTTAACCGTACTTACCAGTAACTTGAATTTCCTTCCATAGGATATCATTGCCTGCTTTTTGCTGAAAAAGTTTCTGTGTCGATTTTGAAACATACAAATATTCCTCTAAAATCAGACGAAATACGAATTCCGATTTACTCACCTGTTATCAGGAGAGAACCCAGTGCTGCATCTTTTAGCCCAGCACTGACCCTGAAAAGTAATTCTAACCGTACTTACCAGTAACTTGAATTTCCTTCCATAGGAATCCATTGTCTGGTTTTCAGCAGAAAAGTTTCAAAGTGTCGATTTTCACAAACTACAAATATTCCTTAAAAATCCCATGTGTGACTTAAACGCATTCTTTCAACTGTTTACAGGAGATGCACCAGTGCTGGTTCCAGGATCCACCACTGAGTAAGAAAAAGTAACGATAACACTACTTACCTGCTAAGTGAATTTCCTCCCTTAGGATAACATTGGTGATTCTATATGAAAAAGTTTCTAAGTGTCAACTTTTAAAATACATTAATATTCCTTAAAAATCACTACTGTAACCAAAACGCTTTTACTCAACTGTTTACAGGAGATGTCCCAGGACTGAATCTAGGATCCTGTCCTGTGGTTAGAAAAGTAATCCATAAAGTAACTAATTGCATTTAACTAGAAATTCACATTGAGCTCAATGTTGCTTTGTTTTTAAATTGTGTTGCCCATTGCAACAACTGTAACTACTGTACTTAAAAGTCTATTGCCTATTTGCAAAGTATTTAAACTAAAGTAATTCATTCTGAGAAAGTATATTTTGTAATGTAATGTATAATGTAATTACAATGTAATTTAAAAAATAAAATATCTAAAAATAAATAGTTTAAAAAAATGTTGTAAATCAGTATCAAAAAAATAAATATAACAATTAATACATTTAAAAATTGTCATTTACAAAACCTTTGAAATTCACTGAAAAAACCATAGGTTTCAGACACGTTATAGTTAGGAATTAGCATTTAAAAAACCTTTGAAATTCACTGAAAAAACCATAGGTTTCAGACACGTTATAGGTAGGAATTAGCATTTAAAAAACCTTTGAAATTCACTGAAAAAACCATAGGTTTCAGGCACGTTATAGTTAGAAATTAGCATTTAAAAAACCTTAGAAATTCACTGAAAAAACCATAAGGTTTTAGGGACAGTTATAGTTAGTTGGACATTGCACTCGTACAAAACCCGTGAAATTCCCCCGTTATAGTTAGTTCAGGTAACTATAACTCGCGCCCCGCAATGCACTGCTGATGACGTCACATATTACATCACTCATGACATGGTCAGTGACATCACTGATGACATCACTGATGACATCTCAAATGACATCACTGATGACATCATCCATGTGAGAATTTAATGCACCTCCTCACACCCTAATATAACCTTTGACACACCCACTCTAAACTACAGACTGCCATTCTCAAAACCATAGACACTCCAACACCAATAACTACATACCCACTCACTGATTCTTAGGTCTACACACACACATCCACTCACTCACCCGTACAGTCACTCATACTTATGGTCACTCAGTACAGGACTATCATATGCACTCATACTCCTATATAGACACTCAAACACCGCCACTCATCCATAGAGGTATTCACACACCTAGTCAGTCATGCAAATAATTAAACACACTGCCATTTACTCACCTATACAGTTATACACACACCAGCTCACTTACTCATACAAATACTAGCACATTCTTACGCTCTTATACAATCACTGATACAAGCACACACTCATCCATACAGTCACTCTCACAATCACACACTCTCGCTTATAGCTATTTATATACTCCAACACACATATATACTGCCTTTCACATATGTAGTTACTCACACATGTACCACTGGGACATACATTCACTCACTAACACACTCTTACACACACTTACCCACCCATACAGTCTATCACAGATGCACTCTTGAAACCATCCACCCAGTGAATCACCCACTCACACATCTATGCACAGAGTCGCACACACCCCACCCACACAAACACTCAGGCACCCATACAGATACTCAGACAACCAATCAATAATTCATATAGACACTCATGTAGCTATTCACAAACCCATGCACCACTTACACAGCAACAGACAGACGGATACAGACATTCACCCAGTTTAGTCACTAACCCATGCATTCAGTAAGATACGTTTAATCACTCACTTATCGAGTTAGTCACGCACCTACTAAATCATCCATACAGAGACTTATACACCCACTCATTCTTCAATACGCCTTTCCCAATATATATTAAAAATATTTAAACTTTACAGAAACACACAGTCACTGGATGATGTCATCAGTGATGTCATTTGAGATGTCATCAGTGATGTCATCAGTGATGTCACTGACCATGTCATGAGTGATGTAATATGTGACGTCATCAGCAGTGCATTGCGGGGCGCGAGTTATAGTTACCTGAACTAACTATAACGGGGAATTTCACGGGTTTTGTACGAGTGCAATGTCCAACTAACTATAACTGTCCCTAAAACCTTATGGTTTTTTCAGTGAATTTCTAAGGTTTTTTAAATACTAACTTCTAACTATAACGTGCCTGAAACCTATGGTTTTTTCAGTGAATTTCAAAGGTTTTTTAAATGCTAATTCCTAACTATAACGTGTCTGAAACCTATGGTTTTTTCAGTGAATATATATATATGTCTAGAAGTAGGAGTATACGCCCACATCCCTACAAATAAGAGGGGAGCCCCTGCTTGTTTGTTTGTTTGGGAGGCATTGTATCGGAGGCACCGGAGGACTCCAACATCCAATTTGCCTTGCAGCAGGAGCGGCTCTCGTCATCGGGGCAGTGCCAGGTGGCGCATTTAAGCCGGGTCGGGCACCCGCAGCGCGGGACGCGTGCGGGCGTGCCCGGGCCAAGGGCGGGCCCGTCTGAGACCGGAGGAGGCTGGGCTGGGCCGCCCCTGTAACATCTGGACCTCGGGATTATTGAGCGCCATTGTACGAGGTACTGTGCCACTTATTATCATCAACACTACTAGGGGGTGCTAAAATGAGTAAACGTAAGACTATCAACAATCAGCGGGGCCCAGGAGTTGTGGGGACACTTGATGCATTCCTTTTAAGGGCTGAGTCAGCCTTCATTCATGAGATAGAGTTAACAGAGCGCCGGCTCTCAATGGGGCCTCTGATTATGCAGAAACGGTCTTCACTCGTTGGACATTTCTCGGGCAATAACCCTCAAGATCCTCAAGATCCTCCCCCTCAAATCTTACAAATACAACATATTGCGTCAGATCCTGAAATGTCTTCACCCCCTGAGTTAGCAAGCAGGCCCAATATAATTACAAGGGGCCAGAAGGCTAAAACAAGACGAGACAGTAACAGTGAGCCTCCATCCAAAAAGAGAAAGGGTCGGGGTCCTCAGAAACATAAACGAAAATCCTCAATAGTAATGAGCAGCGAAGCTATAACCGATGACGGATATTGTGAACTGGGGTCCGGTTTAGCACCGAAGACTAATTAATCCATCACATTACCCCCAAGGATGAACGAGGTGGACTTTTGGAAAAGGCTTGAGACTATGGTATCTGTTCTAATTGATCCACTGTCACAAAAACTATCTCAAATTGAAGACAGACTTGCTAAACTGGCGGGCTGGTTATAAATATCTGTCCAGTCTCCTAGGAAATAGATACTGGTAGAGGTCCTGTGCCTTTTGTAAATCGGGGGTTGGGAACTGGGGCTCAACCAACTACAATTAACCCTGAGAGTGGCCAAATACACTACGCAAGCACTAATGTTAGTACTGCTGAAGCTTTAGCTCTAGCTCGACCCCCCCAACAATTCTTAGAATCCTCAGAATATACTGGACATTTCCCTAGCATAGTAGATCCGAGTACTTCGCAAATACAGTCTGTTAACACTTCTAACAGGACCGCACCAAATACACGGATACCTACGTTGGGTGATGTAGGGAGAGATATTAACACACAGAACCCTCGAAGGTCTAACTCGAGCCATACTATAAACCCAAACCAGACCCTGCATCTTCCGCCAGAAGTAACCCCTTATAAGATTGTGTTGGCAAATGTCCTCCCTCTACCTCCCCATGCCCTTGAACACTGGACAACTCTGAGGAATAAGTCACTACACCTCTTGAGCACCAGAACTGGCCTAACTAACACTCTCTTCTCGGAATTCAAAATGGTTAGAAGAATAGGATGGGTTGGCAAAACAAATAAGCTTCTAGCAGGTGACTGTGTGGTTTTAACCTTTTGGTCCCCCCACTTGGTGCAGTCCATCCTTAAAAGGCCGGCAATCATTTTTTTTATGGCCCAGGGAATCAACATCTTACCCTTAGGGTATTTTTACCAACCCCCAAAGGATTATGGACCAACCCTATGGAGGAGGACCATCAAGGTAATACGCAATATAGGTATAGGGTCCCAGTTAGTAACCGTGTCGATACTTTCAACACCCTAGAAGACATAGATTGACTAATTCAATCTAAAAACCCTTATCCTATTCGTAAGGATGACCTTAACAGTAATAGACCCGATAAACTACTCAAAGGTAGAACCACCCCTGAGTACGCGCAAAAAGAATGAAATAACTACCCTTCATTACCAGCTCATCCGATGCTGAGAGAAGAGCCATTGGGCACCAGTAGTTTGAATGTGCGCTCTAAACCTATTAAACCCACAAGTTCAAATCAGGTATTAGCTACTAACTGCGAATTAACTCCAAATAATATCACAGCAATAAGGCCCTTAGGTAACATTCACATTGTCTCTTGCAATCTGGTCTTCTGGAGCATTTCAGGTTTACGATCAAAGTTGACTAATCCCTTATGGTGTGATTTTACCTCGAATTCCATTATAATGTGTTTTCAGGAAACATGGGTAAAGGACACAATGCACATTAATGGTTTTAAAACCTTTCACACTGCAGCCATTGAGGCGGTTTGTGGAAGGGCAAAGGGAGGGTCATGCACCTATGTTTCTAACAGGTTGAATGTAAAAAAAATAGAGATGCATATAGAAGAGATTTATTGCCAACTGATTTTAATCCATGTGGATAGGAAGCACTGTATTGCCCTGACAAATTTCTACAATAACATTCCCCCCAATCAAATTGGAGTAGTTGTGAAACAATTGGGCAACGTTTTGAAATCATTCTACAATGACAATGCCAAGGACATATTTATAATCTTGGGAGGGATTTTAATTCAGCATTATGCTCAAATGATGATGTTAAATTATGTGGATTTATAAACCAAGATGGGATTAGTAATACTCATTTTCGACACTCAAAATTGGGGGAACTATATAATGAAGTGATGTTTGGTCTTGACTTGGGGTTTGCGAATGAGCTATGTGTTACGCCTGCTCCGATGAGTTATACTTTTAATGGTAGAGGCTGCCTTACCACTATAGATTACATACTGCTGTCAAATAGTCACGCATGCAGACTTCAATCATTCACTACACATGACAACTCATTGAGTGACCATTTTCCATTGAGCATTACTGTCTTATTACTGAAAAGACCCTCTGATAAAGGGGATGAACCTGTGCACGTCGCACAAAACCTAACTATTGACAAGACAAATGGTTACTCCCTGCGCTGGTCGATGGTGGACCCCCTAGAAATGTCAAAACAAGTGATAACTAGGTGTAAATTAGATTTTGATGTCTGCTTGAGTGAAATAGCTTCACCTGACAGTGTTCTATTCTCCTTTCAAGAAATATCGGGTGCTATAAGGGAGGCCCTATTCGTACAGAACAGCAAAAAGGGAAACAACAGGGGTGGTTTGATTCCAAATGTACACACCATATGCCAACTTAAAACATGAAATACATAAGACTCCAAGAAATCCAAGCGATATCAGACAGGCTAGAGGGGCTTATAGGCTAGCGCTCAAGGAACGTAAAGCATCCTTGAGAAATGACGTTTGGGTAGCACTGCATGATGCCTCTCTATCTAATGATAGTTCGGCTTTTTGGAAAGCAGTGAAAACTCCCTTTTTGACTCCTGGAGGTGGTCCGACAATTGAAATAGCCATAACAGAAGAACAATGGATTGAGCACTTCTCCACGGTGTATAATGGTGATGGGAATATCGATGTGCCAGGCACCCAACATTATGGGGATGATGCTCTGGTACCTTTGACCCAATATACTGATCTCCAGTTCACTCTGGACGAAGTAAATCGTGCTATTTCAGCAAGCTTGGGTGGTAAGGCTCCCGGGCCGGATGGTGTCCCTGTAGACTTATATAAGTCAAATGTGAGATTATGGGGCCTGCTAATAACCCAGGTAATCACTGTTCTTCCCCTTTTTTGACTAGTTGGGCGGAATCGATCATAGTGTCCATTTTTAAAAAGGGGGATCGTCAGGATCCTGGCTGTTACAGGCCAATATCGCCACTGGACTCCTTGGTAAAAGTGATAAGTCGAATGATCTTAGAACGACTACAGGACTGGGCCGAGAACAACAAGGTTATATCTGACATCCAGTACGGTTTTCGTGAGGGCCTAGGGACTGTCGAACAGAGCTTAAATTTAACTATTATTATAGGGAAGTATACTCGGGTCAAGAAGGGTAGGTTGTTTTTAGCCTTCGTGGATCTCACTGCAGCTTTTGACTGTGTTAGGCACAACAAGCTCTGGGAGATCCTTGAGGGCATGGAAGTGGAAAAGCAAATTATCCACTTTCTTAGACGGTTATACAGTGATGCCAAGGCTAGAGGGTGGTTCGGTGTTAACCGCGAGTGCTCTGCCCCGTTCCTAATAAGGAGGGGATAAGGCAAGGCTGCGTGCTAGCCCCCTTACTTTTTAATCTTTATATCAATGGCCTGGGCGTAGCACTGGTTAAAGACTGCCAAGACCTCCCCCAAATAGGTGGACGTCCAATCCCTGCTCTCCTATATGCCGAAGACGCAGTTCTGATGTCGCGCACTCAAGTGGGACTGCAAAGGGTTTTAAATATCTTCTCAGATTTTATGCGCAACCTTGGTCTTAGGGTGAACACCTCGAAAACCTTTATAATGAGGTGTGGCCATGGCAGCCAGAAGTGTAGGGATATGTATATAGATGAACAGAATATAGGGTTTACTAAGAGATTTTCATATCTTGGTATACTTTTTGATCAGAACGACACATGGTCCCAAGCGGTGCTAGCTAAAAAATTGGCTTTTTTAAAGACCACAGCGGCCCTTGCTAATTTTTCAAGAAAGTTGGGTAGGAGGCCGCCGGTAGAGCTCATACAGATTTATAAGGCAAAATGCACCTCCACGGCCATGTATGGGGCAGGGGTCTGGGGTTTTGTTGATGTGTACCCCTTACAAATAGTGGAAAATGCGTTCTTAAGGTATATCCTGGCAGTCCCGAATAGCATATCATCGCATGTTTGCCACTCTGAATTGGGTATTCCACACATTGCAGACCTTATAAAAATGGAGCCCATTCTTTTATGGCATAGGATTTGGTCATCTACAAAAACCATGTTAAAACAAAACATCTTAAAGGATAGTTTAAAACTGGAAGGGGCTCTAATTATCCCATGGCTAAGGTATGTTCGGGACTTCATGCGTGACCTCGGCCATTTAGACTATTATACTGAGCCTGGCACTATGTCCACCATCTCAAGAAAAGAGCTACAAAAAGAGGGCCTCATGCTACTAGACACACTCAGAACATCGGCAGAGATCACAAAGTCCACTGTGCTGTCCAATCAAATGATTTTAACAACTTTTAGTATTCAACCATACCTAACAATGGTACCTGGTGGCTATGATAGGTTTTTATTGACCAGATTCAGACTTGGGATTTTTCACAAACTTGTAAGTTTCCCAAAAATGAATGACTGGTCACGAGTAATGCGCCTGTGTCCCTGTGATAACCACTCAGAACAATCCACCATACATGTTGTTTTATTTTGTAGATTTTATGCTGAATTAAGGAAAACGTGGATTGTTACAATTTTAAAATCCCTAGGGATCAGACAATGCCATCCTGCGTTTATTGTATTACAATTTTTGGAAAACGAACACAAAGGGGCCGATTCCGATTCGGGCCGGAAATCTCTCCGACCGAGCCGGATCCGGTGAGATTTCCGACCGAGCCGGACTACCGCAGTCCGACCGAGCGAGTACGATGCGGCCGTATGCTGCCCGACTCGATTCGGTCGGACTCCCATTGAAGTCAATGGGAGCCGGTCGTATAACGCGTACACGGGCTCCCATTGACTGAATGGGTACGTCGCGAACAGGGGGGCCCCCTACAGTGGGTACGCGTCGGTGCGACTTGCACTGTACATGCATGTTTAGGGGGGACCCTTGGGTCCCCCCTGTGTGCGACTCATGCGGCTACGCGTGCAGTGGGGTCCGACACGGACCCCCGAAGTCCGGCTCCGACAGCTCTTTGGAGCTGGACGCTACTGAGTCGGTCGGGCTGTTCGAGCGCGCATCGTACTTGCTCGGTCGGGAAACGTCTCCATTGCGTGGTGCGAGCCATGTCCGTACGAGTCGGTCGGAGCGGTTGGGACCCGGGAACGAGTCGGTCGGCGATTTCGCGTGTGCTCGCATCGTACTTGCTCGCTGGGACGACTGTACGAATCGGTCGGAAAAAAGTCCTCCGAAACGGATCGGTTAAGCCGAATCCGATTCGGTGCCCTACCGGCCGAGATCGGAATCGGTCCCATAGTCTGGAGGGTAGCAATGTTTTTAAAGAGTGTACTCAGACGCAGGAAATGCATTGTAATATAAACGTCTAGCCTACAAAGACTAAAGGGATAGTGACTTAAATTAATGAATTTTATAATTAATTGTATATTTTAAATTCTTAATTTTACTGTGTATTGAATTGGGTTTTTATGTGCTTTTATGATTGTCTAAAATAGCAATTGAATAAAGTTTTACTTGAACTTAAATAAGAGGGTGGGGTTACATACAACTCAAGATATGATCATAAAGTTTTTTTGTTTTTTTTACCATCATCATAAGTGGAATCACATATGTAAAGCCCACAGTCTGAGCTCTATATTCTTCCCCTTGTGCTGCTAAAAGCCATGGAGGCAGATATCAGCTACAGTTTTGGTGGGACGGGGGAGTGTATGCATGTGTGTGTGTGTGTTGTGTGTGTGTGGTCTGTATGTGTATTTTGGGAAATTCAAAGTGTTATGATATATCTTTCAGTGTGTGTAATTTATGTAAATGTAAGATGAGTTTTTATAAATCTTTTACAATACACATACTTCTAATTTTGTATGTATCACCATCTTTTATGTTTACATTATTATAATGTGATTTGTGTACACATCTGCAATGTATATAGATGTATGATCACTGTGTAAATTAATTTCATTTTAATTTATGTATTTTTACATTTCTGTTGCATATGAGTATATACAATGTTTAAAATTAGCTAACCATTTTTTGTTTTATTGATGTATTTCAATTTCTTAACCCCTTCACTGCTAGGCCCTTTCCCCATCAGTGCTAAGCATTTTTTGGCTATTTGGGGTAGTTCAAGCTTAGGCCTCCATAACTGTTTCTTCACATAATGTATCCACACCAAGGGGCCGATTCCGATCTCGGCCGGTAGGGCTCCGAATCGGATTCGGCATAACCGGATCCGATTCGGAGCCCAATTTCCCGACCGATTCGTACGCGCGTCCGGATGAGCGAGTACGATGCGAAATCGCCGACCGACTCGTTCGGGCGTCCCAACCGCTCCGACCGACTCGTTCCCGGGTCTAACTGCACCGACCGACTCGCTCAGACACGACTCGCACCGCGCAATGGAGACGTTCCCCGGCCGGGTAAGTACGATGCGCGCCGCAAGCAGTCCGACCGACACGCGCCGTCCGGCTCGAAAGAGCAGTCGGAGCCATACTTCGGGGGTCCATGTCGGACCCCCCTCTACGTGTAGCCGCACGAGTCGCACACAGGGGGACCCATGGGTCCCCCCTACCTGTGCGTGTACGGCGCGAGTCGCTCCGCCGCATACCCGCTGTAGGGGGCGCCTTGTTCACCTCGCACCCATTGAGGCAATGGGAGCCCTCGTACGCGTTGTACGACCGGCTCCCATTGACTTCACGGGAGTCCGAGCCGCTCGAGTACGATAGCATACGGTCGCATCGTACTCGTTCGGTCGGGCTGCACGGGTCCGATTCGGTCGGAAATCTCTCCGGGTCCGGCTCGGTCGGAGAGATTTCCGGCCCGAATCGGAATCGGCCCCCAAATCTTTGTCCTGTTTTTCCAACATCCTGGGGTTTGTGGATTCCCTGTAGGGGAGTGAGAAATTAGTCAAAATATAGCAATTTCTGTCTTTGGGAAAAGTGGGAAAAAGGTGCTGCAGAAGAAAGTGTCTGTTTTTTTTCCTGCAATTGGCATCAATAAAAGGTTTGTGACGCTAAAATCACAATCTTCCCAGCTTTCAGGAAGAGGCAGACTTGGCTCAGAAAACCAAATTGTTTACCACAGTTTTGGCATTTTACTGGTAGACAGCCCATTTTTCCTATTTTTGGTATTTTTACCTCCTTCAAGTTTGTGTTGGAAATGGTTTTGAAACCCATGGTGGATCCTTGATATCTATACATTTCTGAAAACAAGACAAAATTCGAAATTCATCAAAAGGTCATTTGTGTAGATCTTTCAAGGTTTTCCTATAAAAAAATAACAGCTGAAACAAAAAAATATTGCAATTGAGTAAAAAAAACAGCCATTTGTGTCTACGTTTTCATCTGTAAATCCTTCTTACTATGGCAAATTTTCAAAAGCAATATACCGTTATGTCTGCTTGACCCTTCTGGTTGCAGGAATATATAGGGCTTGTAGGTTCTCGAAGATTGTGAGTTACCCAGAGCCAACAACCAAGCTGCACTATCGACTATACAGCAATTCATATGGTAAATTATTAAGAATGGAAAAAGGGTATGAAGGGAAACTCTGTATTTCTGAAATATACACCAGACACTGAGTTTAGGAGCAGCGGTTGTTTGTACATCTCTGAATTTATGGGTACCCATACTGATGTGTTTTAGAGGGCATTTTGTAAAATGTCTTCTGTGTTACACACTTGCTTACATTAGAAAGGCAAAAATGTAGATATATTCAATTGGTAATAAAACAATTCTACTATTCTGTATTCCACATATCTACCGATAAAAATGGTCATCCACTTGTGTGACTGGGCCTTGCGTCTGCGATACAAAACACCCCAAAACGTGATCTAGGAGACACATTTCACCCAGCAGAATCCATGTGTTTTTTACAAGGGGGCTAGCTGTGAATTTTGGGCCCCTGCTCAGCTGGCACCTAGAGAAATCTATGAAACCAGAATATCGTTGAAACCTAGACACCTGTGGGAGTCCAGGGTGGGGTAACCTGTGTGGCTCTCCAGGTTTTTTTTTACCCAGAACCCCTTGCAAATCTGAAGAACACTCTGTGATAAGTTAGGAATAGAGGTAGCCTTGTCATCTGCCTTCCAGCCACACACCGACAGGCAAACTGAACGGGTCAACCAATCCCTAGCAACTACACTAGGATGCTTAATATCCATGTACACAGGACAATGAGATCAGGCCTTACCCCTAGCAGAATTCACTTATATTAACAGCACCCACTCAGCCACAAACTACACACCCTTCTTCTTCATGTCAGGACAACATCCTCGGGCCCTTCCCATTGATATATCAGGAGTTTTCACAACGCTAGATTTAGTCACAGAAAGATTAGAACAAGTGCATGAGTTTCAAAACCACCCTAGGACAAGTTTAGCAAAAGCCAAATTGGTCATTAAGTCACAGGCTGACAAGCATAGAACCCCAGCACCTATATAAAAGGAAGGAAACAGGGTATGGTTATCAACACAATACCTACAACTAGAAGGCCAAAGGAAACTATGACCATGGTTTATAGGTCCTTATGACATTATCAAGTTAATTAATCCAGGCACCTTCAAAATACAACTTACCCCTGAATACACTATCCACTCAGTGTTTCACCCCACCACACGAAAAGATACCCCACCCCCACCCGTTCTGGTTTATGGCCAACAACAGTATGAAGTTCACTGTATCTTAGGACTCTAAACGATCTCAGGGAAAACTATATTACCTTATAGTTTGGAAGGGTTATGACCCTTCAGAGAGTTCCTGGGAACTGGCCTCCTTGGTTCATGCCCCCTGTCTGGTGAAACGATTTCATGCCCTCTACCCCACCAAACCACGACCTGTAAGACTGCCTTTAGAAGGGGCGACTGTCAGGATTCCTGCCACAGCTCACCTCTCTTGACTATCACAATATACCGGCATGACTCATATCATTCTTTATGCATATGTTATGGTCCTGCTCGGCCCTACAACATTACTGTAGCGCCATCGACGCTACAATACGGGATGTCACAGGTCTACAGGATATACACATGGGAAGCCTGTTCGCTGGGTGGCTTCAAGTGCAGGAAGCAGCACAAGGTACACACGGGCTTTGCAGCCCTGACCCTACTATTAGCCAAGCGCGCAATCACACTGGACTGGCACACACACCCATGGGCCCCCCAGTGGAAGCATGGGTGGGGGCGATGTGCAAATGGGAAGGAAGCACTTCGATACGAGGAGGTACGTTGGATTCGCTGACTACCTATGTCCCCACAATGGGCCCTTTTGCTCACACACTTCTGGCAAATTTCTGACAAGGACCTTGCACCCCCGCCACCTTAGGGCTCATTTGGAATATCCAGGGGGGCTCTCCTCTGCTGCATTGAATACCCACCCCCATGAGGACTACCCTTCCCCAGTACATAATCAGCCCCACCACTGTCTAGCACAATGGAGAACCTTAGTACAGTTTTCCAGAGACTACAATTGCGACCCCTAATTGCCAACAAAGAACTAGAACCGCATCTCCCTGCCGCCCCCCCCCCAGTGTTTGCCCCAAGTTAACAGTTTAGTTTTGCTTATGGGTGAGACACAATAAGGCAAAACCAACCACAGGGGCAACTTAAAACCTTTAGGCCCACCCAATGGCACCGTCTAGCATTTACTAAATGCAGTTGAATAATCTGCTATGTCTTTGGACTACAATGGTACTTCTTATGTAAAGTACTTTGATGCTCATGATCACAATCTGTAATGCTCCTTATAACACCTGAAAAACCCCAAAACACGTTTAGAAAAGGGAACAAAGAAAAATAAGAAACTTCTTGGAATGGAAACGCACTGGTCAATGAACTGATGGGAGGGGCACACGCAAACCTGTGTATGAAAGCGCAGTGAGAACAGTGAGTAGGCGACTGTGGCAAGGGTGATCAATGCAAGAGCGCAATGAGAGGCTAATTCAACAACACTCCACTTTCCACCCCCAAGTTGATCTCATTAATTACCCCACCGTTCTGCAGTAACGCAATGGCGTGGTTATGTTTTCAGTCCAACTATCATCCAGGATGGTCTAAGGATGACCACAGGATGAAGAGCAATAGTAACTGAAAGGACATCCGGACTAGAGCGTACCTTGTCAGCTCGAGAAAAGACATTGACAACCCCAACAATATTGACTATGCCCAGCCAGATATCATTCAACCCCATGGAAATCCCCGGCCTTTGGGATAGAGGGCCAAGTCAAAGTTCATATTTCTTGGTTCCCAGCTAACCTTGAAAATATGAGGCAACAATTTCTCAGTATAAGTGGTAGTTCTCAAAAGGTCTGTAAAGAAATGCAAACTGTATTTGATTGATACAAAGCCAGCTGGGCTGATGTCAATCAATTGTTACACATTATTATGCCAACTGAAGTGAAAAAGCGATTATTAGACGAGGTCAATTGGCTGAGACAAGCACCCATCGATGAAGCTGCTCTTATTGCTGTTCGGGAGTCATTGTTAAACGCTGTTGTTGAAGCTTGACCTATTAAAACTACATGCATGGGCCAAGAATAATAATGGAAACACAACAAAGATGAAGCCCATGTGAATTACCTTGATTGTTTCAAAGATGTGTTTGATTGTTATTCTGGTATTGTTAATGTTAAGGTATCCACCCAAGAAGCTGTTGGAGCACGTTTTGTTCCAGGGTTATTGCCTAAGATTCAGAAACAACTATTTCCATTTGCATTGGATGGCAAATTAGCGGTCCTTCCCAATCGCTTTTAGTTCCTAATCATTGTGGTGCTGTGCAACAACGCAAAAAACAATTCACTGAATATAAACTAATGTCTTCATAAATACAAAGGGGCAGATTTACAAGCCCCTTGCGCCACTTTTGCGTCATTTTTAACATGGGAAAAGTGACGCAAAAGTGGCGCAAGGGCCTTGTAAATCTGCCCCAAACTGTCTAACAAATGGTCAGGGGGAGAGGGGCCAAGGAGAATTGGGATGGCAAAATGATTGGGGGAGGGTGCAGGTCAGGAAGGTGGGAGGTCTGGGCCAAGCAAGGGGCGTGGAAGGAGAAAATCAGCACTGCCTGGTGGCTCTTCTTGTTTCAATTGTGGTCAGATAGGCTATTGGAAACTATTTTGTCTAAATGTGCCTCTGAATTCACATGATCAGTCTGAACAATCTGAATTCACCTCTCTCTCACACGCTTCCTGTTGTAACAGCCCAAAGGAGGCCAACTGTTCTGTTGAATGCATTAATCCCTGTAGATCAGAAGGGACTGTTTATGAATGATGTATCATTAATGTAAAGCCCACCCATGCCTTATTGATACAGATGCAAGCAGTTCAGCCATGAATACCTCTGAATTTCCCTAGCTACCTCTCTCGGGTGAAAGAGTTGGTGCAGTTGCCATTTCTAACACGTGTTGTTCATTACATTATTTATCCTGTGTCTATTTATTTGGTGTTCCAATTACTGACAAACACATTTTCTTCTTTAGGCCTATTTCACTGACAAACCTCTATGAAGGGCTCTTTTATTTCATTTGAATTGTACTTTATTCTGTGCTAAGGATGATGTCTATTTGCAAGACCCGATAGATAATGAAAATCTGTTCCGGTTCTGTGTGAAAACAATGTTACATAAAACTGATGATATTGTGAAAAGAAATTACATATCATTCCTCCCAACACTTATGCATGAACAAACGTCTTGTACCATGACTTCTGACCATATTACATGTTGTTGGTAATAGCTAGCTGCAGCTGGTGTTCCTGGTTTAATAGCTTTTAAAAATATTTTACCATGTGTATGCAAGGTCAGCTTTCAAGTGCCACAGAAACATCAAGAAAATCAACCAGAATAAGCATCAAGCAACTGGCATAGATGACCTCAATGTGAACCTTCTGGAAGACAGCCCTCATCAAATTAATCCCCTGCACCTGTTCCTTGCTATAAGAAATTAGAATGTAACCTTTGTGAACATTCTAAAACACCTTCTAGAAGACAACCTCATCAAATTAATCATCTGCACCTGTTCCTTGCTAGAAAGCAATTAAAACGTGACCTTTGTGAACATTCTAAAACACCTTCTAGAAGGCAGCCTCATCAAGTTAATTATCTGTACTTGTTCCTTGTTCCAAACAATTAGAATGTGACCTTTATGAACATTCTAAAGCAGTCTTATTTAAAGACTGTCCACACTCATCCTCTTCACTTAGCTTCTTCGCCTGCCACTTACCTGTTTCCCAACTTTCAGGACTCTGTCTTGTCAGCTCCCTTGATCCTCCCGCTTCGACTTCACCGCAAAAAATGTCCCGCATTAGTCTCGCACCCGGATGAAAAAAAATAAGAAGAAGCAAAGGAGAGGTGCATTAACAGACTTGATTTTACTACGTCACAACATCGTGCTGCAAAAAAAGGTAACCAGTGTTTTTGTTCAACTTGTACATACTGTTGGCAGGGCTCTGCCAGAAAGGATTTGGGTGACGCCAACCCCGTCCAAATTTGCTTGTGGGTTTGAAGCTGAAATCATACTCACTACAGTTTTGAAAATTTTGATAAAGGAGCCTCTACGGACAATCTAAATGAAAACAAAACAACAAAACTAAAGGTAGGTTGAGTTTTGAAAAGCTTTCGTGAGGTGATACCTCACGAAAGCGAATAGCGAATAGCGAAGAGATAGAGTTAATACTAGACTAAAGCCTTATTATTTGTTTGTTTATAAGTACCATATCTGCCGGTACCATACATCAGACTGGTGTGAATGCCTGCTGCAGTGTTGCTGTTGAGTAGACGAGTCACAGCATCTTTGACTCTATATGCTCTCTCCATCCCAACCCCTTCCCCCTGGGGCTTGCCACTGGAGCAGTGTCTCCTTCTGTAAACTGAGGGCAAGTCTTGGGAGGATTCAGGAATTAGCGTCCCCACCCCATTGGAATCATCTGGGATCCAGGTAGGTGCCTTATGACGATTACAACACATCAACTTTCATGCCTGTGTCCAACAACCATAATCAAGGTCAATCATCTTACAGCCACTCGCAGGACACCATATATGATTAACGCTCACCATTATTGCCCACAAAACCAACCACAGGGGCAACTTAAACCTTTTAGGCACACCCAATGGCACTGTCTAGCGTTTGCTAAATGCAATTGAATAATCTGCTATGTTTTTGGACTGCAACTGTACTTCTTATGTAAAGTACTTTGATGCTCATGATCACAATCTGCAATGCTCCTTATAACACCTGAAAAACCCCAAAACACGTTTATAAAAGGCAAAAAAGAAAAATAAGAAACTTCTTGGAATGGAAACGCACTGGTCAATAAACTGATGGGAGGGGCACACGCAAACCTGTGTATGAAAGCGCAGTGAGACCAGTGAGTAGGTGACTGTGGCAAGGGTGATCAATGCAAGAGTGCAATGAGAGGCTGATTCAACAACACTCCACTTTCCACCCCAAGTTGATCTCATGAATTACCCCACCGTTCTGAAGTAACGCAATGGAGTGGTTATGCTTTCAGTCCAGCTATCATCCAGGATGGTCTAAGGATGACCACAGGATGAAGAGCAATAGTAACTGAAAGGACATCCGGACTAGAGCGTACTTTGTCAGCTCGAGAAAAGACATTGACAACCCCAACAATATTGACTATGCCCAGCCAGATGTCCTTCTACCCCATGGGAATACCCAGCCTTTGGGATAGAGGGCCAAGTCAAAGTTCATATTTCTTGGTTCCCAGCTTACCTTGAAAATATGACGCAACAGTTTCTTGGTATAAGTGGTAGTTCTCGAAAGTTCAGTATAGAAATGCAAACTGTATTTGATTGACACAAACCCAGCTGAGCTGATATCAATCAATTGTTACACATTATTATGCCAACTGAAGTGAAAAAGCGATTATTAGACAAGGTCAGTTGGCTGAGACAAGCACCCATCGATGAAGCTGCCCCTTTTGCTGTTAGGGAGTCATTGTTATACGCTGTTGTTGAAACGTGACCTATTAAAACTACATGCATGGGCCAAGAATAATAATGGAAACAAAAAAAGATGAAGCCCGTGTGAATTACCTTGATTGTTCAAAGATGTGTCATTGTTATTCTGGTATTGTTAATGTTAAGGTATCCACCGAAGAAGCTGTTGGAGCAGCTTTTGTTCCAGGGTTATTGCCTAAGATTCAAAAACAACTATTTCCATTTGCATTGGATAGCAAACTAGCGGTCCTTCCAAATCGATTTTAGTTCCTAATCATTGTGGTGCTGTGCAACAACCAAAAAAATTATTCAGTGAATGTAAACTAATGTCTTCATAAATACAAACTGTCTAACAAATGGTCAGGGCGAGAGGGGCCAAGGAGAAATGGGATGACAAAATGATTGGGGGAGGGTGCAGGACACGAAGGTGGGAGGTCAGGGCCAAGCAAGGGGTGTGGAAGGAGAAAATCAGCACTGCCTGGTGGCTCCTCATGTTTCAATTGTGGTCAGATAGGCCATTGGAAACTATTTTGTCTAAATGTGCCTCAAAATTCACATGATCAGTCTGAACAATCTGAATTCACCTCTCTCTCACACGCTTCCTGTTGTAACAGCCCAAAGGGGGCCAACTGCTCTGTTGAATGCATTAAACCCTGTAGATCAGAAGGGACTGTATATGAATGATGTATCATTAATGTGAAGCCCACCCATGCCTTATCGATACAGATGCAAGCAGCTCAGCCCTGAAAACCTCTAAATTTCCCTAGCTACCTCTCTCGGGTGAAACAGTTGGAGCAGTTGCCATTTCTAACACGTGTTGTTCATTACATTATTTATCCTGTGTCTATTTATTTGGTGTTCCAATTACTGACAAACACATTTTCTTCTTTAGGCCTACTTCACTGACAAACCTCTATGAAGGGCTCTTTTATTTCATTTGAATTGTACTTTATTCTGTGCTAAGGATGATGTCTATTTGCACGACCCGATAGATAATGAAAATCGCTTCCAGTCCTGTGTGAAAACAATGTTATATAAAACTGATGATATTGTGATTTTTTTTTACATATCATTCCTCCCATCACTTATGCATGAACAAACGTCTTGTACCATGACTTCTGACCATATTACATGCTGTTGGTAATAGCTAGCTGCAGCTGGTGTTCCCCAGTTTAATAGCTTTAAAACATGTTTTATCATCTGTATGCAAGGTCAGGTTTGAAGTGCCACAGAAACATCAAGGAAATCCACCAGAATAAGCATCAAGCAACTGGCATTGATGACCTCAACGTGAACCTTCCGGAAGACAGCCATCAAATTAATCCCCTGCACCTGTTCCTTGCTATAAGCAATTAAAACGTGACTTTTGTGAACTTTCTAAAACACCTTCTAGAAGGTAGCCTCATCAAGTTAATTATCTGTACCTGTTCCTTGTTCCAAACAATTAGAATGTGACCTTTATGAACGTTTAAAAGCAGTCTTATACAAAGACTGTCCACCTCCTCCTCTTCACTTAGCCTCTTCGCCTGCCACTTACCTGTTTCCCAACTTCCAGGGCTCTGTCTTGTCAGCTCCCTTGATCCTCCCGCTTCGACTTCACCGCAAAAAATGTCCCGCATTAGCCTCGCACCCAGATGGAAAAAAATAAGAAGAAGAAAAGGAGAGACGCATTAACAGACTTGAATTTACTACGTCACAACATTGTGTTGCAAACAAAGGTAACCAGTGTTTTTGTTCAACTTGTACATACTGTTGGCAGGGCTCTGCCAGAAAGGATTTGGGTGAAGCCAACCCCGTCCAAATTTGCTTTTGGGTTTGATGCTTAAATCATACTCACTACAGTTTTGAACATTTTGATAAAGGAGCCTCTACGGACAATCTGAATGAAAACAAAACAACGAAACTAAAGGTTGGTTGAATTTGCAAAGCTTTCTTGAGGTGATACCTTAAAAGATAGAGTTAATAGTAGACTAAACCCTTATTATTTGTTTGTTTATAAGTACCATATCTGCCGGTACCATACATCAGACTGATGTGAATGCCTGCTGCAGTGTTGCGGTTGAGTAGACTAGTCACAGAATCTTTGACTCTATACGCTCTCTCCATCCCAACCCCCTTACCCCTGGGATTTGCCACAGGAGCAGTGTCTCCTTCTGTAAACCGAGGGCAAGTCTTGGGAGATTCAAGAATTGGCGTCACCACCCCATTGGAATCATCTGGGATCCAGGTAGGTGCCTTATGACAGTTACAACACATCAACTTTCATGCCTGTATCCAACCACCATAATCAAGGTCAATCACCTTACAGCCACTCACAGGACACCGTATATGATTAACGCTCACCATTAATGCCCACAAAACCAATAGAAAATTGAGACACATCCTCAATAAGACAACAACACGAGCTACGTTCATATTTCTAAGCATTTGTTTATACACCTAACATCAAATACACACACCCTTAATTGTACACCCATAGAGCAGTCAACGTAAGCCAATAAATAAAGCATAAAACATGTGATGAAGCGTAAATTTCATTTTAATCGTAGGGGTGCATCATAAAAACGTTTAGAGCGTAACCGCATATAATCTCTTGTTGCATTAATGTGAAGTGATAGGATTTTGAAATGTATTAACATGAATACAAGGTGTCTATTAGGCCATTGACAAGTAACATGAAGAATCGATGTAGAAAATTAATGTAACTAGCAGGAATCTTTAACATGAAGAACTCGTGTTAGCGCAACTGACACTTATTCACATTTCAATGTGTTCACTAATTACGTTATTTTACATATAGGTAAATGTATTAGTTGAAATTGCATTAATGTTATGTGAATCAGCAAAAGCTTATATCTCGTTTTCTTATGTTAGCTAAAATTTGCAGGCCGGAAATGCTAGTCCCTGAAATTCTCGCTTTAGGATTAACAGTTTGAATTTCATCTGTGCTGTGGAATTTGTTCTTTCCCACGTTTGCTTTGCAGGTGAAAGAAGCGCTATTTAGATAGAATAATGTCTTTATTTTACTAGTCAAGCAAGGAGAGAAGAAGTTACAATAGAGTGGTTTGAGTCGATAAAGGAAAGTCATTGTGCTTAATACAGGAGAAGACCTGGGAACCAAGGACAAACTGTATGGAAGAAGGTACACCATCAACATTATGGAAAATTTCCTTCAGGACTGTATCCAGGGTGGATGGCGTGATTCGAAGTGCACCATGGGAGTACCACCTGAGAATAATTGTATGTTGGAATTTGGGATAGTGCGCCACTTCTTTCTTGCCTTCAGAAAGAGAGCATCTTAGAACAAGCTCTGTCTTGGTAGCTTTATGCTACTTGACCCATTGATTGTGGAGTGACTTCTTAGGAAGACTCCATGTGCTGAAACCATTTTTCCCTTCCTTCAGAAAATGCTTATTTAGGGATGTCATACATATCAAAGGAGGGAGTAGAGAGGGAACATCTCCACGCGGACACAGGGAGTGGATTCAATCTCCCCAACTGTAATTTATAAACAAGTAGAATCCACCCACACAAGATAGGCGAAAAAAGGAAAAAAGTCTGGGTTTGGATGTGTTTCCTATAATGGTGGGAAGCACGTTGTGTTCTTTAAATACCCCTCACACACCAAAAGGGCCCTTGGTGTCATGCTTCATCATAGGGGTCTTCGCGCCCCTCTACGGAACGCGGCGTGCTACTAACCGGCGGGTACGCGGGAGCACTGATGTAATCACTATGTGTAGTGTGAGAGGGTTGTGAGTGGTAGGGTCAGGAGTGGATGGTGAGTTAGTTATTAAAAAATACCTGGCAAGTGAGGAGTAAAAAGATTTTTAATATACCTCCATGCTGGTATTGTTAAAAATGGTGAGGTGGAGGTTTGGTGTATTTAATGTACATAACCTCCTGCGTGCGTCGACATGTTTCGAAGCCACAAGCTTCTTCTTCAGGACGGGTGCACAGATCCCTACCCTACTGACATGTGACAGTCTAATACCGTCCATACATAAGGAATATTATGTGTAGAATTGATGTACAAATGTAGCCAAATGTGCCTACTATGGTCAAATGGACTGGAACAAGGTAATACCTTAAATGTTGATCTGTAAAAGAACACAAAAGTACAAATGGAACATTAGGTGAGTGGAAACACTCCGGACGTGAAAATCGTGACCTGTAAAGGTGAAATACACAGTGTCTAGACGTAACTATAAGCGTATCAGTGTCAGTGCAGTGCCCTGAAAAAAAAGGCGGGACAGATACTAGACATACACAACACTTAACATAAAACACACACTCTATTCAAGTCTATTCCAATAGGTCGCTGCAGTACTTCCATGGGGTTGGCAAAAGAAGTTTTCAAATTGGGAATAAAAAGGTAGATAGATTGCATACTTGCTATATAGAAGCCAATGGCATCATGAGCCGTCAAAAACGGAGGGGACCCCGTGCTTAATTGCACTCTGTAAGGAGAATGAATGCAAATTCAGCGATGCATAGGGTACTCACTTGGTTCGAGTGGTGGTGATCCTGCTGAAACGGCTATGCCGTATTTACATGTGTAGCGGTACTACCTCCTACGCACGTCCCTTCCGCGGCTCCGTGGTCTGTGAGAAGCCGGGAGGTCTCAGAATGTATACTCTCCTTAATTGCCTGTGTGTTCCCGCCACTCGTAAGGCGTACGTGTGTGGCGGGATGTGCCCCTAATCAACATCGGTTACGGTGAGCCACAAAGCAGGGACTGGAAGCTGCGGAAAGGATAGATCGCACCCTCAACATTAGACTGCGGCTGCGCTGTGCCGAAATGCCAACGCTTGTGTTGACACGCCCAGCAGAGTAAGCATCATGCGGGCCAAGCGGTTGAGGAACTAGACCGCTGATTCACCAATGGCCTGCGGCTGCGCTGTGCGAGGCTGAAACTGATTGAAGTGATGCGCCCGACTCGGTGCGCGTAATGCGGGCCCAGAGGTTGATCCCCTTTGTAAACATAGTGAAAAACTTAGTGAAAATGGGTTTACGTGGCTGAAGGATTCAGGAAGGTAGATAATATGCCCCAAAGAGCTAAGTGATGTCAAGCACCAACATCTCACTTCACTGCACAGGAAGGGCGGGGGGCATCCAAGGGTTACTTTGCTTAGGTAAACTGATTCCAAGGGATATTATCGTTAAGTCCAGTGACATTAGTGCCCAGGCGGAACACCCAGCGCTGTTCCTTTTCTAAGAGGCCAATTTCTGATGGTAATTGCTCTATGATTGTCCACTGTAGGTCATTTACTGTGTGGGTTTCAGACAAGTAATGTGACGCCATTTTAGCGGTGCTTTTTTTACATCGGACATTACTTTTATGTTCGCCGATTCGGATTTTGGCTGGTCGTGACGTCATGCCAATGTACTCTAGCCCACAGGGGCATGTAATCATATACACGATGTTCCGGCTGTTACAGTTGGTGAACTTCCTCTGTTCCCATTCACTGCCATTCCTGAATTTTACCCATCTACTTTTCTTGGTTAGGTGGCACGTGCTGCAATTGCCACAGGGATGGTGGCCCTGGACAGACTGTAGGGAGGGATTGTTCGTATTTGTGGCTGTGCCTATGCGTGGTCGTGTGTGGACCAGCATGTCCTTGAGGTTTCTGCCTCTTTTGTGTGCGAACAATGGTTTCTCTAATGTAGGTCACCACAGGTAAGGATTCTCCAATGTTTGTTCACAATCTTTGATATCCTGTTGGAATGGGTGTTATAGGTTGTTACGCAGATTGGTCTGGCGTCTGGATCTTTGGGAACTTTGTCTTCCAAGAGGGCCTCCCTGTTATTATTGCGCGCCCTCTTCATTGCTCTGTCTATGACGGGGGCAGGGTATTTCCGGTAGGAGAGTTTAGTTTTTAGATCTGAGGCTTGTTTCTTGTAGTCTGTAAGGTTGGTGCAGTTTCGCCGGAGGCGAAGAAACTGCCCATTAGGGAGATTGTCGCGTAGGTGACGCGGATGAAAGCTGTCATACAGCAGCAGACAGTTTTTTGATGTCGGTTTAAAATGTGTAGTGGTCTTCAATGATCCCCCCTCAGGGTATATATTCAGGTCCAGGAACACCAGTTGGTCCCGGGAGGCGGTGCTGGTAAATTTAAGGAAGGAGTTTTGCTGGTTGAGCCACTCCATAAAGCGCTCGATTGATGGAGTGTCACTCTCCCAAATGACCAGCACGTCGTCAATGTATCGCTTCTAGGTCTTAATGTTGTGTCTGAAAGGATTGTCCTGATGGAGAATTCTGCAACTCTCCAAATGATGAACATAGAGACCAGCCAGACTGGGAGCAAAGGTGCTCCCCATGCTGGTCCCATGCTTCTGTAAGTAGAGAGTGTTTTCATACAGAAAGAAGTTTTTTGTAAGGGCCAAGGCTATGCATTCCATCACCAGGTTCCTTGGTGTTTGGTACTCCCACGGATTAGAGAAGAGAATCTCCTCAATGATGTTGAGTGTCTCATCGTGGGGCAGGCTGGTGTACAAGCTCTCCACGTCGAGGCTCAGGAGTATCTGTCTCTCAGGGTCGAAGGTTAGATTCTGTAGCAGCTGCAGTACTGCTTTTGTGTCTCTTAAGTAGGTGTCAGTCGTCTGAACCAGAGGGCGTAGGAAAGCGTCCGCAAATTTGGACAGAGGCTCCAAGATTGAGCCTATGCCTGAGACTATTGGTCGTCCTGGTGGATGTGCCAGGTCTTTATGTATTTTGGGAATGGTGTAGAAATAAGGGGTCCTGGGTGATTTCTGGATCAGAAATTCGGCTTCCTTCTTTGACACCCAGTTGCGTGCTAGAGCTTCTTCCACCATTCCCGTGATCTGGATCCGTAGGGATTCTGTGGGGTCTTCCTGTAGAACAGCGTAGTTTCTCCGGTCTCCCAGAAGTCTCCTGCATTCATTGTCGTAGGCTGCTGACGTCTGTATCACTATTGCCCCACCCTTGTCGGCAGGTTTTATAGTGATCCCTTTGTTATTTGATAGTTGTTGAATGGCTTCCTTCTCCAGTTTTGTGGTGTTTTGAAAGGTAGTGTGGCTTTCCGTAGTCATTTGTCCCAGGTCTTCCATCACTGCTTTTTCAAAGGCCAGTAATTCAACCGGTAGGGTGTCATCTGGTGGAGTGAAAGATTATTTCAGTCTTAAGCCTGTGTCCGTTGTTTCAAAGGTGGTGGTGCTCTTATCCTTGAAGAAGGCCCGTAGCTTCAATTTCCTCATAAATTCTTGCATCTCTGCGTGGATCTTAAATTTATCCAGCCTGTTGGTAGGTACAAATCCCAGGCCTTTTTCAAGGACTCTCCTTTGGGTTTCCGTTAATTCATGTGCTGTGATATTCACCACTAGTTGCCCCTCTTGCTGGTTGATGCCTGGTTGTTGAGTGAGCCCGTCATGCTCCTCGTCGAGACACGGGGGTCTTCTGCTTCTTCCACTGTCCAGTGCACATTGTTGCCTCTCCTGTTCGTGCCCCGTCGGGCTCCCGGGTGTGATCCTAAAAAAGGCGGTGGCCCATAATAGTTATAATCGTAGTCGGGTGCCCATTGTTGATATGGACCCCCCATCGGAGGAGGTCCGTATGGGTATTGTTGAAAAGCAGGGGGGCCTTGGTAACCGCCCCATCCTCTCCGTCTGGGATTATACGGTCTTTGGTATTGCTGACCTCCTCTCTGGTTCCTGAAGGTGTTCCTCCTGCTGGAATTGGAACCGTTGGAACTGGTATCTGAGGTATCGCTATCCAGATCACTGTTAAAGTCTTTTGGTATGTAGTCATCCCTTGTGTATGGGTAAGCTCTCTCATGGGTAAAACGTTCCTTGTCCTTCTTAAGTTTGTTGAATTTACTTTGTTTGAGGGTAACCTCAAATTCCGTCATTTGTTGATTCAGTTCCTCCAGGCGTTTCTTTAATACGGCATGGGACTGGTAGGTCTTCAGTTGTACCTCTAATTTTTGGATGTCAATTTTCAGTTCTTGTGCTATTCTTGTGGCCGTCTTAATGATCAAAACTAACCAATCTCTGGTGCAGTGCCACGAGATGAGTGACCAGTCCCTTTTGAATACTTTATCATTTTGAAAAATGAAAGGTTCATTACGGACAATAAGACCCTGCGGTGCCGCATTGGCCCTTAGGTACTCCGTCATGAACAGGCCATGCAGGGCTGTCTTAATCTGTGTTCTTCTTAGGTTGGTTAGTTCATCCCAATCAGCACTGCTTGGGCCCGGGTCGGTGTTGCTAAGTCCCTCAAAGGGATTGATCGCTGCCAGGATCCTGTCAATCTCGTCTTCCCCAAATGTTAGGCCAGTCCCGTCGGCCATGGTTCCTACACCGTGTGACGTGGTGAGGAAAGTGTAGAGTGCGTGTGTGTGTGTTTTATGTGTAAATGTGTGTGTTAAAGAGATGGAAAAAAGCTTCAACCAGAGAGGTACAATGCCTGCTCTTAGTCGCCAGCCTAATTTACTAGAGTTGAAAAAACCAGAATTTCCCGCTAACTCCCACAGCTGTGCGCTGTCTGAATACCATACATATCAAAGGAGGGAGTGGAGAGGGAACGTGTCCACGCGGACACAGGGAGTGGATTCAATCTCCCCAACTGTAATTTATAAACAAGTAGAATCCACCCACACAAGATAGGCGAAAAACGGAAAAAGGTCTGGGGTTGGATGTGTTTCCTACAATGGTGGGAAGCACGTTGTGTTCTTTAAATACCCCTCACACACCAAAAGGGCCCTTGGTGTCATGCTTCATCATAGGGTCTTCGCGCCCCTATACGGAACGCGGCATGCTACTAACCGGTGGGTACGCGGGAGCACTGATGCAATCACTATGTGTAGTGTGAGAGGGTTGTGAGTGGTAGGGTCAGGAGTGGATGGTGAGTGAGTTACTAAAAAATACCTGGCAAGTGAGGAGAAAAAAGATTTTTAATATACCTCCATGCTGGTATTGTTAAAAATGGTGAGGTGGAGGTTTGGTGTATTTAATGTACATAACCTCCTGCATGCGTCGACATGTTTAGAAGCCACAAGCTTCTTCTTCAGGACAGGTGCACAGATCCCTACCCTACTCACATGTGACAGTCTAATACCGTCTATACATAAGGAATATTATGTGTAGAATTGATGTACAAATGTAGCCAAATGTGCCTACTATGGTCAAATGGACTGGAACAAGGTAATACCTTAAATGTTGATCTGTAAAAGAACACAAAAGTACAAATGGAACATTAGGTGAGTGGAAACACTCCGGACATGAAGATCGTGACCTGTAAAGGTGAAATACACAGTGTCTAGACGTAACTATAAGCGTATCAGTGTCAGTGCAGTGCCCTGAAAAAAAAGGGGGGACAGATACTAGACATACACAACACTTAACATAAAACACACACTCTATACAAGTCTATTCCAATAGGTCGCTGCAGTACTTCCATGGGGTTGGCAAAAGATGTTTTCAAATTGGGAATAAAAAGGTAGATAGATTGCATACTTGCTATATAGAAGCCAAAGGCATCATGAGCCTTCAAAAACGGAGGGGATCCCGTGCTTAATTGCACTCTGTAAGGAGAATGAATGCAAATTCAGCGATGCATAGGGTACTCACTTGGTTTGAGTGGTGGTGATCCTGCTGAAACGGCTATGCCGTACTTACCTGTGTAGCGGTACTACCTCCTACGTACGTCCCTTCCGCGGCTCCGTGGTCTGTGAGAAGCCGGGAGGTCTCAGAATTTATACTCTCCTTAATTGCCTGTGTGTTCCCGCCACTTGTAAGGCGTACGTGTGTGGCGGGATGTGCCCCTAATCAACATCGGTTATGGTGAGCCACAAACCAGGGACTGGAAGTGGCGGAAAGGATAGATCGCTTCCTCAACATTAGACTGCGGCTGCGCTGTGCCGAAATGCCAACGCTTGTGTTCCGTAGAGGGGCGCGAAGACCCCTATGATGAAGCATGACACCAAGGGCCCTTTTGGTGTGTGAGGGGTATTTAAAGAACACAACGTGCTTCCCACCATTGTAGGAAACACATCCAACCCCAGACTTTTTTCCGTTTTTCGCCTATCTTGTGTGGGTGGATTCTACTTATTTAGGGATGTCACCTTAGTGTTAGCGTAGGGACAGATTTAATGCTTTTTATTCACCAACCCTCGATGCAGGGAAATTTGGACTCATGTTTCCTGATTTTCTGCATTTTCCTTCTTGAATTAATTGTGTTGATCATGCTGCAGCTTCTAAACTGGAAGTGCAGATGTGGCTTTATGCTGTACTTATATGCTCTTGCTTTGAGGTGTCTCTATGTTCAGTTATTTTTGGCTTTGTAATAAATTAACTAACTTTAAGTAGTTGTCTGTATTATGTATCCGAGAGAATTATTGACTATTTGATGGATTTCCTAAAGACTTCTCTCCCCTCTACACTTTCCTGCTACAAAAAAGAACCATCAGAGTGGGATTCTAGAACAGTCTAGAACTTATGGGTCCGGCCCTTTCACATGTAAACATCCAGCATCACAAACACACACACACACACCATCATCAATTCACATATCCTGCATCATATGCAGGCAAAACGACCATCATGCATCCACACACTCTCAAATGGCCAGTGATCTACACCATCACTATCAGTTCAAGAATGTTGTCACATCATCATACAACATTTTAAGCACTTTGAAAGATAAAAACGCTCTCAAACAAATCTAAGTTCAATCTTTATCAAGCAATAACAGTGGTCACACATCCACGGATGCATGCACACAGAAATCAACAATTATGTGCCAACAGACCTAACATGATATGTGTAAACACACACATCTCCCATCATATACAATAACGCCATTTAATGCCAAAACATCGATTATCACAAGCCCACACTGGCCACTATTGTCAGTACTCTATAGTGTCACTCTAAGAAGTTAGTGACAGGATCAGACAACTTTTTACATATTTCTAAACATAATCAATAACTTGCTTCAATACATAATATTTCAAGTACTCTTTAGCAATAGGAGGGGTTGGATATGTGGTTGTTGCAGTACATCAGGGTTGGGACTAGAGTTAAAGCCCTTATCTTTTGAATTAGATGACTTTTTCATTTATAAGGCATTATTAACACTGTCAACTTTAACTCCTTTGTCGCTTATAGACCCACATACATATACATTTTGCACTTTTCACAGGATGCATACTGCCTATCAGTGCAGAAATTTGCTACAGGGTTTAAGTACTGAGGGGCATATTTACGTTCCCTGGCGCATCCCTGCAAATCAGCAGGGATGCGCCAGGAATGATGCGACATGCAAGTTTGCCCTTGCGCCACCGCCGATGCGCCACATTTACAATGCGGCGCGCCGTGGCGCACAGATTGGCAGATGCGTGTCGCATCCCCCGACGGAAAGGCGGCGCATTGCTGGAGTCGCGTCGCAAGCGCGACGAAGCTCCAGCAATGCTCGGGGGTGCCCTATCCCTAACATGGTGCGTCAATCCTTACGCCTGCTTCAAGCAGGCGCAGGGTTTTGACGCAGCATGGGCGTAAAAGTGACTCAGTGAAATCATGTAGATTTTACTGCGTCACTTTTACGTGGCGTACCTGCGAGGGAACGCCCACCCTGCGCTGGACACGCCCACATGAAACCTGACGCAGGTTTCATGTGGCGCAGGGGTTTACAGCGTGACGCATCTCCCTAGATGTGTCACGTTGTAAATATTGCGCTACGTTGCGCATGGTTTGCGTCGCCGCTGCGTCACATGAGTGACGCAACGGCGGCGCATAAGTGGCGCAAGGGGCTTGTAAATATGCCCCAGGATGTTTACGATGCACCACAGCAGTTGAGTGTTATATTTTAATAACCAATGCAGATGCATTCTAAATTAAGGCTTGACTATCAAAATAAATCTTGTAAGAAGCTATGTTGAAAACAATATGTTGCTTGTTCTATGGTAGCATTTGTAGTAGCACCCTGCTTATTTTGCGAATGTTTCTAATTACTTAGTTGATAATTCTCTACCACCATAAACAAAAACATACTAGTCATGATGCCAAGTAATGTGAAGTAAGGTAAACATCCTTTGCAACGACTGAGTTACAACGCAGTCCATTACCCCGCATTTTTTACTCCGCAAAATCTTTTACAACGCAGGACTTTACACCGGATATGTGGTTGTTGCAGTACATCAGGGTTGGGACTAGAGTTAAAGCCCTTATCTTTTGAATTAGATGACTTTTTCATTTATAAGGCATTATTAACACTGTCAACTTTAACTCCTTTGTCGCTTATAGACCCACATACATATACATTTTGCACTTTTCACAGGATGCATACTGCCTATCAGTGCAGAAATTTGCTACAGGGTTTAAGTACTGAGGGGCATATTTACGTTCCCTGGCGCATCCCTGCAAATCAGCAGGGATGCGCCAGGAAAGATGCGACATGCAAGTTTGCCCTTGCGCCACCGCCGATGCGCCACATTTACAATGCGGCGCGCCGTGGCGCACAGATTGGCAGATGCGTGTCGCATCCCCGACGGAAGGCGGCGCATTGCTGGAGTCGCGTCGCAAGCGCGACGAAGCTCCAGCAATGCTCGGGGTGCCCTATCCCTAACATGGTGCGTCAATCCTTACGCCTGCTTCAAGCAGGCGCAGGGTTTTGACGCAGCATGGCGTAAAAGTGACTCAGTGAAATCATGTAGATTTTACTGCGTCACTTTACGTGGCGTACCTGCGAGGGAACGCCCACCCTGCGCTGGAACGCCCACATGAAACCTGACGCAGGTTTCATGTGGCGCAGGGGTTTACAGCGTGACGCATCTCCCTAGATGTGTCACGTTGTAAATATTGCGCTACGTTGCGCATGGTTTGCGTCGCCGCTGCGTCACATGAGTGACGCAACGGCGGCGCATAAAGTGGCGCAAGGGGCTTGTAAATATGCCCCAGGATGTTTACTGATGCACCACAGCAGTTGAGTGTTATATTTTAATAACCAATGCAGATGCATTCTAAATTAAGGCTTGACTATCAAAATAAATCTTGTAAGAAGCTATGTTGAAAACAATATGTTGCTTGTTCTATGGTAGCATTTGTAGTAGCACCCTGCTTATTTTGCGAATGTTTCTAATTACTTAGTTGATAATTCTCTACCACCATAAACAAAAACATACTAGTCATGATGCCAAGTAATGGGAAGTAAGGTAAACATCCTTTGCAACGACTGAGTTACAACGCAGTCCATTACCCCGCATTTTTTACTCCGCAAAATCTTTTACAACGCAGGACTTTACACCGCAAACCATTACAACGCATCCCCATCACAACGCCCCGGTGGAGTTAGAATAGTAAATTGCATTGTAATGGATAATGCGTTGTAATGAAACGTGTTGTAAAGCCCTGTGTTGTAAAAGATTTTGCGGAGTAAAAAATGCGGGGTAATGGCACGCTTTGTAAACGCGTCCGGATTAAAGTGACATATTCGTAGAAATAACGAATCTGAAAATGCCGAGATGGTCATTATGTCTTTGTCGAGTTTAGTTCCACTACATCTGGCTGGGCGGATTTCTTGTCAGCAATAAATGCATCTCCTTTCTCTGATGGGCCATAGAATTTATCTACTATGTCGAATGTTCAATTAAAGGCAGTCTTGTAGGAAATTATAGGGCTGATAAAAGACCAGCTACATCCGCCTGTGTGCCCTGTTAAAAAGGTTTCTCCCATATTTCTGCAGCATCTCTGTTTTTCGCTATTTCAAAATATGACTCATCCACCCTGAATACTTTATGAAGCATTTAATAGAAAATGGTTCACTGGTGACAAGAGCATGTCGCGAGGTTAAAGGTGACACACTTTTTAAGAGCTGGCACATCACTCAATTTCCTGTTGACCGCACACGTTTAAAAAACACTATAAATGGGGAGCAGGAGTTGAGGGTAAAATACATTCACGTCCGCGTAATATTTTCATTTGATTTCTCACTTATGGATTCAAGTCCCAACTCTACACGTAAGCTGCCCCATGAGCGTCCATTTCTCCCTCATAGAGGCACTGGCAATGACTACTTTATAACATTGCTACAGAGGAGCAGGGATTTTTTATTGCATTGCCTTGTAGGGCCACTTTAGCAAGCGACTTACATTATCTAGTTAAAGGTCGATACTAGTTTTTAATATTTTGTGGCACATTTAATTCCCGTCGCCAAAAACCTTAATTAACCATGGAAAATATGCCTTTTGCATTGGAAATGAAAGTCATTTGGTGTGTATTGCAAATGGATTAACTGCATGTCCATGTGTCTACTATGAACTAGCAGCAACACTGATTTTTATGAAAAGGGAAACCTTTCCCTTAAAGCCTGCATTAGTTTAAGAAGTGTGGGGCATATTAGCAAGGGCAATATTGCCGCTTTAGCGGCACTTTTTGACGCTAAAGCGGTGATATTATTATCGCCCTATCAGCAAGCTGTTGCTAACAGTTGTTAGCGACAGCTTTCCCGCGAAAGCGAGCGTGTTGGGTGCCACTTTGCATGTCAGCGATATTTATCGCTAATGACATGCAAAGTAGGCGTTCCCGACCACAAGACCAGGAAAACAGCCGCTAACAGGCCTATCGCCTATTAGCAATGAGGCCCTGGCCCCGGTTAGCGACGTTAAAAGTCGCGCTAACCGGGGTCATCGCTGGATTTTTAACACCTGCCCAAAACCTGACTTGTGCATACTTAACATGGGGGGGTGGATTCTGCTGGTACGACCACAGGGTCGTATCAGCAAGGTTTCCCCCGTCCCCCATGCAACATCGCTGGTTTTGTAGCGATGTTGGCCCATTTCTCCCGCTATCGCTGGATTATATTTCGCCATGGTGCTAACTGTTGCTAATACAGCGTTAGCGTGGCAATATATACCAGCGATAGCAGGTGATAATTATTTTCGCGCTAAGCGCGCTCTGCGATGTTTATCGCAGTTTCTTGCTAATATGGCCCTTTATTCCTTAGACAGTGTACATAAACTGTTATATATCTTTAAACTTTACATTTCATTGTGGCCTACTGGATGTATGGTGTTAAATTTGTAGAACATGTGAATCCTGAGTATTGGTAATCCTTAACTACTTCCTTAACTGTTTCCAGTCTAGCACCAAACAACCACCATGAAAAAGTCTGGTTTCTTCCAGCAGTACATCATTTTACTTCTTCCTTGATTAATCATTAAAAAAAATTGCCTGCACTATAGCAATGGAAAGCATTTATTTTCGTCTGCAGCTCGTTAGCCATTTGATCAATCAGGACCAAAGGCCACATGTATAAAACAATTTTGCATTCACAATCAGTGCGAATTGCAAATTTCGGCCGTTTGCAAATGCAAAATAGCTTCCTAAAATTGCGAATACAACAAATAGGCAATAGCAATTTGCGATTCTGTAAGCGCATGTATGAAGCTTTTTCCAAATGCAAACTGTGCATTTAGGAAAATGCAATTACCACCGACCTCAAGTCGATGGTAACCATGTGCAAACTTTGAGAAAGGCCAAAACTACATTTTTCAAAGTGCCTTTTAGCGCATACATGGCCTTACGGCATGTGTCCGCATTACATGTGCACATTAATTTTTTGTGAGTGCGCTTGGTTTTGCACTCACTAATTTGTGATTACCAATTAGGTAATCGCAAATTAGCTAATGCAAAACCATTTGCACTTATGGGCCTTTTGGTTCATAGGAACGAATGGAGTAATATTACCTAATAGCGATTCGCTATTTACCGAATCGCTATTAGGTATTATTAAGAAATCACCAAACCTTTGGCGAGTCCTTACATACATTGCATTTTTTGATTACCAAATAGCGATTCGGTAACTATCGCTACTTGGTAATCGCAAAATGCTATTTTGATACATGTGGTCCTTGCAAGTCATTCGACAAAGTAACCTTTTGATATGGAAGGCCGCTATTGTTGGAAAAAAGACTAACAACCTAATTTAGAGTTTGGCAGACAAGGTATTTCGCCACAAATGTAGACGAGTACCCTAAATGCCAAACTGTTGCTCTGCCTACTGTTGATTTGGGTGAATCACCATGTTTCTGCTAGCATAGCCTCCGCTGGCTCCACCTGTTGAAGCCATTGATTATCGGCCCATTAGATATTGGGCAATTGGTCAATAGATGTCATACTGTGCTCCTTATTTATGGTGAATGTTCTGCTTCCATTTTTAGAGCGGCAGCAGAGCAGCGGTACAGTGCTGCGCGGCGGCTGTTTGGAGGTCCCACAGCTCCATGCTACATCCCCTCCTGCGGTGGGGCTGAGAGACTCCGGTAATCTCCCCTATGCTTCTTGTCGTATACTGTCTTTCCTGGGCAGAGGGTACAGTCGTGGGAGAGCAGCAGGAGCAGCAGGAAAAGTAGGAGGTGAGCAGTGGACACAGCGGCCACACACGCACATGAGTTTTTGGTGCTATATATATATATATTTTTTTAAATAATTGTTATTGGTATTTTTTCAACATAGATACATAAACAGAATGCCGTGCATGACAGGTCGTTATAGTGATATTTAACAACTCTAGAATTGTCAGAAATAGGGGTTTAAAAGTGTTACACAATCATGAAGATGATCGATGCCACAAAGCCACTGCCGCTTGCGAAAAACAAGAAAGTGAATACAATTGTTATTTGTGATAAAGAAGGTTAGTCCTTATGTAAATCATTCTGAATAATATCACATCATAATAACAAAAGTGGCAACGAATTGTGGTAAAAGTGAAGACTATCAGTACAACTATCTGTTTAAGAAACAAGAGATGAAGAAACATGGGCAGGGGGGCAACATGAGAAACAGTGGGTGCACTCTTTCATAGCAAGGGATAGTGTATCATAAGTGACTCTGGTTCAGGGGGTTCACAGGCTGGTAAATTGATAATGCGATGATGTGGGGGTCAGGGATAGGGGAGTAGAAAAAAAGGGGGGAGATCAGTGGGTAATGTGTATGATCATGGAGAGTATTGGGCGTCCGGAGGTCCCTCATGGAATTTTCCAAGTAGTGCATCCCAGAGATCCGAAATGGAGTATCTTCGCAGGCCTTGTATTTCTTCCATATGCAACAGTGTGCTTTTGACTTGAGCCCATGCCAGCATCGAAAGCATCCACGCAGAGGCCACTGGAGGAGTCGCTGCCATCTATCTACGGATGATTAATCTCTTCGCTAAAAGGAGGGCCAGGTCAGCAAATCTCATCACCATCCAGTGTTTTTTATTGTGTCTATAGAGCCCCAATATGCACACTTCCCAAGGATGATTCCCAAGGATGGTCCCTGTGCAGTGTGTGAGGTGTATTGTAACGTCTCTCCAATATAGGGTCAGTGTGGGGCAGGACCACAGCATATGTATCATGTCTGCGTCTAGAGTCAGGTAATGGGGACAGACCGCGTCGGCACAATGGAAGTATCGGTTGATGCTCCTAGGGAATAAATAGGCCCGGTGTAGAATATATAGTTGGATTATTTGAAAGCGGGCATTGTGGGATACTGGAGAGGGATTGTGTAGGATAGACTGCAATTCTCTATCCATGCAAGCATGACTGAGGTCCATGTCCAACGTTCATGTAGTATGGTGAGGGGAGTCATAGTGTGTGTGTGCGTAAGGCATTGGCCAACCAGTGGGTTTGGTGTCTCTCACTGCCCAGTGTGTGCAGGCATTGTATGAGCAGATGTTGTGCTGGTTCCTGCTGCGTAACCTCCCCGGCCTGAGACAGTGTGGCAGTGAGTGATGTGGAGAAGGGGCAGTGAGTGAGTCCGCTATGCCAGCAACGTCAGCACTGTGCTCTGCCTTTTCCTGGGGTGGGACTCGGTCCCCCAGCCTGCACCAGCATGTGGGAGGGGCCTACCTCCATTAAACCGACGTGGGCCCCTCCCAGTGTGGGCCGCGCAGAATGGGCAGTGAGTGAGCCCTCAATGCCAGCACAGTGCTCTGCCTTTTCCTGGGATGGGACTCGGTCCCCCAGCCTGCACCAGTACGTGGGAGGGGCCTACCTCCATTAAACTGATGTGGGCCTCCTGCAGTGCGGGACGCAGGCGAGCGCCCGGGCAAAGCCCGGGCCAAGGGTGGGCCTGTCCACGCCCGTCAGAGCTTGGAAGAGACTGGGCTGGGGCACCCCCCCTAACATCCGCTCTCTGGGCGACAAGGTACTGTTTTGTTCCAGGTGGCTAATTAGAATCCTTTGTTACAGCTATATCCAGTCAGCCGAGTGCTTTTGTCCGCTACAGGACTCAGACTTGAAATGGGGAAAAGAAAATCTGTAGAGTGCGGGGGTGGGGAGGCACAGGCGAAATCCTATAAAGCCAAGAAGGCCCATAAGCATGTTAGGAGTAACTGTTTTCTTGATATAATTGATGACCTATTGGTGGAGTGTGAAGACATTTTACACCCGCCTGTGACTGTCTCCATCAGTAGCTCGGGTGGACTTCCTCCTGGCTTAAATTTGAGATCACAAAAAAGTATTCCCTCAGTGTTTAGGAAACCTAACACGTGCAGCAGTAAGTCTATCCAATTTGTGCCAACTGATGCAGAGCCAGGGAATTTAGCCACACACGCAACTCATATAGGCCAAGGCCCACTTGACATTGATATCTCCCACAGCAGTAGGCTCACACCCCTCCAAAATGTGAGTGATGACCAAGAGGGAAGGGAAGACATGGAGGGAGGCATGGAGAGGGGGGAAGTGGTGGCAGGTGGAGGGGATAATGGAGGGGATGAAGGAGGAGGTGAATCAAATAAAGGGCTATCCTTGCTTGACCCCACTGTTTCTAGGATCATATCTGACCTGAGGGCAGAAGTTAGCACGCTTAAATCTGTAATTGAAGAACTCACAAGGCAGGTTAAACTTATATTAGTTGGAGGCATGGATGACACTCAACACTCCATTCAGGCTACTATTCACCATGCTAATGCAACCTGCCCAGTGCATGTAGAGCCCTGTCATCCTCCCCGCGAGCTGCCCCTGCAAACACCAAGCATAACTTTTCTGAAGTAGCCTCACATAGAGATCCCCGGGGCATTAAAATAGTGCAGCCACAAGCATTTAGAGGCCCATTGGTACATCTGGCCATTTCCTGCATCTCTGATCATTTACCCAGGCACAACCAAGACCTCAATCCATCATTTTGGGGAGACCAAGTGTCATCAGCTCCTAAATGTATTTATATGATCAATGTGTCCAAAGTTTCACCCATCTAAGGCATGAAGGTGAGGACTCCCTTATAAATGAAACGGTCAGAATATCGAGTTGGAAATGTCGACTTGCACTAATATTGAGTGCAGAATATCGAGATACAGAAATATTGACTGCAAGAATATCGTGGTCAAGAATATCGAGTTTAAGGTAAGAAATATCATTTTCAAAAATATCAAAGTCATTAATATCGTATGCAAAAATATAGTTGTTAAAAATATCATATTGCATTTGTTTTTTAATATATGTGTTTTAGTTCCGTAGCGGGTTGTGGGTTTATAAGGGAATAGGGTGGAAAGCAATTTAATTAAAATAAATTGAATATGAATTTTTATTTATTAGTATTTATTTAATTTTGATTTTATAGTGTTAACTGTGGGAATTAATTTCTTAATTAATAATTGGCTGTTATTTTTTTTGTTTAATTAATTGGTAAATATGTTAATTGTGTCATTTTTTTAGGAGCGGGTTGTGAGTTTATAGGGGAATAGGGTAGGAAGTATTTTATTTATAATTAAATTATTAATATTTTTTATTAAATAATATTTATTTATTTAATATTTTATATTGCTAATTGTGGACATTAATTTATTATTACTTATTTATTAATTGGTTGTTAATTATTATTAATTAATTGGTAATTATGTTAATTGTGTTATTTTTTTAGGAGCGGGTTGTGGGTTGATAGGGGAGTAGGGTGGGAAGTAATTTAATTGTAATACATTTATTAATATTTTTAATATAATATTTATTTAATTTTATTTTATAGTGGTGTGAATTAATTTATTAATAATTATTTATATTTTGCTTATTCATTGTTATTAATTAATTAATTAATTGTTAGTTAATTATGTTAATTGTGTCAAGGCTTAAGAAATTGGTGGTGGCATTTATAGGGGACTATGGTGGGAGGTAATTTTATTATAATTAATTAATTATTTGTTAATTAATGCTAATTAATTAATAAAAAATTAATTAATGATTTGTTGTTAATTGATATTAATTTATTATTGTAAAATTAGTTATGGAAATTGCGCAAATATTTTTAGGTGTTCGTTTTGGTGTTTATTGGGGTAGAGGGTGAAAAGTAATTTAGTTTAAATTGATTAATCATTACTTGATCATTAATATTAATTTATTAATTGAGAAATATTTTTGGCAATTTTTTTTGGGGGGGGGATTTAGGTTCTATAGCTGTAACGTTTGGTTAGTACATTAATTTTTACCTTTTTTAATATGTTTTTTAATTATTAATAATTGTTTTATTGATAATTATTTGTGTTAATTATGGAGGTACACTTTTTTAAAATTTAGATGTGTGTTGTAAATTGTGTGGTGTTATAGGGTAGGAAAAGAAATATTACATTTATGTAATAAATATTTTTTTGATTAAAATTAATTTCTATTACAAAATATTTATTTGTTTGTTAATTTTTTAAATTACAAAAAAATTAATCTTTTTACGTAAATTTTAGATTTTTTTCTACATTATAATATGTTTCTATGTTTTGTAAATTTTTTATATTTTTATATATGTTTTGTTTTTGGCTTTTTTATTATATTTTGTATTGTAGTTGATATTTTGTTTGTTTTTAAATTGGAATTTTATTTAGTGGGAATAGTAATTTGTACCCCTCCGCTATCCAACACTTTCCCTACTGCTGCATTCGCAGGAGTGGGAATAGTAATTTATACCCTACACTATCCAACACTTTTCCTACTGTTGCACTCACTGGAGTGGGAATAGTAATTTTTACCCCTCCACTATCCAACACTTTCTCTACTGTTGCACTCGTTGGAGTGGGAATAGTCATTTTTACCCCTACGCTATCCAACACTTTCCCTACTGTTGCACTTGCTGGAGTGGAAATAGTAATTTTATCCCCTCCGCTATCCAACACTTTCCCTACTGTTGCACTTGTTGGAGTGGGAATAGTAAATTATTCCCCTCCTCTATCCAACACTTTCCCTACTGTTGCATTAGCTGGAGTGGGAATAGTAATTTTATCCCCTCCACTATACAACACTTTCCCTACTGCTGCACTCGTTGGAGTGGGAATAGTAAATTATTCCCCTCCGCTATCCAACACTTTCCCTACTGTTGCATTCGCTGGAGTTGGAATAGTAATTTTTACCCCTCCGCTATCCAACACTTTCCCTACTGTTGCACTCACAGGGGTGGGAATAGTAATTTTATCCCCTCCGCTATCCAACACTTTCCCTACTGTTGCACTCCTTGGAGTGGGAATAGTAAATTATTCCCCTCCGCTATCCAACACTTTCCCTACTGTTGCACTCATTGGAGTGGGAATAGTAATTTTTACCCCTCTGCTATCCAACACTTTCCCTACTGTTGCACTTGCTGGAGTGGGAATAGTAAATCATTCCCCTCCGCTATCCAACACTTTCCCTACTGTTGCACTCACTGGAGTGGGAATAGTAATTTTTACCCCAACGCTATCCAACACTTACCCTACTGTTGCACTCATTGGAGTGGGAATAGTAATTTGTATCCCTCCGCTATCCAACATTTTCCCTACTGTTGCACTTTCTAGAGTGGGAATAGTAATTTTTTCCCCTCCGCTATCTAACACTTTCCTTACTGTTACACCCATTGAAGTGGGAATTGTAAATTATTCCCCTCTGCTATCCAACACTTTCCCTACTGTTGCACTCAATGCAGTGTAAAATGTAGGTTTAAAAAATATTAAATATTTTTATATTTTAATTTATATTATAATTGTTTATATATAATTTTAATGTTACAGGTGTATGTATATATATATGTATTTATAATTTTTAATATATTTGTAACGTTTTACATTAATTAAAATTATTATTTATGAATTATTTTTAAGTAAATATATATATATATATATATATATTACATTTTATATATGCATATTTAATTTATTTTTAAATTAAATGTATTACTTATAATTGTTGGAATTTACAAATAAATCTAAATATTTTCTTTAAGTTAAATGTATTATTTAATTTATTTTACATTATTTTTTATACATATAAAAAAAACGATATTTTGTACTTCGATATTTTTAACAACGATATTTTTTTGTGGTATTTTTGTACTTACTATTATGAAGATAGGAGGTCTTTATTTTTTACAACGGTATTTATGTCCCGATATTTTTGTATCTTGATATTCTGGTACTCAATATTCTGTCAGTGATCCAAATAAAACCATACACTGGATTCCACAGGTGAGGGGCTGCTATTCAGTGATAAGGGATGACATCCTGCGAGCCAGAAGGCTCATTCGCCCCGATAATCCTATGGACTGTATTGAATTGTGCCTGATTGATGGGAAGCTGGCCCACAATTTGATAGCCCTGGAAACTAGATTTTGTACTCATACATCCACAAGCATTCAACTCAAGTAGAGTTTGCCTCAATGCCCCCCGCCATCAATTGGCCAACCCTCTAAACCCCACCTAGGCTTAGATTCCAACTTAGAAGCTGACGATTGACTCCAGAATCTAGGCACACATTCATGTTCAAAGCCCTCATTGGCCCAATTTCTAAACACCCAGGCTAATATTACAACTAGAAGTCAACCTAATAAGGGCTATATTACAACTCCCTTGCCCTATGGAGACTGGAATAGAAGGGAGTAATGTCCCCTAAAAGAAAGCTGCCTAGAGGAGCACCACCTGGTAAATTGGCACAACCTCATGCTAAGGTAGGAATTCCCCAAGATGGGCCACAATCTATTTCCACAAATATGCAGGAAATGTCCAGCATGCTCCAAGTGGTGTCGTGGAATGTGGCAGGGTAAGGTCAAAAATAGCCCTCCTGCATTGGATCCAATATATTGAAACTTTTGACATTTGTATACTCCAGGAGAGTTGGAGTACTTCCCCCATTTACGTACCAGGCTGTGTAACCTTCCATCGCCCAACACGTTCCAGCAATTCAGGCCACCCTGCGGAGGGGCTGTTAATCTGGGTCAGAATTGCACTACATTGTACCATCCCTGAGCTCCTGTCTAGTAGCTCTAACATCTTAGCTATCCACATTATAGGCCAGAATGGCATCTCTCTTGACATTTATAATGTTTATGCCAGAGGAACCAGGGGGGGGCAGGAGGTCGGCTACGATATATGATCTCAAAGAGTTCTTGGTCGATAGGACCTCACCATCTCCCTTGATTGTAGCTGGTGATTTTAACGTTACCTTTGAACCACTGGAGAGGAGGGATCTTTGTGGAACAAGGAAGAAGGATGAGCTGTGGCACGTCCCCCACCCTGACGTACCCCCAATTAAAAAATGGTCCCAAGTGGCACTCCAACTCAATGCCTTTTCGCTGGAGTTTGGATTGAGGGCCGCCAACGGCTGGTCTAGCTTGGACAAATTGGGTGCAAACACTTTTAATAGGACTAACAACACAAGCCGTATAGATTACTTTCTGGTGGACCTAAGGCTATGGCCCACAGTGATTGATATGACTTTGGGTTCTACTACCAACAGTGATCATAATCCCCTGAGCCTCGCTTTGGTGTCGCCTTTAGGGGACCCACCTAGTTATCCTAAACCTGCTCTAATGTCAAGGGTGCTACTTCCAACAAATGATAAACAGCGACTCAAGTGGCCACAGGTGGTTCTGTTCACGTAAGCTTGAAGTAATTAAACGAAACCTACTGACTTCCAGAGCAGAGATCTTAAGCTGAACTAATCACCCGGGAGGAATGAAAGAGATTTCGGCTTGCCACACTTGCTTATTTGAGCAGTTGGCTGCATATTTTATCGAATCTATGCGCCCCCACAAACCTGGACCAAAGCCAAGATCTCAGTTTGCTTGGTTTAATCAGGAGTGTAGAGGCCTTAGACGTCAACTATCCCTGGCAATTAGATCTAAGAACTTGAACCTAGTGAGAGTACTGAGGTGGTCGTATAAGTCAGCCCAGCCGCGAGCCAAAAGGTAGTGGGACAGCAATAGATGGAGGTTAATTGGGGAGGCCTGCGCCAACAAAGATTCGCAGAAGTTCTGGCTTTTAGTTACCAGGGGGGACGACAATAGGCCATTACCACCGACCAATAATATTTCTATCTCAGCATGGTATGACCACTTATTTTTTAATATTCAAGGCCCTCTATGCAAGACACACATGCATCTACCCCAGATTCCACCAATGTCACAGCTAAGGATTTTTTCTCTAAAAAAAAAAATCAGGGCTTGCATTGACTCAATCGCTAAGGCAAAAGCCCCTGGACCTGACGGTATTCCAGCTGATGTATTCTCATATGACAGAGAGAACTGGACAAGCTACTTTCTTTCCTTAGCCAATGCGATAGCAGAGGGGGCCCGAATACCCAATTCTTGGTAGGGAGCAGAGGTGATCCCTGTACACAAGAAAGGCGATAGATCTTCACCCTGCAACTATAGACCTATCAGTCTTATAGACTGTGTCCAAAATGTGTTTGCTCATGCACTCCTTATAAAGATACAAGACTGGATTAGTGAACATTACATCTTGATTCCCTTTCGAGCTGGGTTTAGATAAAAGACGAGCACCATTGACCAGGTGTTTTGTTTCCTTTTTCTGACTTGGAAGACCATGGTCATTGGTCGGGGGAGCCTCTATGTGGACTTTATCGATCTAAAGACCAATTTCAGTCTTGTCCCAAGGCATAAGCTTTGGCAAGTCTTAAAGGACATGGGACTTCCCCTGGAGATTTTACCTCTCGTTATTCGCCTCCATGAGGCAAACTTTTCCAGGGTTTGCTGGGGTTGCGAAGGCCAGCTTACTTACCCAATAAATGTTATTAGGGGAGTACACCAGGGCTGTGTACTGGCACCCACACTTTTTTCCTTTTTTGTGAATGTCATTGTCAGTCTCTCTCTTATGCCCCAGCAGATGAGGGGGGGGTCAAAGTTTTGACCCTATTGTTTGCTGACAATATGTTGTTAGTATCCAAAACACCAGGAGGGCTCCAGCTGCTCCTAAATCGCTTTAAAGATTTTTGCGATTCCCCCGGATTAGAGGCTAATACTTCAAAGATGAAGCTTTTATTGCTTAATCCTCACAAATCCTTTAGAGTTAAATCATCTCTAGGAGGTGTCCCTCTGGAAAGGGTGATTACCTTTGATTATCTAGGTATCACACTCTCAGATGATATGTCATGGAAGCCTCGCGTGACCAAGATATCCCTGAAGCACAGGCAAATAGTAGGGACTCTGTTAATAGAACATAGCACCTCTTTCAGCAAACCAGTGGCAGCCCCACTTCAAATCTATGACTCCAAAGCAGTAGGTTCAGCTCTTTTTGGAGCTGAACTGTGGGGCTTTGAAGGGTGGATGCCCTCTTGAAATCAGAGAATAAGTTTCTGAGGTTCATGGTCTCGTTACCCCAGAGTACGCCACACCACCTGCTAAGGTTTGACTTGGGTAGAGTTCCTATCATAGACAAGGCCATGCTACACCCTCTACTGTTTTGGCTGCGCATAAGGTCCACCCCTGAGTTGTTCCCATATGCCACTGCTCTTATGGAAGTTAGTGCTCCTGACTATTTTAATAAAATTGGTTCGATATGAAATGTGAAATCCCTATTTGCCGCAATTGGATTAGAGGGCTATTGGGATGTTAAGGACACAGCACTACTCCCTAGCAAACATTTTATCAAAAAGCAGTATTGGGACTTGGTAGCACAGACTTCAATTATTAATCCAACATGGGGACGTTTAACTATGGAGTTCATGGATTTTAAACTGATCAGTTCATATGAACAATATTTAGACATTATCAAATCACCTCAAGACAGGACACTTTATATCCTGTTTGGGTTTGGTTATTTTCCCTTGCACTCTTTCAAAGGTTCCTGGCACCACCCTTCCACTATTTCTCAGTTCTGTGCTAGCTGCGTCCCTACAGTAGAGACAATCGCCCATGTATTTTTTGCTTGTCCTGTGTACTCCCGCCCGAGAGCTAAAGGGCTTCAACCAATCTGCAAGCAGTTGGGTAATTACATCTATGGCAATGCTCTTCGCATCCTTAGATCGGAACCTAGACTGGCAATTGCTTGCTCAGTAACAAAGTTTCTGGGCCATATGTGGGCAATTTGAAGGAAACTGTTGAAAGAGTGAGGTAGCTTTATTACCTTTTATATGTTTTAGCAGTTTCTTACATTGCTTTAATCTGATTGTTTTCTCATATTTTAGTGATAATATTTAACGGTTTTGAGCGTAGCGCGCCCCTAGATTGAAGGCAGCATAGTGGACCATGTCATTCACTTTCGAACAGGCAAAGGTTTTTGTTGTTTTGCATTGTGCACTATGTGTTCATTTATTTATTTAATGAAACTTAAACCATGGCTCGATTAATATTTTTATTAGGCTATCAATGTATATTGCCGAATTTTTAAATCCACCTGGATGAGCTGTATTGCACCTGTACTTTTATGGTCTTATGACCGAAATAAAGTTTTTATGATGATGATGGTGTGGCAGTGAAGGTAGCATGTGGTATAAACTGACCAGGTGGAATCACAGCGGCAGTTATCAATTCATCAAACAGATCACCGATAATATGCAACCCTGCCTCATGTTATTGTCACAGTTCCTGGATGGTAGTGTGAGTGTGACCCTGTGGCATGGCAAGCAGGGGCAACGCTGGGGCACATGGTGTAGCTGGACGAGTGAGGAATAAGACTCTACCATAGCATCAATGTGCCACTTGCAGGATGGGGATGTCAGATGGCGAAGTTCAAGAGAGTGGGTGAAATAAGTCAGTATACGTTCTATGGCCCAGGTAGTTAGAAGTGACGCAGTGTATTTGAGGTTTTGGCCAATAAACCAATGCGATGCCCATTGCAGCTGTGATGCCAAGTAGTAGTGTTCAAAGTTGGGGACATTCAGTCCCTCACTATCGGTGGGTAAATAGAGTTTGTGCAGGGCTTTTCTGCGGCACATATTGTGCCATATGAAATCTCTCATTAGACATTCTAAGGCGCGAAAGAAGGGCCTATGTATAAAAAGTGGGAGGGTGGTGAAGTAGTAGAGTAGTCGTGGCAGGACTACCATTTTTATCAGGGCAACCCGACCTGCCACTTACTGATAATGGGAGTGTCTACCAGAAGGACCTTTGCGCCCATATTGCAGATGTCGCCCAGGTCAGATTCTTCTCCAGGAGGTCTTCCTGTGTGTGGTATAGACAAACCCCTAGGTAGCCAAATGCGGTGGCCAGCCAGTCTAGTTCAATATCGGTCACTGTATGTACGGGATGAGGAGTGTGTATACTGAAAGGAAATAAGCACGATTTTGACCAATTAACTCCAAGGCCGGAAATGCTGGAAAACTCCATCAGTAGAGTCACTATAGGAGGGTGTATAGACCGGAGATCTTTAAGGCAGAGGAGCATTTTGTTTGCGTAGAGCGAGGCTGAATGTGTGTCATCACCCAGTGGGATCCCCAAAGTTTGGCCCTGTGCAAGTAAATGATGTGCCAGAGGTTCAAGCTCTAAAGAAAATAAGAGAGGGGACAAAGGGCTTCCCTGTCGAGTGCCACGTTGTATTGTGATAGGGTCTGTAATGTATCATCCGATATGCACCCTGACTGTGGGGTTAGTATAGAGAAGTGTCACCAGATGAAGGAAATGGGTCACAAGTCCATAGAGTCCCAGTACCGCAAAAAGGAATGGCCATTCCAGGGAGTCAAATGCTTTATGAATATCCAAAGCCAGGCATCCTGAATGGGGATGTCAAGTCGGTGCATATCTAAACACTCTGTAAAAGTGGTGGTGATTTGGTGAGGTGTTTCTGGTGGGTACAAAGATGTTCTGGTCTGAGTGAACCAAGTGTGGCACCAGTATTTTGTAAGTATTTTATAGTTTCAATTCAACAGTGCAAATGGGCGGTAGGAACCCATATTCAGGGGATCCCGGCCCAGGTTAGGGTTTGAACTAAGTAAGGTGTCTCTCGGTGTGGGTGTCAGTGTCGTCATGGTGAGAGCAGTGTTGCATAGAGTCCTTAGGCGAGGTGTCAATTTTGGGGCATAGGATTTTTAAAATTCAGCCAGTAGGCCAACCGGACCAGGGATCTTACTGATGGATAAATAACGGATCACCTCTCATATTTCAAACAAGCTAATCTCCTCATTGAGTTCCTCTCTGTAGTCTGATGTGATCTGTGGGAGTGTGATGTCATATAGAAAGTTGTTAATAGTGTCAAAGGGACTACAAGGGTAGACGTGCACAGTTGCGTGTAGTGTTGTGTGAAGGCTGCATGTATAGTATTCTGCAAGTGGAGTAATTGACCCATGTCTGAACGGATAGTTAGTAGTTGGGGCATCTGTCAGTCTCTTGTCGGATCAGCCCTGCCAATAATTTACATGGACGGTCGGCCTCTGCGTGCGTGCGCTTAGCATGCGCCGCATAGTTTAGATAGCTGAGACGTTCCAGTTTGTGCAATGTGTTCACGGTGGGAGTGGAGCAATCGTACACAGGCAGTGAATTGTGTACGAGCTAGTCCTTCAAGGGTTAATAATTGACTTTCCAGTTGGGTCACTTCAGTTGTGAGGCTGCAACGCATGTTGAGTGCGTTGTCCATACAGTGTCCTACAGACATACCTTGAAGGCATCCCACTCTGCTAGGGGCGAAGAGGTCGAACCATCGTAAAGTCAATGTATTCATCTATATTTGTAAAAATGGATGATCAGAATGGGGGATCTTCCAGTGTAGATGTTTTTAGTCGCCAGTTGGGTAACAGTGGGGGCAAGCTCTCCCACCAGAGCTGTAGGTGTAATGGGTTGTGGTCTGACTGAGTTCGGCTAAAATAGTCGGTGTCAGCAATATGTGGGATGATGTGTTGAGTGCAAACAAATCTGTCCATGCGGAAATGTAGATTGTGTGCATGAGAGTAATGTGAATAAACTTTAGTGGAGGGGTTGAGATGGCACCAGACATCTAGAAGCTCCCAGTGGTGTAGCCAGGTGGTTAGGGTGAAAGCATTCAACGTGGCTGCCATGCAGGTCAGTGGTGGGAAAGAGAGATTGAGGCCAATATCCAGAACACTGTTGAAATCCCCTCCCAATATCCAAGGGATACCGCTTTATCGGGCTAACAATGCATTTAGGGAGAGTAGAAAACGGGCCTGGTCGGTACTAGGTGCATAGATCGCTCCAAGGAGGAGGTGGCATCCATTTAAGCACCCCTCTGTAAATATATATTGCCTTTCCGGGTCCGCCACCATGTGGCAGTGAAGGGGATCCCAGCCTGAATCCAAACCAGTACTCCTCACGCATAGGAGTAATTGGTGGAAAAAACCTGACCTCGCCATTTCCTCTGCAACCTGGAAGCTTCAAGTTTAGTGATGTGGGATTCTTGAATGTAGGTTATATGCACATTTCTATGGTGGAGAATGGAATAGATTGCATAGCAGCATGCAGGGGTGTGGATGCCTCTCACATTCCAGGTAATAATTTGGTTGTAGCCATGGAAAGGAGTATGGAGGGGGAGGAGTCGTGATTTCCTCCAGTATGAAATCTCAATGTGGGGTAGGCGTGAGTAAAGAAAATGAGTGTGTGTTATGAGAGAAAGAAGATAAATACATTATAATATCGAAATAAAACAGTAAATACTATCAAGAGCAGGTTCGCAATAGGTGCCCACCCAAACAATTGAAATGTTAAAGTAAGCACCGGTGTGGAAGGGCCGGTCTGGGGGGCACTTAAACGAGGTAGGTGATGGAGAAAGCTAATGCCTCTTACATATCGCCCGGGTCTCTCCAAGGATGAATGGGTAAGACTTAGCTGCCACAGGGGCACTCAAGGGCCATCAAGAAGTTCGGGTCATGAGGTCAAACAAGAGTGTAATGCTGTGCATCTATAGCAACAACAATGTATAAACACACATCAATCAAATAGTGCAGCATGTAGAAAAACATTACATAGAAATATAACATTTTAGCTTGCTAAAGGATATCAGGAGATGTCTGTGAGGTCACCACTGGCATCCTGTCTGCACTCAGGTGGATGACATTGGACGTGAGAGAGTAATTGTCGTCTGAAGATGCAGATCCCTTTTCATCTGCACTGGATGGTGTCGCCAGGTTGTTGTGTTCAACGTCCACCTGTAGGGCCCTGCGGAGTTCCTGAATGAGGTCTTCCAGATTGGGAGAGCTATGCGACCCCGGGGCCTCAGGGCATGACCGACAGGCAAGTCTTCTACGTTTTGTACCCTGGAACTGTAATATCTTGCGTATTATTGGTGTGGGGCAAGTGTCAACCAATCCTTTCATTTCTATCCATGCCCAAGCTTCTCTAGGATCAGTACAGAATGAGGTTTTTCCCTCATAAGTGATACGGAGGTGAGCGTATTAAATATGATGTTAGTGCAGTTTGCAATTCACCTGCATGAAAGTGTAGCGTTAATGTTGAACGGCCATTGTGTAGACAGGGAACACCATTGTATGGGAATTGTCAATTTCCAGTTTGTCATGTGTGCATGCTTCCTTCAGGACAGGGTCCCTGTCGCGATAATTGAGGAGGCAGGCAATCGATAGGTGGGGAGGAGTACCAGGCAGAGGCTTTCTGGCAGGGACTCTGTGGGTGTGTTCCACAGAGAAAAAGGGTGACAATAACTCAGCATGAATGAAGGTGTGTATCCATGTGGCCATGTAGGACTCTACATCGTTGCCTTCCGTTCCCTCCAGAATTCCCACCACCCGGATGTTGTTGCGTCTGGCTCTGCCTTTGGCATCCACCACTCGTTCTTACAGGAGATGGATCTTGTCCTGTAGTGTGGTGAGATGCTTCTCAAAATTCGAAGTGTGTGATTGGAGAGTCATGATTGCTTGCTCCGCAGAGTTAACCCTATCAAAGAGTTTCAGTGGTCATTTCTCAACAGGGGGAGGTCACACTCTACAGCGTCAATTTTTTACTCCATGGAGGTGCGTGACTTTTCAATTGCTACCAACACCACATCTAGTTTACTAGTGAAATAGGCTGTATCGATCCACTGGATAGTAGCATCAGAAGGGTGACAGGAAACTGTGGGGGTGTTGGCGGGTGGGAGCGTGCAGTTGCTAGGTTACTCTTGGAATGCACCATTGTGGTGGTTTCCTCACAGTGTAGTTGGATATCAGCTGAGTGGAGGATTGCGGCTATGAGTTTCTTGTGCTATTGACTCTAGAAGCTCTGTCCCAATACTCCTGAGATGCACAGGGTGGGAGCTTGGAACTTGGAGCATGGAGCACTAGGTCCTTGGTGGAGTGTGGTGGGTCGCAGAAGCAGCCAACTTAGTTGCTCCCCCTGTCTCGCATCTCTCAGCTTGGCTAGATTTTACTCCCACTACGGAGGGCCTCCAATGACAGTAATATGCAAGGGTACTGTTTACATGATTGAGAGAGGTTGGATATTGAATGGTAGACGGCAGCAACTCTTCCAAGGCACTGCAAGCACATGTGGTCTATACCTTAGGATTTTCCCTGCCAAATTAAGGACTATAAGAACCCCGGTTCTAAGGTCTAAGGCAAGAGCTCTCCTAAGAGCTTCCAGCACCAACAAACACTAGCATACACTAGGAGGAGAGGATGTGGGACCTCCTTCTTCAGTTACAAAGCGCAAGGCATAAGGCTAAAGGTATGAGGCACAAGGTAGAAGGTACAAGAACCAGAAACTGGCTGTGTAGCTCTTTTATATACAGGGGGCACCTGTGTTGCAAGGAAGTGGATGACAATGGGCCGGTGCGGTTTGTGCACATGGTGTTACCTGTCGCTTGCTGATTCCTGGCTTGTTCCCTCAGTATCCATTTGTCAAGTCTACTATTTGTCTGCCAACAGCTCCTCTGCACTTCTTTAATCATAAGAAGGATTGTTCCACGTGGTACCTGGAACCGGAACATTCGTCATTACCTTCTGGCAAAATGGACAAAAGGAATCCTGTATCCCACAATAAAACTTTAGATTTCGAGGGAACCACGTTGGATATATTTCTCGACTGAGCCATGGGAGTATTCACCAAAGAAGTAGCCTTGGCTGAGAGACAGTTGTCAATAGACTTAGCAGAATCATCTTTGGCCCATCAACCTCCTACTAACCTCTCGAATCCATGCAACCCTGGTGTAATTTGGACACCTGCTGTCCGTCCCTCACTGGCTGTCATTACAGACACAGCAGCCCCCCTACTCAGCATGTTTGTACCCAGCATGATACCCGCTATGATTCTACTCTAGATGCAGCCTGTATCCCAGCCAGTATCCTGACTACAGCCAAATAGAAAAGTGGGGAGGGAGAAACCTCAAGTGCTGCCTTTTAATCCACATTGCATGACTTCTACCCAGTTAACTTAAAGCTTTCTATCTAGTACTGCTGGTGTGCCTAATTGGGAAATTGATATGGACTGGTATATGTAATTTGGTGCCTAGGTGCTCTTGAGAAAGAAGTGGCTAAACTTTCTACCTTAGGGAAGGGCCTCAAGGGTATAGAGAGCCATTTAACAAATCCTTCCCGCTTCAGTTGTTCTTCCTATTTGTCCTGCCCCACTTGTTTCCCCCGTTCAGGTCCAGCTTGTTGGGGGGGGGGGGGTTCAGTAGAGGCTGTTTTTTGTACAGAGTCCCTTCCTCTGCTCCTGCCAATTCATGTATACAGAGTTTCCAATGCACAGACAGAAAACGAATATATCAGCAGCATTAGATAGGGAATGCTGGTAAGGGGGGTTGTGAAGAAACAGCCATTACAGCTAGGCCCCTAAGCAAAAAGTCTTGTGACACCATTAACTTGCCACCTGATGCCTTCCCGTATGTAGTTTTCTTCAGCAATGTTGCACCCTTGTGTACTGATGTGGGCGAGTCACCTTCACAAGTGAAACATAAAGTATGCCATTTGGCTAATTAAGAATGTCAACTTTAAAATAAGGGTTTGGAATGACATGTTGATGGTAAGGATAGTGGTGTGGATTGGGTATGCTAAGAAGAATTTTCCTGGAATTTGTGTTTTTATTAATTGTAATTACCCTGATTTGGCATGTTACATTTTACACTAATGTGGGAATAGCATGCATTTAGGATCAAATATTGATGTCTTACTCCTTGGTTTTTTTTGTCAGCCCTTATTGAGAGTCTCTAGCCTGAGACTTTTGACTTCTTGTTTAGAGAGAGGAAGACAGTCCCAAGAGCCTGTAAGAGCATATAACCGTTTTGCATCACTGGCAGGCTTAAACAGTATTGATTGACTTGTCAAAGTTAATGTTGGGGGACCCAGCAGCCAGAAATGTCTCCTCCAGGTAGCTGATTTTATCTCAGACCACCAGCCAGATAAGCGCAATAACCTTTCTCATTTGCCTGCCCGTGAATTTAGTCCAGTATTCGAACATGCCTTCAAATCACAGATGGGTCCAATTCCATCCAAAGTAGCCTTACATCCTCCCCGGACAACAAGTTTTACTACTGTTACAGATGTGGGTAAATCTTTCCCCTTAAGAGATCTGTGCTGGAATGTGGTTGGTTTTCGAACTAAATTAAACAACCCGGACTGGCTCACTTATGTGAATGATTTTCGCATATGCCTTTTTCAAGAAACTTGGCTAGCTCAACCTGCATTCTTCCCAGGCTATGAAATATTTTTCACCGCAGCTGAGCTTTCCCCCTCTCTGATAGAGTATTTGGAGGATTACTGATCTGGGATTAGATCATTTCAAGATGTAACTATAAGCAGATATCACTTGTCTGCAAGGACATTTTGGGTATATCACTAGTAGGATTGGGCATGAAAATGTACATATATATAAACTGTACAATTGTCTCCTAGCAAGACATGAGGCTTCTCCTTTTCTTGTAACCTTGGATCCTTATTTAGCCAAGAGTGGCATTAAGCTCCTATGCCTTATACGAGGTGTTTTCAATATAACTTCCAAAACCCGTTGAATGCATGAAACAAATAACAGATGATGAAGAGTTGTATTCTCATTATTGACTCCACCTCATGAGTTCCCCATATGGTTTCACCTAGTCAATTAGCTTCTTTAACTTTGGCCCAGGGCCTGTGCGCCATTAATGGAAGGCCCTTGTCTGACCAACAAAGATCATCTACATTCACCAGAGGCTTGTATTATAGTTATATAGATTACATTTTATTGGATACTTGGAGGCTAGGTCTCACAGCAATCATTATCCCTTGTACTTGACGTTGTCCTATCCCATGTTAGAAGTATCTTTAGATTCCTCTAGCATTGTTCACCCTGTCATTCAGGTTGGGAATAATTGTAAGTAAACATCCCTTGGCAACCCAACATTAGGTTAAATAACTGTTAAAGTACGGGCCTGAGGTACGAAAATATACATATGGACTTTGTGACGTTGTTTTTAGTTAATAATGTTTATATGCGTTTAATTCAGCTTTCTGCATATTCCATTCTGCGACAATTGTATATTGTAAAAGTTGACATTTTTACCATCGCTATGATATGTATACCAATGCTGCCCTGGTGTCACCTGGGCCTACTGTGTCTGTCAACAATAAAATTTGTTGTGGAAAAAAAAAAAAAGTACGGGCCTGAGGAACATGTAAATGTGGAAATACAGACTTTATTTTATTTTATTCATCAATGTAGTAATTGATCAATGGGGTATGTGAACCTCCTAAGCATACAAATAACATTAATTTACTAATGCAAATTATGTGCTCTAAGATATATAAAGAAAATCACAGCAACGTGAAACATATAGCATATAAAAACAAGGCAGGAACATGGCCCATAAGCCTTTTGGATAACCTTCAAAAGGTCTTTGCTCACATGGGGGGCATATGTACAAGGACTTAAGGCTACCAGAACATCACTTTCTAAGACGTCTGGTGGCGCCAAGTCCATCAATTTATTTACAAGGCGGTGCTAAGCCACTTAACGTGGCTTAACGCCACCTTGTACATAAGGCTCCCTTTCACGCTACATTTAGCGTGAAAGGAGCAGGCAATGGGTGTTGCGGTGGGTGTTCCGTCGCATCACCCACTGATTTTGATGATGCCCCCTATTTATAAGGCTAGCATAAATATGGGGCAGCGCCAAAATTAAGACCCAAAAAAAACGGGTCTTAACATGGCAAAATGAGGAGAAATGTTTATTTTCTCCTCATTTTTACAATGCAGCACACATAGAAACAGCAAATCGCCATGAATGATTGTTTATGTGCAGGAAGGTGTGCCTTCGTGCACATGAACAATCATTAAAAATATGACAATTTGCACAATTCAGCACACATAGGATTTACAAATCGCCATTCTGGATTGTTTATGTGCAGGAAAGGACACCTTCCTGCATATAAACAACCACTCCCCCCAACGCAGGCACCCTTGCACTATGGTGCAAGGGTGTTTGCATTGGCACTAGGTAGCTTAATTTAGCGCCAGTGCTAGGGGAAATATAGGGGTGCACCGTATCATTTTAAATATGGTGTATCCCTGTGTTTTTTAACTGACAGAGCGCAGCGTTAGCAATTTGGAGCTAACCTGCACTACGCCATTTCATTGTACATATGCCCCCTGGTCTTTAATAAATTGGAGGATTGGATGTTTCAAAACAGCATATTTTCACCCATTTAAGCAGGCTTTATAGCAAAAACAGGGACGGTTTATCAGGTCTTCCACTTTACATTAATCTTATGGAAATATACTAAACTAACTGATGACCATTTATACATTGCCCTCATGAATCTAAGAGCAGCATTCAATCTTGATCCAAGATCTCTCCTATGGGGAACACTTCGGTCATTGGGAGTTCCACCTTCCCTCTCAACATCATAGTGAGGCTTCACGAGGAAAATTACACCCAATTCAGATGGAGCAGCAATGGCGAGCTTGCGGACCGCATCCTTGTCAGGAGAATGGTGAGACAAGGGAGTGTTCTGGCCCCTATGCTTTTCCCATTATATATAAAGGATGTCATTGACCATCTCAATGACTGCATCAACGATTCCTGCGTTCTGGCGTTATTGTTTGCCGACAATACTATCCTGATCTCAAGGACCTTTAAGGCCCCTGAAAATGTATTGGCTTTTGTCAAAGACAGTGATCTCTAACCCACATCGGAGCTAGAATGGGAAAATCAGACTGGGAGCTAAGGTGCTAGACAGATTTGCTAGTTCTGAGTATCTGGGACCCAAGCTTGATGACAGACTTTGTTTTGCAACCACATCTAGAGAAGAGCAAGGCAACACTCACCCACAGGACAGTGAATATTTTGAAATGTCTTAAGGCAGCCCTATCCAGGGTCATTTCACCAGCCATTGAGGTCTACCAGGCCAAAGGCTAAAGAGCATCACTTTATATGGGCTGAAATCTGGGGGTACTCCTTTGTAACCCATCTGGCTATTCAAGAAAATAATTTCATAAGATCATTAAGTAATCTTCTCCAGAGAACCCCTTTAATTCCCTTATTCATAGACATCCTCCTTAAATGTATTGAGTTATGCTCTGCCCTGCAACCTCTTTTATTTTGGATTAGGTTATGGGCCACTGGGGAACTGCATGTATATAGGAAATATTACCTGTGGTCGGTACCACTAATTTTCCATGGTTCCAACACATTTGTCAATAGTATCGGAAATATGGCCTAGACGATCTATGGGATAACCCCTCGTAAAATCACTCAGAGTTATAAAGGGATAGTTAAAGCAGCATTTTGGGAATATATCCAACTTGTCCTGCATAGATGTACCTCTTGGGGTACCTTCGCTAATAGGTTCCTAAGCCAATTCCTAGATTTGAAGGATATGTATATTCTATTCATCCACCGTTGGCTAGGTCTTCGTTTTTGAAGCCGCATTTTAGAGTCCTCAAAATCAATATGCATACATCCGAGTGGAAAAGGGTCTCCGATAATGGGGCCTTATGTGAACTGCGCACTAAATGTGCTGTTGAAAAGATTGACCATGTTCTATTATTCTGTCCAATGTATGCAAAAACAAGACTCAAATGTATTAGATCTCTCTGTCTTACCTTGAGTTCCGCACTTTTCAACCAGTGCTTCGATTATTTTTATGCACCTTTTATTGTCTTTGACCTGAGCAGAGTTTCTATTTTTTACCCCCTGTTATACGATGAACTTTGTTAACACTATGATAATGAATTGTGTGATATTGTATGTTTTATTTATGCAGGGCTTTTTAAGATTTTAACCGAAATAATGTATTTTTGATGAGAAGGACTCAATTTTTTTCTGCACAGGAATGCCAGAAAAAAACCTGCCAGTTTTAACTAGGAAAAAAATTTACCAGAACACCCCCCATCATGATCATCATGATCAACATCATCTTAGGACTTGGCACTCAATCTCTATGTCTTTCAGAAATCATCATAATCATCTTTATTTCGGCTCAAAGGAGCCATAAAAGTACACAATACCACAGTACAGTAAAAAGAATGAATAAATAGAAAGAATAATAAAGTAAAAACATGATAAGAACATATGATTCTCAGGAATAAAAAAAGAAAATGTTTAGCTACTAACATTCCTGAGTGAAGTGGAGAAACAATAAAAATAAAAACTATTTATAAAAACATAGTTAAGATCACAAAGTTTCCACTCAATAAAAGAAAACACACAGAGATACCCCCTCATCCTACTAGCATCACAAATGAGCAATCTCTAACAATAGCCTACAATAAGCTCTCAGCGGCCCCTCTGTGCTATTAAGAACACTAAAGTTATAATCTGAATTTGGATTTCCCTCTTATCACTAGGTTTTGCTAGTGAATTAAAGTGCACAGTGCAAAGAGATAATAAAAGTTTAACCAATATAATTTTAGTATTGTACAGGACACAGCTCTAAAAGACACTTGCCCAAACAACCTTGTGTCTCATATATACCACATTGAGCGTAAAAAGTTGGAAACTGAATATACAACACTGGGCCTAACATCTAACTTACAGATTCTTAAAGCTAAATGTTGGTTCTCTAAAAAGAGGCAAAGAGGGATGATTCAACATTTGCACTGCTGAGCATAAGCAGTACAAAAGAATAAAACATGTTCTTCATTTTCAATTATCGGGCATCCCATTAGGCATAAATTACCGTTGAGCATGGCAGAGTTTTTATTCCATGTGCCAGTAAAGGCAGCCAGCAGAAATGTTTCAAGTCTGAACTTAAAAAACAAAGATCTCACTGAAGGTACACTCACATAGTCCATAAAATCTTCAAAGCGGGTATCACACTAGGTGGATAAATAAAGATCAGACAAATTACCCACCGGGACAAGGGAAATTCTATCACATAAACAATGTTCCAATAACATGATTTAACAATTTCCCTAGTGTTCTTGGGAATGGAGAAAGGATTCTGCCAGTATTCAGAAAGGCCAAGCTTGGAGAGCCAGGTTTTAATATGGGATATCTAGGGGATCGTAAGTGCCAGGAGACTGTCAACGATCTCCCTGAAATAGTCTCTATACGGGGCCCCTTTCCTCATTTGCCCAGAGTCTGGTCCAGTATAAGATGGGTTTCAGACAGGCTATGTCAGCGAGGTATCTGAGGTTTAAGTCAAACCTCAGAGGAAGTGACGGAGTGCTTTTTGTTAATCTCAGAAGCGATTTAATAAAAGTGTTTTCACCAATATCTATCTAATTGAGGTTACAATACCCCCACAGGTCAGCCCCATATAGAGCTGCCCCGCAAGCTTGAGACGTATACATTTCTACAGCTGTAGTAATTGGATAAGAAGCTGCCTTGTTAATGAATTTTAATATTAGCCGAGCTCTGTGCTTAATTAATGCACTCTTTTCGATTTGAGCTGACCATTTGTGACATTCACTCAATCTAACGCCCAGATAATCAAATTCGTCAACCCTTTCTATTTTTAGACCCTCCAGAGCCAGGATCCCCTTACCTTTTTTGCGATGGCTAAATACCATGAACTTGAAATTAATCAATCAGTATTTGTAAAGCGATGCACTGTCACCCCTAAGGCTATCTGGGTGCTGAGGGTGCCAGGTTTCCATCGAAAATCCAGGTCATGAGCTTCTTTATGAAGTCCACCAGGCAAGATGCTGTTCGGAGGTGGAGGTGCAGGTCCTTCCAGTTTTTTGTGGAGTTGTAGGAGAAGGAGTGGTCCGATATGGGGGTGTGCATGAGGGCGAGTGAGGCGGAGCACAGGTTTCTAGTGGGCATATGAAAGTTCAGTCAGTGATTGAATTAGGGTGGTCCTTGGTCATGAAGAGCTTTGCAGGCATGTGTGAGGATCTTGAACTGGCATCTCTTCTGGACGGGGAGCCAGTGGAGGTTTCTGAGGTGTGGAGTGATGTGAGTCCATTTAGGGTGGCCCAGGATGAGTCTGGCTGCAGTGTTCTGTATGGTCTGGAGTCTTCTAAAGAGCTATGTGGAGATTCCAGTGTAGAGAGCGTTGCCATAGTTAAGGCAGCTGGTGACGAGGGCCTGACTGACGGTCTTTCTGGTTTTGATTGGGGTCCATCTGAAGATTCTGCAAAGCATGCAAAGGGTGTGGAAGCAGGAAGAGGCAACTGCATTGATTTGTCGTTTCATGGTCAGTTGGCTGTCGAGGATGAAGCGAGGTTGCGAGCAGGTTCGGTCAGTGCAGGTGTAGGTCCGAATTCTGCTGGCCACCAGCTGTGGTCCCATATGGAGGTGTTCTTCCCGAAGATCAGTACTTCTGTTTGTCAGAGTTGAGTTTGAGGCAGTTGTCTCTCATCCATTTGTTTACGCTGGACATAGTGTTGCAGAAGTTGGTTTTGGAATTGGAGGGGTCCTCAGGGAGCAAGAGGATTAGTTGAGTGTTGTAGGAGATTATTTTGAGTCCGTGGGATCTGACGACGTCTGCGAGGGGGGTCATGTAAATGTTGAACAGGGTGGGGCTGAGCAATGATCCTTGTGATATGCCGCATATTATGTCCTTGGGTGCTGAGTTGAAGGGAGGCAGTCAGATACTCTGTGTGCATCCTGTAAGGAAAGAGGCGATCCACTTGAGGGCGTTTTGCTGTTTGCCAATGTTGTAGACTCTGTCGAAGAGGGTGTGGTGGGAGATGGTGTTGAATGCAGCATAGAGGTCGAGGAGGATCAGGGCCACCGTTGCTCCCCAGTTGAAGAGAGTTCTGATGTCATCTGTGGCAGTGATCAGCTCGGTCTCAGTGATGTGGTTGGTCCAGAATCCTAATTGTGAAGCATCGAGGAGGTGGTTGTGTTCCAGGTATTCCGTGAGCTGTTGGTTGATGGCTCTCTTGAGTACTTTGGCCAGGTAGGGGAGCAAGGAGATCAGTCAGTAGTTTTGAGGTAGCTGGGATTGGCAGAGGGTTTCTTTAGGAGGGTTCTGACTTCTGCGTGTTTCCATCCTCTGGGAAGGTTGCCATGGAGATGGAGGTGTTGAGAATGCTGGTGAGCTCTGTGCTGATTGTGTTGGTTCCAAAGTTGAAAAGATGGTGGGGGCAGGGGCCTGTGGGCACCCAGGAGTGAATGGATGACATGATGGCTGTGGTGGTCTGGGGGGTAAGTGGAGACCAGGTGGGGATCGTTCGGCTGGTGTTCGCTGGGTGAATGAGCTTGTCAAGGCTGAGCAAGGTGGGTTGGGGGTGGAAGTTGTAGATGGTGGCAATTTTGTCATGGAAGTAGTCCGAGAGGGTGTTGCAGTGTTCTTAGAAGGGGTGGCTGGTGTTCTCTGCGGCTGTCAGGTTGGAGAATTCCTTGACTATTTTGAAGAGCTCCTTCATGTGGTTGGCCGCTGAACTGATAGGGGCAGTGATGGCTGCTCTCTTGGCCTCCTTGAGGTGTAGGTGGTAGTTGCTGAGACCTGCTTTGTGAGTGAAAAAATATTATAAGGGGGCAGCATAGAAGTACCCTGACTCCCTGACTGGGATGTGGGGTCATAGTGTGACCCCCCCCCTGAGTTGGAACTGACACATTTGTGCCATTCGCTGGATTCGCTGATCCATTGCAGCACTCAGCATGGCCTCCCCAATGAAAAAACTGTTCCTGATTGTTAAAATATAACACAGTGTGACACATTTGTTTTGTGTTAAACAGTTTTTATTGAGGATATATAGAACAATCACGAAACAAGTGTAACATTGCAATATCATGATTACAAATCAAAGGAATTACAATTTGTAAGCTATGCAAAAAGAAAAAATAATAAAAACCATGATATATATGAGATAATATTTTATATTTAAAAAAAGGAGGGAAGAGAGAAAAATAGAAGAAGGAGGAAGAGATGGAGAAGGAGAAGATTGGAAAATAATAGGAAGGAATGTAAATAAAAGATAGAAGGATAACTAATTTGAGGTAGCAGTGAGTGCAAAGATAGATAAGTAGTAAAGGGTAACCAATATAGGTCCAATTTAAATTTATGGAATAATGAGAGTGAAGAGAAATTAGATATTCTATGTTCATCACAAATAAAATTCTACCATGTTAACTCAGATAACTTAGAGGCATCTTTCCAGCAAGAGAGTATAAATTTAAACACAAGTGCAATAAAAAGATCCAGAAGCAAAGGTTTAGGATAAATATGCTCCAAGGCAGGTGACATACATCCTAGGAAAACATTTTGTATTGTTAATGGTATATTACAATGGAAGATTTTAAAACATTTAGACCAAATAGTTTTCCAAATGTTAAACACCTGAGAGCAGTAATAAAGTAAATGAATGAAAGTACCATTAGAAGTGGAACATGACCAACATAGTGGGGAGGCAGACAAATCAAATTTGGAAATGCATACTGGGGAAATAATAGCTCTATTATAAATAAAAAGCTAGAGATTGTGTAACATGAGCAGCTTTGGAAGTATTGAAAACTTTATTTTTTTTATCTATTTTTTTTTAATATTTTTTTTAATTACACAGTATTTCATATACATAAATACATTAAAGAATTCATAAGTTTAGAAACAAAAGGTCATAAAAGGATTGCAAAGCCTGAATCTTTCAAAGACATTGTGCATTTTTCCCCCTTTTGCCCCAAACCCCACCCAGAACCCTCCCCCGGCGGCTGGTGAGAACCTCAATATATATATATTCCATTCTTAACATTCCTGAATAATTTCCTGACTTATCATTCCCAGCATATATATAGCAATCTTAAAAATCCAGTGATCATATAAATCTGTTCCCTTTTAAACCAATAAAGTGCAATGTGCCATAACCGCTGCGTTTAAGATTTGCCATTACCGGTTCTGCTCTACCCATTCTGTCAGTGGCACCCATATTCTTTCACCTTTCATTCATGCCTGGATCCCCCTCCTCGCATAAACAGCCTTTTTCAGATTGTAGACAGCCAGAAACCGGGATAGCCACCGGGGGGGGGGTTGGTGTCCCGCCAGGCTGATGCGATACACAACCGCAGAACCGCCATACCAATAAACACTAGATCTTGCCCGGCGTCCCCCACCTCCTCTTCTGCCACCCCTAACACAATCAAGCTTGAAGAGAGGGTGCATTCTATTCCTAATGCTTCCTTAAAAAATTTGGTGATATCTTGTTTTAACTTCATGAGCATATTACAGAAAGCAAAAATATGAGCCAGGTCAGCCTGGTTTAATGCACAGCGAGGACAATATGTCCCTTTACCCCTCCCCCATTTAGCAATCTTATGTGGGGTGTAATAGAGAGAAAAACAGGTCTTGAAATATTACGCTTGTAGCCGAGCAGGAATTAGAATATTCTGTGCCATTTTATATGATTGCTGGAATATATCCTCCAAAATACCAATTTTCTCTTTCCATTTCAACGCCCATTGCTCCAAATCATCTTTCATCAGTGAGTTAAAGAGATTATAGATAACCCGTATTGACAAATCCCTATTCTCTATCAATTTCTCAACTATAACATTTCTGGGAATCCTATCGGTTTGCCTCCTTTCTTAGATGAAAAGTCCCTTATTTGAAGATATTTGAAGAAATCCCTCCGATCTATCTCAAACATCTCTTTAAGATCCTCAAAGGGGACAAAACCCTCTATAGAAAAGAAGGGCCCTAGTTTAGCCAAACCCACCTCCCCCATCTTTTAGTTGTTTGGTCCTTAAAAATCCTAGGTAGATTTGGATTATTTGTTAGCAGTGTATAAAAATTAAGCCTGCCTATACCAATTAACCTCCGCACTGTTTTCCACACTTTAAAACCCCCCAGTAATGTCTTAAAACAAACTTTTTTATAATGGTTATTGTTTAGATATCGCCACAGCCATCCCCAGGCCTCTTCCCCCATTATGAGTTCGAGGGGGGCCGGAACCTCTTCACTGTTCCTTTCAACCGGTTTCTCTTGCAACAGTGCCAGGCTATGCAATAAGGTGGTGGCCCAATAGTAAAGTCAGAGATTGGATAAAGCCCATCCCCCTCTATCCATGGACAGTGTAAGAAATGTAAATGCCCTTCTTGGTTTGGCATATGCCCATACAAATCGAGAGAATAGATCTTCTAATTTCTTCAGCCATTGAGTTGAAATCTCTAATGGAATTGCCCAGAAAATATATAAAATCTTGGGAAAGAATAGCATTTTGATTATATTACATCTCCCTACGATAGACAGATGGAGATTGTTTAATCTGAACAAATCCTGTTTAGTTTTGACTAAAAGGGGTTCTACATTTTCCTTGACCATGTCATCCGTGTTTGCAGAAATATTGATCCCTAGATAGGTTGCGCTCTTTACCACTCTGTCGTCATTTATGGTTATATTACCATTAACCACCACTTGTGTTTTATAGTGATTAAGAGCATAAACAGAAAGTCTCCCAAACCTCTCTGCCTCCTCTTCTACTTCCTGAAGAGCAGTTATAGGGTCAGGGGTCACAAGGGCAATCTCGTCAGCATATGCCAACACTTTTGTTTCCCAACCTTGTGTCAGAATAGACCCAATGGCCCTGTTGTTTTCTAACTTGCGTATGAAAGGTTCAATATATACAGCAAACAAAAGAGGTGAGCTTGGGCATCCTTGTCGAGTCCCTCTAGTTATTACAAAAGGGTCCGATAGTGCTCCATTGACAAAGACCCTGGCCGTTGGATGGTGATAGAGCATTTTAATGGCCTGCAAAAAGCCCTCCTTGATTCCTACCCTTGACAGGGCCTAGCAAAAAAATTGCCTAGAGGCCCTCTCAAAGGCCTTTTCCGCATCCAATAGAATTAAAGCCGTTGGGTCCTTAAGTGTTGTTGTGGCATCTAAAAGTGTGATAACCCTCCTTATATGATCAATTGTCCCCCGTCCTGGAATAAATCCATGCTGGCGATTTGAGATTACCTTGTAGATAATTAGCGCTAGACGGGAGGCCAGGATTTTGGAACAGATCTTGCTATCACTATTGATCAAAGTTATTGGGTGATATGAACTAGGATCTATTGCTGGCTTATTTTTTTTAAGAAACATGATTATTTTTGCTGAGGACCAGGAGTTCAGAGGCCTACCCCCCTTAAACACATGGACAAACAACTGAGTCATGTATTCTTTAAGTTGCTGCGAGAATTTTTTATAAAATTCAGCAGTAAAATTCAGCAGGTATGCTGTCCATGCCTGTGGCTTTGCCATTGGGAAGGCTATTAATGCATAGTAATTTTTCTATCCATTGTGGGAGATCATCTAGCTGTTGTTCTTCTAAGGAAAATTGGGCTCCCGGGGTTGAGTCCAGATATTCCTTGATCTCCCTGAGGTTCCCCTTTAAATCATCCTGATATAGGTTTTGATAGTACTGATAAAATGTGTGTCGAATACTATCTGCATCTGTAATTAGCCCCCTAGTTGGATCCCGAATCCCACAAATTAGGTTTTGCGTAGTTTTTTGCCATGCTCTCATCGCCAAGTGGTGCCCAATCTGTTCACTCCATTCATTTGTTTTCTCTCTCCAGACAGTAAGTCTATCTGCAGCATTTTTAGCTATTATTTCCAGAATAGAGGCTTTTGCTACTGCCACCTTTGCCTGAGCTTCCTCCAAGTCCCCACCCTGTTGTAGAATTTTAACTAAATCCTCCTCTGCTTGAGCCAGCCTGATTTGTAGATCGTATATTTGCTGCCGGCCTTTTTTTATTAAGGTTCAGAGAGTATCTGAGAGTTTCCCCTCGTATGCCAGCTTTCAATGTATCTCATACAATATCTATTTCAGCACTCCCTATATTTTCTTTCAGAAACATTGGGATCCAGCTCCTCATATGATTACAATACTCTTCATCGACTAAGAAGGCTCTCTCAAAGCTCCAGATATTTTCCTTGGGTTTAAAGCCATTTCCCTTTATCTAAGCCACTAAGGGATTATGGTCTGAAAGTATACGCAGGGCTTTCTCTATCATGCACTGATGAAGCACGGAATTGGAGACTAACAAAAAGGCAAGTCGGGCATGAACTTTATGTGGTATGGAAAAGAAAGTAAAACCAGGATCTGATGGATTTTGCCAATTCCATACATCGCTTAGCCCATGATCTTTACATAACGCCCTTAATGCCCGAAACACATTAGGTTTCCTGCCAGTATATGTCCCATTTGTGTCAGAGCTCAATTTCTTATTAGCAGGTATGTTTATATTAAAATCTCTGCAGAGAACAACAGAGAGAGGCCAGGCTACAAGTTTGCTGTTTACATGCTCGAACACTCCAGGATCATCCAAAATACTGCCATAGATCAAACAGATAGTAAAGGATTCTCCAGTACTTTTCTGACATTCAGTTATAACCCATCGGCCTAATTGGCGGCTAATGTTCGGATAAATTGCAGATTAGTATTGCGCGTCAGAATCGCTAAACCTCGTGTCCGGGTGTTCTGTGTCATCCCCCTGACCAACCTATATCCCAGCAAATTCAAAAGATACAGTTGGGCCCCTTCTATATGAGTCTCCTGAACACATACAATATCTGCATTCAGTAGACGTAACCCTGCCGAAGTATTTCACCTTTTCTTGGGATCATTAAGGCCACTGATGTTGTTAGAGTAGTTAGCTGTGACGCTGAATAGTTCCATTTCAGATCTCCAATACTGCCACCGTCAGAGGTCTCACGTAAGCCCTTCCTCTTTCCCGTTTTTGTTAGAGATTTCCTTTGCCCCTGTGGCTTTAATGAGTATTCTGGCCCAGAGATGCTGTTCTAATTAGCCCCTTCTCCCTCACTAGATGCTGCTATGCTTGCGTCCGAGATTTCTGACTCACCTGTCAGAGAGTAGAACTTTTCGTTCATATCAGGGGATCTAGCCCGTAATGACGGGGTGTTTGCTGCTTTATTCCTGACGTCCGTATCCCCATGAGAGCTCATGTCTTTGGTTACGGCCTGTCTGGTTTCAGTTATTTTGTCAGCATTCGTGAGGTCTTGGCAGGAGTCTGTATGGAGAGAATCTCCCGCATCCAAGGTATGTTCTGCACCAGGTTTTGCCATTAGGTTGGGCACAACTTTCACCGTGGGAGTAGTCATGGCACCAGCAACAGTTTGCTCCCCATCCCTCTTCTCCTAACCATCCGTCACTTGCAGACCCACCCCGGTGGGACCGAAAAGTTTAGTGATCAGCGGCTGACATCCTTCTACATCTTGGGGGTTCTTTTGTAGTGCTTTCTTGATGGTTTCAGTTTTGTCCACTTTTTCCCCCCTGCCAATGCAACTTTCCATTTTTTTGCAGCTGGTGCGATTTTCTAGGGGCATTTCTCTCCGTGGGGGGTTGTACAGCTGCTGTTATTATGGCCGCAGCAGGTTGGGTGCTCCTCATCTTGCGGCTTTTCTGCCGCGTTCTGTCATACCTGAATGCAAGATGTCCTGCCATGACAGATATAGTTGGGCCCCTTCTATATGAGTCTCCTGAACACATACAATATCTGCATTCAGACGTAACTCTGCCGCAGTATTTCGCCTTTTCTTGGGATCATTAAGACCACTGATGTTAATAGTGGCTATACATATTTTACCCATCCCTTAGAGGATAAAGGTATCTAGACCATTTCTTACACCAAATATGCTGAAGGAAAAAAGAAGGACAGCAAAGAAAAAATGAGAAAAGCCAGAGGTAAAAGAAAAAAACATTCTTATGGGACACCTCTCCCACCTGCCAATAACCCACCCCCCCAACAAACCCCCCTACCCCCACCCACCTCCCACCACTTATACCTGAGGTGACCTGGCTCGGTCCGAGCCAGGATGATGTCATCCAAGTAATCCCATCCTCGCCACTCCCCCAATCTTTCCCACCTGCCATCCCCAAAACAACATATCACTTATTTTGATTATTTGCCGAGCTACCACAGTCATATTGAGTACACCACCATATTGAGAGACCACCATATTGAGACACCACCACCATCATAAACCAAAGTGCCATAGTACTTCATTATATGATCTATTAGACCTCGGCCTCGGATCTACCAGAAATCTCCTTTAGATATGATTGGGCTTGGATTTCTGAAATAAAGCTGTGTGTTACCCCCTGAAGACAACTTTTAATCTGGCTGAATTCTGAAGGTAGACTTCTGCCCCCTGCTGTTGAAAAGGGGAAAAAAGTTGCCTAAGTCTCTACCTCCATTCAACGGTGGCATGTGCGAAGTCCGGCCTGGTGAAAAAGGTTACTCCTTCATGATCCTTCTTGGCTGTTTGTCGAGCTAGGTCATAGAGGGCCTGTTGCAGCAGAAAATTTCCAAAGTATAGCAACATTGCCCGTGGCCGTTCAGGGGTCTTCAAAGAATGCTCTGGGGGCATTAAAGGAAACCTGTGAGTCCTCTGAATTTCCTTATCCCAGTCCCACGTGCTCAGCTCCGAAAAGGCACCTCTCAATAGGGAAACCATGTATTTCCTGGGGTCGTTCCCTTCGGCCCCTCTGGGATTCCCAAAAATCGAAGACTGTTACGGCGTTGCCTATTTTCTTGATCTTCCATTTTCTACATCATGTCTTTTACAATCCCCTCATGCGCATCGCTCTGTGTCTTTAGGGCCACAACTTCCTTTTCCAGGTTTTCGGTCCGGACTTCTACGGAAGCCATTCTTTCCGCTATGTCCACGCATGTTCTGCCTACTTTCCTAACCGCCCCCTGCAGTTTTTTGGGGAGCTAAACGAGCTCTCTTATTGTCCATCTCCATCTCCTCCTGGAAGCTCTTAATTGATTGCAATACCATTGACAGGGAGGGATTGTTATGCTTCCCAACCTCTGAGACCTCTCCATTATTTGCAAGGGGTTGTACAGCTGCTGTTATTATTATGGCCGCAGCAGATTGGGTGCTCCTCATCTTCGCGGCTTTTCTGGCGCGTCCTGTCATACCTGAATGCAAGATGTGCTGTCGTGACAGTGAGGATCTGGTCAGAAGTTTTCTTTGCCAGTGGCGCAGGTTCCCCAGTGCAGCGGGGACTGAGGAGGACAGCAGTTCTTGGTTCGGCGTGAATCGGTGCTGCAGGCTGAGAGCAAGCATCGAAATCGCTCGGGGGAACAGCTGATCCGTGACAAGCCGCCACAGGCAGAGGGATGTAGCGGATGCCTGAGTAAATGGCTCAGATGCTGGGGGCCGCCGCGCGCCGCCCGTTCCAGAGATTCCCTGAGGACGGTGTCTCTCCAATCTTGACTTTCAGGTAATACACCAGTAGCATCCTAGCGCGGCAACGGCTTACAGATATTTGGTGGCTGGGAGTCATACTGGAGGAGCGCCTCGAGTTAAGTGTTACTCAGACACCATCGTGCCTCCTAGGACTTTTTATGTATTGAAAACTTTAAGCAAAATTTTGTTCCAGTACTGAACAGAGAATGATAAGGATAGATCAATTTCCCACAATAGTTCAATCAGACATTTTGTGCGTTCAGAGGTTGATGTTAGTAAACATTTGTATACAAAAAGCAGCTTTAGGAATAGAGTCACGTTGAATAGCATCGATAGGTGTCGAGGACAGGGGTGGGGCTGGTTGAGGTTGGAAATTGTGAGTAGTAAAAAAGGAATTAATAGCAGAAGATAGTAAATACTATTCTTTATAGAAAGTACTCAGTAAGTGGTACTGTGCTTGCAATTACGGAAATGGTATTACAGAATCACCCCTTACCAGTTGGTGAACAAACATAGTACCCTTTTCTTTCCAGTGTTAAAAATAAAAGGATTTATAACAAAATTTGAGACATATATTATACCAAATTAAGGATAAGAGAAAGCATTGTTGAAAGTCACAACGAGCAATAATTACTGTATATAAAAGATGTTGGGAATATTTTAAAATAGGATGTTTAGAAATAAAGGTACTATTAGATATATAAATCACATCCTCGAACAAAAAATCTTTTAAGAAGGATCGTTCATATATAAAGCACTGTGACATGGGAGAGTCATGAAAATCATTGGATAAGGCATACCATTGTCTAATTAAAAAAGCAGAATGATATAGCTTAAAATCTAGAAATGGAACACCACCTTCTTTCTTTGGATGTTTTAGTTTAGATAGTGAAATACGTGGATATGTGTTGTTCCATTAGAATTTTGTACAAATGGAATTAAATTGTGAAGAATAGTAATTAGTGTGTAAAGGATGTGTGGTACAATCGTCATTTTAAGAGTATCCAATCTACCACACCATGATAAATGCAAAGGAGACCAGGATGCAAGTAATATTTGGAATCTAAGTTTTAAGTCATTATAATTAAATTTGATAGTATTGGGAATAGTAGGTGAAAAACGAACACCAAGAGGTTTAATTTTAGATGGGCACCAAGTGAAAATAGTATTTGCAACCATATATTGATGACAGCATAATTTAATGGTAAAATTTCAGTTTTAGAAAAATTAAGTTTATATCCGGAAATGCTAGAATATAAATCAATGTCTTGTACAAAGGGATCTAAGGAGGATAAAGGATTGGACATGTAAAAAAGATCATCTGCATGAGCTGAGAGTTTAATCTCAAGGGAATTGTATTTAAATCCAGGAGTAAATGTATCACAATGAATTTGCTGAAAAAAGGGTTCTAGACAAAGGATAAAAAGTATCGGGGGGAGAGGACAACCTTGTCTAAATTACAATAAGGGGAAATGACCATTAACAAAGACACTCTCACAGGGGTCTGAATATAATAGTTTTATATATGAAATAAATTTAGGACCAAAACCCATTGGAGAGTGGTAAACATAAAGTGCAAATTATTATGGTCAAATGCCTTTTCAGCATCAAAGTATAGGGATGCAAGAGGGTCTTTATGTTTTTTTAGCTAATGAAAGAATATTAGAGAACATTCTGGCATTATCTGTAGTATAGGGATGCAAGAGGGTCTTTATGTTTTTTTAGCTAATGAAAGAATATTAGAGAACATTCTGGCATTATCTGTAGCGAATCTGCCCTTAACAGTGGCGACTCGCACAGGTAATGCTGTGGGGTGGTGAGGCGGGGCCGGGCCGGGTGGGGGGTGGTGGAGTGCGACATACGACAGGAAAGTGGAGAGTAAAGAAATAAATAAATAAATAAAACCACTTACCTTGCACTCACCGCATCGCCGAGTCGGCGATGCGGATAGCACAAGGTAAGTGGTTTTATTTATTTATTTAGTTACTTTCCCATCGTATGTCAAACTCCACTACACCCCCACCCGGCCCGCACCCGCTCTGACTCACCGCCCTACAGCATTATCTGTGCGAGCCGCCACTGGCCCTTAATAAACCCAGATTGATCAGGGTTAATAAGACGAGTTTCTAGGTGAGTCGCAAGGATCTTAGCAAAGATTTTACAATCATAATTAATTAACTACATAAGTTGTTGATCATTTTTCAAAGGGTGTGATCTTTATCAGGTTTTGGTATAAGGACAATTAGGGCTTCCATGAAGGAACCACTAGCCTTTGAGGTTGTAAAAAAAGAATTAAGGAGCTCAAGCAATTTGGGGGCAAAAATAGATGAAAAAGAGGAAATTAATTCAATGGAGAAACTGTCTGCACCATGTGTCTTAGCACGCTTTAGGGATTTAATGGCATTCATAATTTCTTGAAGAGTAATATCAGCCCCTCATTTTATAAAGATGCTAGTGTTAGAATAGAAATGTTCCTGTTTGCGCATTGCCCTATGTAAGTTAGCATTCTCTGCGCCATTTTCTTTATCCGGCGCCATTTTAGGCTGTTTGAAACTGATTTAGTTCAATTCTGAGAAATGCTCCACTGTAAGTTTAGTTTCTGCTACTTTAGACTTGTTCCCATAATGAGTACACTGTTCCTATTAGTGCATACCTTTCTCACTAGATAGAGGTACTCTCCCACTAGTCTGGTGAAGGGCCCGAATGGAACGACCTTGGAATTGAGATACTCTGTAAATGATAGAAGCGCTGGAACCGTTTTTTTGTATTTCACTCTTTAGCTGCACCTGCCTGGAAAATTCCACTGTAGGCGTGCTCTAGCCCAGTTACGAAATGTACATAATGTATCTTTATGCTTGTCAATTTCAGTCCTCTCTGCAGCACTCCTAGCGACTGGGCAAACCGGGCTCCGCTCTGAGTGTATATTAATGAACAGTTATTGGTTTGTATTCTCTACTGTCTGACCAACTCTTCATTTGGTACAGAAGGCCGAGTGGTGGTCATTAGTGACCCGGGTGACCCTATTTGGGCCACTTCCTTCAGTTGTCGCCCGAACAGGGACTCCTTTGGGTGACTGATCCATCCCCTTTCCGCAGACGGGGGAGGCTGAGAACATCGTTGGGTCGGACTGACGGCTCAGGGATCCCTGCACGAAGAGTATTTTTTGCTCGCAGCTGCCCCTTCTGTCCTGCCGGACTGTGCCTCGCCCAGTGGTCATCCCTACTGGAGTCCTGAATGGCGAAACCCTTGGATGTGACCATTTGGTCTGAAGAATCTGCAGTGGAGAACTGGTTCATTTGTACTACTGATATCAGGTGAGTTTGTTTTGGTTCTTTGTGGATATGGCACCATTGTGGTTTGAGTTTGGTACGGTCTGAGAACAGTTTTGCTAAAAAGTACTTGCAACTACTTTGCCAGGTAAAAGTAACAAACTTGTTTTCCTTTTAAAATGCCTGGTTTCAGCAAAATATGGAATTTGTGTTGTCGTTGTTCTGCAGATGCTCGATTGGAAGAAGCTCAGCCGGCGCCTCCCAAAGGCAACCCTAATTTTGATTTGTATGTGAAAAATGGTCTTGGCCCTATTCTATTTATTACATTATGGCACAAATATATGAGGAACAATGCCAAGTTGCAGTGGCTGTTAACAGGCACTTTTGATGAACAAAAGATTGGGTTTTTACATGAACAGTTGTTTAAAAAATGAAGTAGGCAGTCGATGTTTGATTCTCTTCGAACATGGCAGAAGGAGGCTAGACAGAGGCGGTTAAAGATGAAAAGAGATGCACGGAAGGAGAACATGCAAACATTAGCACAGAAAGCAGTGGCATATGATAGAGAAAAACAAGATTCTGGAGTTGAATGTGAAGATAGGAGTTTTAGGTTGCATATTGATAAGTCTTATTTGGCCAAAGAGGAAGACAATGCTCTCACAGAGGAGCTGTTAGATACTCAACCCCCGCCTCCTTATTCCCCACAGAGGATATATCCCACTGTTCCCTTACAGTCCCAGCAGCCTGTTGTGTCTGCTTCGGCTGTTCCCGTATCTACGGCTGTTGTTTCGATGGCTTTGGCTACGGCGCCTCCTGCTCCTTCTTTGTCCTCGTCATCTTTGACAACTGTGACCCCTAGTACCTCTACTGTTTCAACTCCTGTATCTTCCGTTCTTTCTCCTCCAGTACAAGTGTTGACAATGATTGTGCCTGTTACCCCTGTTGCTTCTCCCTCTACGGTTTTTCATCCTCCGACGCCTTTGAATACTGAGACCCCAGTACGTGGGTTTAAGGATAGAGATTGGGCGAAATTCAGGGAGTGTATGGGCCCGTTAGTGCGATCTGGGGTGGGGTATGAAGGGAAACAAGTAATAGCTGACCAGGCTGCGCGGTGGGCTCGTAATGCGATTTATAGTGTTGAGGATGTTTGGGAAGTTATGCGAGATTTTGAACCCTTTATACAGCAACATGCCCTTAAACATATGTCTGCTACATTGATTGGTCTTTGGCAAACACACATTGGAACAGAAGTGCCCCAAATGTTATTTGGTATTAGAGATCGTGTATATGTTACTAATTTGGAGCCAGGCCAAGTGTTTGGGGATGTTACAACATTAGTTGCCTATAAGGGTAGATTACATGAGAGGATCTCTACCCGGTAACTCAGTATCTGATGCGTGGGGTCCATCCCATATATCACCCAGCAATACCTGAGTTAACGGATCAGCGTGGTAATGTTACTAGACCGGCTGTAGCAGCCTATTTCCAGGAGCAATGGGTTTATACTCCGTGGAAAAGGAGTGAGGTTTTAGCCCTTAAGGCTAATTTGCCTGACCCTAGGAAAAATCCTACAGCTGATTATAAAGAATTAACAGAGGCTGCCTCTTCTACTGTATTGACTCTCGCTGATGTTGAAATGTTTTTTGGTCTTTACATTCCGGTTGATGTTTGGAGACAGGTTCATACTCAAGATCATGTCGTGGAGTTGGGCGGTACATGGGATGTGATTAAAGGATGGGATCAGGAAAGAAAGCCAGGTGATAAACCCCGGGCCGAGATACTTGCTTTGCCAGGTCGTATTATTACATATATGCATTCACTTATTCCACCTAAGAAGGTAAGCTGGGACAAATTGACAGCTTGTCGACAGAAGAAGGATGAGAGTGTGTCTGATTTCTTTACCCGGCTTAAAGATACATTTTTGGATTATAATGGGCAGGATATTGAGGGAGGCGTTCGATTGTTTATTGACAGGTTTGTTTCTAACCTTCTTCCTGAAATCACGATTCGTTTATAGGCGTCTGAGAGTACTTGGTCCACATCTTCCCCCTCTGTTATTTTGAATATGGCCCAGTACTATGAACACCGAGATCAGGAGGAAAAGGATAGAACTGTTAAGAAACATAAGGATTTGAAAACGAAGGTGTTGTTGCAGCAAGTGTTTAGGGGAAATAGTAGGAGACGAGGTGGTCCTTCTAGACAGCTTCCACGTACCAGCAGTCAGCCTTCCACGACACCTTTAGGGCCAAATCAGTGAGTGTATTGTAAGGTCATTGGCGTAGTCAGTGCCCTGTGCTTTTCCAGAAAGTTGCGTCTCCTAGAGGGCGAGGTTCTGGTGGGAGAGGTTGTGGGACTGATAGGGCTCAGAATGCTAAGATTTCACAGGGTCGCTGTGATAATAAGTTTCGATACAGGTTAAGGATCATGCTATTTTGCCTCGCATTCCTCAGTATAAAATACCTCAGGCGGGGGAACGGGCTCTTCTTCAGATTATCCAGGATTTGATATCATTTTGTGATTGATTTGCGTGAGGTTAATAAAATAGTACTTCCACAGTTCCCGGTGGTTCCTGATATCACTACGCTTTTGACGATGATTCCTTCTACTGCTAAATTCTTTTCTGTTATTGATTTGAAAAATGCTTTCTTTAGTATTCCTATTCATCCAGACAGTAGATATTTGTTTGGGTTCACACTGGCTGGTAGGAGTTTTAGATTCTGTTGCGCTCCTCAGGGCTATACAGAGAGTCCTAGTATTTATAGTCAAAGCATTAAAAGGTCAGTTGGATTCCTTATCACTTCCCTCAGGTAATGTATTAGTGCAGTATGTTGATGATCTACTTATCGCTTCTGATACAGAAAAGGGTTGCAAAGATAGTACAGGCAAATTGTTGTTGCATTTGGCCCATCATGGACATAAGGTTTCCCTTTCTAAATTTCAGTATTGTCGACAGGAGGTCACCTATTTAGGACACCTACTGTCGAAGGAGGGTAGGAGGTTGACCCCTGAGTGCATCAGTACTATTGTTAAAATGCCCATTCCACAAACTCAAAAAGATGTGCGCGCTTTTATAGGTATCACTTCCTACTGTCGCTAGTGGATACCTAACTATTCACTACTAATCAAACCTTTGCTTGCATTAACAACGAAAGAAGTGCATGATCCTTTGCCTTGGACGCCTGAATGTCAGCAGTCTTTTGAGCAATTAAAAACTGTGCTTTGTTTGGCTCCAGTGCTTGGCACACCTAACTATGGCAAACCATTTGTGCTCTATGTCCACGAGATGGCTGGTTGCGCGTTTTCTGTCCTAACACAAAAGTTTGGGGATAAGCAGAGGCCTTGTGCTTATTTTTCTGATGTGCTTGACCCAGTCGCAAGAGCCCTTCCGAGCTCTCTAAGAGTGGTCGCAGCTGTGGCCATTTCAATCAGACAATCGGCTGGACTTGTAATTGATACTGACCTCACAGTTATGGTACCCCATTCTATGGATATGCTTTTGAATAAGACAAAGACACAGCGCCTCACCAGTGCACATCGTACTTGATATGAATTGACATTGTTTGCTAAGCATATTACGATTAAAAGGTGTGGCACTCTGAATCCAGCCACGTTACTACCCCTCCCTTCTGAGAATGATGCAGTCGATAAACATGATTGTATCTTCCGGACGGAAGAAGAGACAAAGGGACGGGTAGACTTGACTGATGTTCCCTTATCTGCCCCCCAAGGAGAACTATATGTCGATGGCTCTTGTTTTAAATTACCAGATGGCACCACCACTGCAGCTTATGCTATCACTACGCTGCGCACGGTGGTATAGACATTACAGGTCCCTTATCAGTCGGCTCACGCAGGATTCCTTTGCCGTTACCTTATGACCAGTGGGTCAAAGACAGCATTGGGGACACGGAGTGCGAACAGGTGCCCAGGTTTGTCCCTTTCAGCGATGCCCAGCTAACGTGGACGCAAGCGGATAAAGAAAATGAGGATGTATTGAAAGAGGCTGTTCCCCCAGAAATATGAGCTATCCAAGAGCCTTTGTTCATTGATCACATGGTGCCTGGGGCTACCAGGTACAATTTGCGACCTCGGCTGAGGGATACTAAGTCTAAGGAGAAAAAAGATTAGGGATGGACTGTGTAAGGTAGCTAGTACTGAGTTACAGTACCAACGGAATGAGTTGAAATTAGTGGAGAATTTCTGCTTACTTTATTTTAGTTGTTCGAACGTTAGTTAGGGAAGACCAAAGTATACCTTGAAGGTATACCATCTGGATCGGCGTGGGATACATTAAAAGAGCTTAGGACAGAGCAATCTCCACCGCCGGTGCTCAAGAGCGCCAACGTATTGATGGACAATCGGAGCCTGGACCAGTGAAGCTCTGACGGACACTGGGAACTTTTATATCTTTTTGCATTTTGCCTCCCCCTTTTATTATCCGTTATGCATCCCTTTGGCAGACCGGTTGCTGGGGAAGAGCAGGCAATGATTCTTGTTGCTCAGCATGATATGGTGTGGACCCAGAAAAGAAAAATAGCATGGTTTGCTCTGTTGGTTTTGCTGATAATAATATGGTGTGGAGTGTCATAGGTTTTGGAAAATGATCAAACTATGCCTTTATGTAGCAAGGGTAAGGTTATTTACCCGAGAAGGAACAGAAGAACAGCCCGAGTAATGTATTTCTAGACACACACAAGAGATTCTTTGGAGAAGGGACTGCTTGTTACCCCACTGAATCTGTCACTAGTTTATGGACTGCATATCCATTGTCACTCGTAAGCTATACATATACCCGTCCACCCCAATTTACAGAAGTGAAGGGAGTTTTTAGATTCGGCTATCTAGGTCCTTGTTTTTATTATAGAAAGCCACTGGGAATGGGTTATCCAGGTTGTGATAATAATACATATTGCGACAATTTTTATATGGAAGAACAGAATGTTACTTTGGTGGGCTAGCATTATAAGGAATTGATAGTTACCCGAGATGCTGTTTATTATCCTGCTCGCTGCCCTATCATGAATAGCACAGACACTTCTTTGTATATCAACTGTTCTGGAATAGTGCTGTACAAGAATACGATCCCTTTAGTGAATGAGAAAGATCCGAGTACTTTTGGAATTAACACTAGATACGCTGCAGTAGATTATGAAGGGCCGATCTATGCACACCCGGGGTTTTACTTTTTGTCTAAAGGTACATATTCCAACGTCCATAATGGTATAGACAATGTAGCTCTTGGGATGGTGTTGCCCTTAGGTGTGCCTTGTAAGTATGCTAAGCCTAATGTACGCTGGTTTAAATGGACTTTGACTAAAGAATTCTATGAGGGAGTGACCGATATAGAGGTCAATAATTATAGTAATGGGATCACTTTTGGATACATCCTTTCTTCTATTTTCACTTTGGGTGGTACCTCTATGGCCAGGGGTGAGAAAGCTAGAGAATATTTTGGGTGCAAGCTGCAAATTGTATCTAATACTACCGTGGCAGCTTTACACGACATCACCACTTAGTTGGAGAGTATGCGAATATATTCAGAACAGACCAGATACACAGTTGATTTCTTTTTAGCCAAGAGTGGTGGTGTATGCGCGGTAGTGGGAGACCAATGTGTAGTCGGGATCAAGAATATGGAAAAGAATATTAGCAAACACATCTTAGACATCCTCGAGAATGTCAAGGGAATGGAAAGTGGAAATTGGAGTTGGTCTCTTTTCAGTAGTTGGGGCTGGATTCTTGAAAAGGTGATTTACCTGATTGTGATATTGGTGCTTTGCTGTGCCCTTATTCAGTGCCTTCCCTTCTGTTGTTCCTATTGCACCACTATTCTCACCCCTAAGAGGAAAATATCGATTCATGATACCAATGCTGCAATTATGGTACAGAAAACAATTGAAGACCTCATGAATATAGACGAGGGCATTTTCCTGAATTCTTCCCTCCTCATTGTTTCCTTCCCTGGTGTTGACCCTATGGAGTGCTCATAAGAATTTATTGCTGTGCATTTATATTATTGTTTATGGTTTCCTATTGTTCCCGTTGCCGTTAGAAAATGTTTTAGCTCATGCTAAAAGGAGGGTCTGTTAGAATAGAAATGTTCCTGTTTGCGCATTGCCCTATATGAGTTAGCATTCGCTGCGCCATTTTCTTTATCTTGCGCCATTTTAGGCTGTTCGAAACTGATCTAGTTCAATTCTGAGAAATGCTCCACTGTAAGTTTTGTTTCTCCTATGTTAGACTTGTTCCTTAATGAGTACACAGTTCCTATTAGTGCATACCTTTCTCACTAGATAGAGGTCCTCTCCCACTAGTCTGGTGATGGGCCTGAATGGAACGACCTTGGAATTGAGATACTCTGTAAATGATAGAAGCGCTGAAACCGTTTTTTGTATTTCACTGTTTAGCTGCTCTGCATCGAAAATTCCACTGTAGACGTGTTCTAGCCCAGTTACGAAATGTACATAATGTATCTTTATGCATGTCGATTTCAGTCCTCTCTGCAGCACTCCTAGCGACTGGGCAGACTGGGCTCCGCTCTGAGTGTATATTAATAAACAGTTATTGGTTTGTATTCTCTACTGTCTGACCGACTCTTCATTTGGTACAGAAGGCCGAGTGGTGGTCATTAGTGACCCGGGTGACCCTAATCGGGCCTCTTCCTTCACTAGAAACGGAAGGGGGTTTAGGAAGACCATTAAAAAAATATATTTATATTTCAATCTAATGGAGTAGTGTCCTCTGAGAACAGTGATTGAAAGAAGGTTTGGAAACAAGCAGAAATATCAGTCAGAAGTCGCAATGGTATTAGTAAGTTCTTTATGAATGGGTCCAATACTTTTATGCTCGGATTTAATTTTCCACTAATTAGCCAGCATCTTACCAGCCTTGTTCTGACCTCTGTGATATTTAGATTTAACTTTTGAGTAAAATGTTACATGGATCAATGGTAGCAATTTTGTTGAGGTTAGATTTGGCTGCAAGTCATTCATGTAAAACAGTGGCAGATTTGGAGGTAAAATAGGTATGTTCCAATTTTTTAATTTGCTGTAGCAAAGCAAGGTACTGGGAGTTCAACTTTATTTTTCTTTGTTGCAGAGAAAGCAATGGTGAAGGCCCTAAAAGAGGCTTTAAAGCATCCCAATTATTAGTAGTAGAAGTATCAGTAGGTTTATTATTTTGGAAAAATTATGTGATAAAACTACTAACTTCTGTTATTAAATTATGGTCCAACAACAGTAGGTTATTAAATCTCCAATGACCAGTCTTGGAATTACCAAGAGCAAAATCAAAAAAAGAGAAAATAGGAGCATGAGCTGAAATAAAAATGGAACACATTTCTGGTGACTGTATAGATGGTAATAAAGATTTGGTAACTGAAATATAATCAATACTTGGCAGGGTATGATAAACATTAGAAACATAAATTCACATGTATCAGGGTTACAAGTTTTCCATACATCAAGTAATGGGCGAGATGTAATTGCTGATTGGAATGCCTTATGGGATTTGTCAGGGATGAATTTACTTTTGGATTTTCTGTCTGTAAAGGGGTCTAACCATTGAGTGAAATTGCCTGCTACAATGAAATTGGGATAGCAATAAAAAATCTTTGGACTTTGATACAATGCCATAAATCTGGATCAAGTTTAACTGGGCCATAAATATTAAATAACGAAATACGTTTATTATGAATAGCAGCAGTGATTGATATCCAATGTCCATTAGTGTCACATTCAGTAGATGAAATCTTTATCTTTAACTACTTATGACAAAGGATGGCAACCCCACCCTCGCGATTGATAGCTGGAGAAAAAAATACCTGCCCGACCTATTGGCATTAAAATGTAAGCAATTCAAAATCATTACAATGGGTTTCCTGTAAAAAGGCAGTATGTGGGTTAAGTTTTGACAAATGAGAAAGTGCCTTTTGTCTTTTAATTGGATGTCCCAGACCACGAATGTTGCAAGAGACAACGTTAAAACATATTGGGAAACCAGGAAAGGGGAACAGGACCATGGATGACAAGCTGTAAAAATGAAAAGGGAGACAAAGTGACACCATTAATTAACAACAACATACTGCGGGGCATATTCTCAAGGACCCCTCGCCGAGTTAACGACACTTTATTGCAGCCAAAGTCGAGATAAATGTATCGCAACATTCACAAGCTGGTGCTAACAGCCTATAACACCAGTTTACCTGCAAAAGCATCCTCAAAAAACATCGCCACAGATGACCCCTGCAACTATCCCTAATGAGATGCAGAGTAGGCATTCCCGAGCAAAAATCGGCGACAACAGCACACCACAACATTATCAACGACCAGCCCGATCAGTGATAAGACCACAAAACAGGCGATAAGGCGCATTAGCAGCAGGAATGTAACACCTGCCCTGACCTGGTGTAAAGTCGGAGCACAGCCTGCAACACAAAATGGAGCCCAGCCCAGAGCCACACCTGAAGGGCAACAGATGCCATGTAGCCACTGAACATGCGTGCTGGACACCCAAATATTGTGATGTCTTTAGTGTATGGCCAAAATTGCATTTTTTGTTTATTGTTTTATTCTGAAAAGCAACAGTAATTTTGTTTCATAACAAAAATAAGAAATACAAAAAGAAAAAATATGTGTGAAAAAGAAAAAGAAAATTCTATTTTTTCTACCCAGAGTGTTTAGGTCGTCTGGATGGGAGTATAATTGTGAATTTTGAATGTTTATCAATATTGGAATTTTATTGTTGGTTATGGACACCCAAGAGGGCCACAACACCCACCGCCACCCCCCCCACCCCCCCAGACACCCACCACCCCCCACCCCGGACCAACACTGAGGCAGCGCAGACAAAGACATCGACTCTCCCAAAATGCACCAAGCCCACAGACCCAACACCAGAGAATGTCATTGCCCACTATATGTCCAAAGGGACAACCCTCCTCCGCATCCTGACCACCATAGCCCACAGGCTGACCGTACCAACACAGCGGACAACCAACATCCCACCGCAGACAAAGCTGCTGGCCGTGCTGCACGTGTTGGCCTCTGGTACCCTCCAACCAACCTCCGCCTGAGACGGAGGAGTCACACAGCCTGGCCAATCCAAGTCCCGCACAACGGTCATGGATGACACCATCAGCCTGGTACCCCACTATCCATACCTCACACACACTCCACAGGAACAGCCGGAGACCAAGCAAGGCGTGTACGCCACAGCCTGTTTTCCGCATGTGTCAGGGGGCAAGTGATCGCACACATGTCCTACTAGTGGGCCCTGGCGACACTGCACACAATAAGCGCAACAGAAAGTGCATGGATCCCACCAATGTGCAGGCAATAGTGGACCACCGTGGAATCTCCGCCAACGACGTCGCCAACAATACAGGCAGTGTGCATGATACCTGCACCTCCCGACAGTCCATCATCGACCTGCGCCACCAGGATGGCCCCCACGGAAATGCACTGCCCATTGGCCAATACCAAATGCTCACACCACGCACCTCAAATCCACAATCATGCAACACACAACACAGGAAATGCACACATCACAAGCTCACATACAACATGCATACCCACCAGACACGACAGCACAACTCACTGTGGGAACCTGGCCCAGCCATGTACATGAGCCATCCACGGCATGGCACCTCGGACACACAATAGCAGAATGTTGGAAGAGGTGGGGACCAGGCATGTGCGAAGGAGGCAAGGGACTGATGAATGAGAATGTACACAATGCCAAGTGTGGCGTGGATGTGCTGGCCAGACTGAAGTAAGCAGACCACACACATATCCATATCGACACACACCGCTGGTGTTTGGAGTGTAGTGGACAGTGGAAGGAACCATGTCACCCCAGCCAGTGGGGAAGTCGCGGAAATGTAACTTGTGATGTCCCCCCCGTAAGCGTGAGGGGAGTGGGCTGGCCCGGCATAAGCCAGGCCAGCGTAGGGGTGTGAATAAAAGGCACATAACCCAGGGTGTGGTCCACTTCCGGAATGCCCAATCTCTCTGCCAGGGCGGCGCCCCTCACCCTGCCAAGAGGCCGACGCCGTGAGCGGTGCTGCCAGCGATCCTGTGCGCCTGCTGCACCCCCAAACGCTGGTCGATGAATCAGTCCTGCCCGCCCCTGCGCACCCAGGCCTCAATGCCCACCTTCCGACACCGGCGTGTGTCGATGAGGGCCCACCACGTGCAGGTGCAAACTCCAAGCCCAAGGCCTGCGACCCTGGCAGCCTCCTCAGACCATCGTGGACTCCGCAACACAGGCCCGCAGTATTCCTTTCATGTTGTCGTACTCCACCGGCATGCACAGCGGACAAGTAGGTCACACATTTGGAACTGAGTCTTGATTACACCATGGCAGAGCCCATAAATCATGGCTGAGTGTATGTCACTATAAACCCTTCGATGTGGTGCCAACAGGTCTTAGTGTTACATCACAGCCGAAAGATTCTGTGGGCCCACGCGGACTACTGCTCTCGGCCTACGATGCGCTCGAGTAGGCCACAGGATTGGAACTGAACATCGATTATTCAAAGGCAGAGTACGAATCAATCCACGCAAGGAGAGGCATAAGAGGATGACACGTTGCATTTGGGAGGGAAAAAGGATCATCATTACGGAGGTGATCGAACACTACCGACAACTGCCCTGATGTCACTTATTCTGTGCATCGTGAGCCTACGACACGTGGCTGTGGCCCACTTCTGACCGCTGCCTCCGGCCTACACTGCGGTCCAGTATGTCACAGAGTCTTGAATCGTCAATGGCGGAGTCCATATGAGTGTACCGGCATCTTTGCAGACTGCATCCCCACTCAGCCCCGGTGCCACTAAGTCTGTTCCCCGACATTCATGGACACTCCCTGGTCGTATATTGGTGACGTTTGAGTCTATGGACTAGGGGGTAGTTTTCATCCTCATGCAGCTGGTACCGATTTGGTGGTGGCAACGAGGCAGTCGCTTTCCACTCCTCCATTTGCTGCTTCCGGATAGCTTCTGCCCTCTGCATCATGCCCTGGAAGAACACCTTCCACTGTCCCCCAAAACACTACGCGACATTCACCTCCGACTTCGAAGAGGACCCGCTCAGTCTGCGTGGCCCTACCTCATTGGACCACAAGTCATCGTCCCGTGGCGGTGTGCATGCCGATGTGCACCCGGGGCCACTGACTCTGTGCAGCTCAAGTCCGGGACCCTGTCTGGATGAATATTGGATGACCTCTTTGACGGTGGTCTTGAGGTCATCGACGCCATGTGCATGTGGCCCTGCGCTGTCCACTGCCTCCGACCTCAACTGCGGACCACCAGGGCTCACACATCAAATCGAGTCCCGACCGGCCAGGACGTCGCATCACCGCAGGAGGCACACGCCACCAGGGCCAACTCCAACCACCATCTGCCAGAGTCGAGACAGTGGTACTGGCAGACTGACGGAGTTGCTCAGACCTGTCGTGGATGCCATCATCTGCCTGATCCCCTGCTCAGCACTCCAGGTGCCACTGACTCAGTGCACTGCAACCAATGGACCGTTAATGATTGAGTTTTGTGATGTGGAGATGTTGCGCAGTAATGTCACCTCAGGCAGTGTGGGAGACCTGAGACTTTGATGAGGGAGTTGCTGCAGGTCTGACACACCCCACTGCATCTGCAGCAGGAACATCCCAAATGGACACAATCCAAGTTATTTTCATCACATGGGCGCGCACGGCTCTAGTGCCCCAACCTCAGTGCACTGCAACTCACGGACACTTTTGTTTGTATGTTGGGTGACCTCTGTACTTGCTCCGACTCCCTCCATGTTGCTCAGCAGTTGACTCTGTTATGCATGTGTCTTCTGTTTCCATTGCACTGGTGTCCACTGTTCATGTTCTTTCCAGCACCGTGCACTCCGTGCGGGCTGGCTTATGCTCACCCCACACACATCCAGCACAGGCGTCACTGTACATGTGGCCCTGCCAATAAAGGGGCCGGGCGCATGTGCCCGTAGCCAGTTCAACATAATATCTGCATGTGTCTCTATGGCAGTGTGGGTCTCCTTTGTGGGGTGTAGGTGGTCCCTGAAGGGTAATTGACACCCACGTATGTGATCTAGTTTGCCTTCCATGGGTTCGGACCACACCTGCACAAGTTCGGCCACCTCCTTTTGGCGTTCTGCCACCTGGCATTGGGGTGCCATGTGTGGTTCGGTGAAGTGTTGTGGGCCAGCCGTGCTTGTGTGTGCTTCATGCTGTGTGGTCTGTTGCAGGGGCTGAGTTCTCCTCTATGTGGCTTGTCTTCCCTGGTCCTGGTGGTGGGTTGCATGGGATGTCCATGGGCTGTTGTAGGGCGTCGGTGTCGGAGGTGTGTTGGTCGTGTCCTGCATCACTGATGGGTTGTCTGGTCTGACCTGCTGGAGGTGTTGTTTGTCCCTCTGCAATGTGTAGGGGAGATGCATGTTGACATTGTGTTGACATTTCTGTTGGCGCATTGTTCTTGTAGACATGCAGACTGTGTGACAATAGACATTGTGACTGTTTGGGAGGTGCTGGCAATTTGAGGGGGGACAGTGGACATTTGGACTACACGACTGTTGTGAGGTTGTACCTGTACATATGCATCTCACAGTTCCCTGCTCTGTCAGATGTGATTGGCCTGTTTCTGCGCATGGGCGGACCCAGTTGTGTCCCCTGTTCTGCAGTGTCGGTGTTGCACTTTGTGCCACATTGTCATGGGATGTGCTGTGATTGCCATGTGTGTGTGCTGCAGTGTGCCACGGGGATGGGGGACATGACCCTGGGTTGTTGTGGGTGTGCAGTGTGCTACATGTCGTTGTGCATGTGTGCCATTGTGCACATCTCCCCCCGTCACCCCATGGACCTGTTGATTACTCACCCTGTTGTTGCTGTGTCAGGTCCTCTCATGCTGTGTCCGTCCTCCCGCCTCCTTGCACCGTCTCCACACTGATGGCTGGCCTCCATTTCCTCCAGATCCTCCTGTGGTGCAGGACTCCCACCTCCTGTCGCCGTAGCTGCCTTCCTGTTGGCAGCGTCTTTGGGCCTGGTTTGGGTATTCACTTCATGCCGGCACCTCTTGGCCTCCTCCATTGGCCTCCTCCATTGGCCTCCTCGGCACTCCGGCTGTATTCAAGGTGGTCTGACTGTGGGTCAGTTGCTGGTAGTGCTCTGTCACATTTGTGACACTGGTCTTGTTTTCCTACGGACTGCACCCCGTCTTCCTCTTCTCCTTGGCCTTCCCCGACCCCATTGGTCCTTGCTGGTGGTCTGTGGGGCATGTGGGGTTCGCGTTGACCTCTGCGCTGGGTCAGGGTGCATCCATGTTGCTACGCACTTTGGATTGTTTCTGGTGTGTTGTTTTTGTTGCTTCTATGGTGCATTTTCCCGCCAGGTGCTGGTATTTACAGGCCTGCCACTGGTTTTTGCTGCTTTTTGTATCGCGCTTGGCCTCATTGCAGCTTTTTTTGCGTTTGTGTTTCGCATTTTTGAGGCGTGGCGTTGATTTTAACGCGGACAGTTGTCGGGTTATCTGGGGACTATCGCATGATGCCGCCGTGTTGTGAATACTTGGTTAACACAGAGTAAATTTCCCGCGATGGACTACGATGTTGAAGGTTGCGTTAAGTAACTTTTGCAATGGTTATCGCACGTTCTTGTGAATATCCCCCTGCATATTGATATTAGAGGACATGTAAGCAGTCACAAATCGGGGAAAGAAAGGTAAGCAGAGGAAAAAAGTAAAAGAAAGTAAAAGGATATGGAAAAAATAGCAGATCAAGGAAAGAAGTCCAGATCTGAGGAGAGAAACATGAAGACGCATTGTGGGACGAGTCAACATCAGAGCAAGAATTGCAGCAGAGAGAAAAAGTAAAAGAAGGAACATCAGCAAATAGATACTTAATAAGTTATGAAGAAATGCCAAATATTACAGAAGATAGGAAACAAATAAAGAATAAGTGAAAATACAAATGCTTAAGATGTTTGAACAGTAGTATATTAGTATGCAAAGCATGGGAGGTAATGGTCTGAAGAAACATTTTTAATTTTACAGGATCCTCGAAGGATCTAGAGGTGCCATTGTAAGTGACTTTGCAAAAGCAAGGGTGAAGAATGCCATATCGTATGCTCAACTGTCTTTTTTGAGGACATAAAGTGAGGAACTCCTTCCATCTTGCATTGGTCGCATTAGAGATGTCTTGAGAAAGGATTTAACCCTGGGCGGGTAACTCCGCTCTGCCAGTGGAGTTTGCTGAGATTTGCCTACTCCGCGCTCCATGGTGAACACGGAGTAGGCAAAAACGTGGCCTCCGTGGCAGAGCGGAGTTAGCCGCTCCCTCCCCCCTCCCAAAGTCTTTAAAAATGTAAAAGAAGCCACTTACCTGTTGTCTGCCGCCTCCCCTGCCTGGCCGCTCTCCGTCCTGCTCCTCTCGTCCTTCTGTAATTAAAAAAACACTACGTTGTATGCCTGACGCGCGTGCTTCTTTTACATTTTTAAAGACTTTGGGAGGGGGGAGGGAGCGTAGCGTAATTCTACTGAGTTTTTTTTTAACTCCGTGGAAATACGCGTAGAGGCACTACGCCTGCTACGCCCAGGGTTAAAAGGAATATGTTATGGCCTGACCATACAAGACTATGCTTTTCCTTAGCGACTTTCAAGACACGCAAAAGGTCTGTGAATTCAAGAAATAGCATGACGATTCCTTGAGGTTTTGATGAATGAGGATGCAGGTGACCCAAGCGGTGAGCACGTTAGATATTAAGAGGAGGAGTAGCAGGAAGACCAAGGGGCTGAAGAAGGAATTTCTTTAGAAGCTAGAGTAAGTCAGGACCTTCAAGAGCCTCCAGTAGACCATATAAACAAAACTTGTTACGACAATTACGGTTCTCAAGGTCTTCCATATAAAGTTTAAGCCTTAGTATTTCCTGCTCAAGGAAGGGAATCTTAGTAGCCACATCTTGTAAAGAACTAATATGCTGTTATCTCTATCATTTTACTCTCTACAATAATCCAACGATCCTCAATTTGTTGCTGTTTTTCACATAGAAGGTTTTAAGCCCCTCAATTCATCCAGAATGGTATCCAAGACTGGATTGTGAGATGATAGAATAGGCGATGGAGGATCATTGTTAACCCTTTTAGACTTAGTGCTGGAGGAGATGGTTTTAGCAGAAGTAAGGAGGTCATTGGCCTTTTTTGCGTAATGCGTAGAGTGATAAGAAATATCTTTAGTGGCTTTGGTTCTGCCTATGCAACAAAATAATTACTAGTTTTAAATACCAAAGGTAGAAAATACCAAACTTCTTGTTGTGAAAAAGGATAGGTAGTTAGAAAGACATAAATAAATAGTATTTACATGCCAGCAGCAAAAATTACAGGCCATTTCCAGACTAAACATTAAGATCAATAGCATTAATGACAGAAAGGGCAGCATGAACAAAATGGTAGTTGCCGCACAGGTTCCAGAAAGTGCCACCTTTGCATCAGGTCATAGGAGGCATAAAAACAAGGATATTGAAGAGTTGCTCCAGAGAGAAGGAATATGCAGCTAATTATAAACAATAAGAGCATATGAGCACTATGACTGCCCAAGAGATGTTTTTTTATGCAGACATTGAAGAAAACGCAGGAAGATGAGGAGCACATGGGCACATGAGGAATTTTAAAGAGAGCGGATGACGCGCTTATAAAATGACAGCCGCCCACATTTACCGATAATCACTGCAGCAGCACCAGAATGTATTCAGCACGGTTATAAGGTGAAATTCACGGTGTTCCTGAAGGTAGGAATGAAGAGGCGTCCAGGTGCATCTTTGCATTTGAGAAGTGCTAAGCAATATGGCCTTTGCAGAAATAAATGCTCTGCACTGTAATGAATCCTCACAGTCTTGGACAGTGCTGAAGCCTCCCCTCCATACTGAGTGACACATAATAACACACACATGTACACAACTATACACACAATTGCCTCGCTCACAGATACACACACAATTATACAAATACATTTTATAAAGTGGTAGGGTATATTTAATAATGGTACCCTGACCCCCTGGAAGGTATGAGGGAATCATATTGTTGCCCCCTCCTGAGGTAAAAATGACAAAAAAAGGTTTTTTGACTGTTCTCCAGATTCATGGATCCATTGCTCTGCTCAGGGTGACCCCCATGAGACTTTGCAATGGTTCCATTAATCCCCAAAAACATTTTTAAATAAAGAGATACACACATGAGCACACTTAGATGCACAACCCCACATACTGAGTGACACAAAGCAACACACACCACTCCCACACACACACCAACAAACATCTCCTCACACGTACACTACCACACACATGCACACACACATAATTACTCCCACACACACATCCACACACTCAGTCACAGACACACACACACACAATTATACACACATACACACACCAAGACTGAGACACATCTCCAATAGACACACCCCCATGTTTCATCACATACATGCCTACACACACACACATGCTCAGTCATACACACACCCACACCCACCACATACACAAACACCAATAGATACCTCCACACACATTCCCTTGCACATATACGCACAACTACTCCTACACAAACCCTAACATACTCAGTGATACACCCACACAAAGATGCACCAACAACTACACCCACACTGAGACATACACACCCACACATACATTCCCACTCACACACAAACCTACACACACACACAATCAGTAAGAGACACACACAAAAAGACACACAACCCCCACACACAGTCACAAAAATACCTACACATACACACAACCCCACAAACACAATCAAATACACACTCACTCACATACACAACACACCCCAACCCTTGAAGTCACGCACCAACACAAGCACCTACACACATGCACGCACACACTCATACTCAAATAAGGCACACACACACACAGATACAGCCCAACACACACAGTCACACCCACAAACTGACACACACACACACACCAACAGACACCAGTTATGTGCATTGCAGTGGATTCTCTGATTAGCAAAGAGCATTAAAAATAATTTTAACAATAGAAATTGCTGTCATTTGTTCTTTGGGTGGCTCTGAAAAGAGCCTTTGTGTTAATGGTGTGTTGTACAAACGTATAGGTAGAACTAAATATGTTCCTTGATGTTGTTAAGGAAGATCCGGTTCCCTTCTCCAGAGAAATGTACTCTGTTCTTTCACTTCACTCCTGGTATGTCAAAGCAACTTTTGTTGTGGTAAATGGAATCTATCCTATGAAATGGAGAAATGTTGAAATTGCTTTATTGATATGTCTCCTTGATATCTCAATTTTTACACAAAATCTTGACATATGTTGGCATTTACAAAGGCAGTGTGAGGAAAGAGAGCCATCAATTGTGCCAGTGTCTTCTTCATTTGGATTTCGAGACTAACACCTGTGACTGTGCTCAGGTGATTTTCCCCACAGTGCACGGTGTTCGGGGCTGGCTGTTTGCAATCTGAAATACATTCAATCATAGGCAACAGTTAATGAAATTTCATTCCTCAGTGGCCAATCCATGTAATGTACAACACGATCCCAATATTTTTGGCTTGCTCCCTTGCCCAACAGACAAAGCTGTGGCCCACAATCCATACTCTAACCATGATGCCAGAATGTAGGAGCAGGGCACAGGAGGAGTCAGTAGCGGAATAAGAAATTTTCACAAACAGCATTTAGTTTGAAGGACAAAATTTGTGGCTGGCTGATGTTGGAGTGTTGAATAGTAGGTTAGGTAGTTTATCTGTTATTTGCATTGTGTATTCTGATTTGGAGAAAAAATGTCAACAATCATTGGCTTGCAACTCTAAAGAGATATGTGACAGTACTTTTTATCATTTTCAAATGCTATCTGTGCATCACTCAAAAATGTGCAATATAGTTAGAAAGTTGTATTTTGTCAAAAGTTCAGCTATGTATTTAAATACTTTGAATAAAGTTCGTTTACATGGCACTTTGTCCAAAATTCCAAATATCTCTGAAGTTTATTCAATTAACCTACTTTGGAGAGAGAGGTTACAGATATTATGTTAGACAATTTCAGCAAACAATTAAGCGAATTTAGTTGGATACACTATAAAGTGCAATCTAGAAAAATAGATATCTGTGCAAAACCTGAAGAGGAAGCTCTAATTTGGTGGTTTATACTTGCCCTCTATTTAATTCCAGAGGAGCACCTTGATTTATGTATCAATCAAGAAGTGTGCAAGTATTGCATTGTGAACTTGATTATGATAAAATAGCTGCTAAAGTAGTCACAATAAGATAGAAATGCTCCCAATTCCTCCTGAACATAGAGTGCTCAATGTGAATGAGAGCATTCTGATTCAAATAGTACACCATTTTCAAGAAATTGTGAGAATTGAGACAAAAATTTGCAAAATTACTTTCAAGTGAATTAGTTAAATGTCTAAGAGGAAAACGTGTGTATCTTCCACTGGACTTTAAACAGATTATTGAAACTCTTGGTGTAGATTGAGAAGTAGAGGAACCACTAGTGGTTTCAGTAAATGGGGTCCCCACAAACAGTACAAAGATTTGGCAGGAATTTATTAGAACAGAGAAAGTAAAGAAAGCCAAAGGGTATCTCAAAAAAGAGAGTGTTCTAAAAAAATGTAGGTGTAGAAAAGCATGTAATTTACTGGGCACACCCACTTCAATGTCTACTGATAATAGTCAGTTTGAAAGAGTAGATTCTGCAAAAGCAGACGAGAGATATGAACGCTACAGTACACTTTATATTCTAGGTAAGTAATGAGTGATGGATTAGAATTACATCAGATGAAGCAAGAAAAAGGCGAACTCATTAGTGTGTGGGAAAAGAGTTTAAAAGCTCCCTGCTTCCACATATGTTTCTAACAGGAGAAGGAGGTTGCTATGATGATAGTCCAGTGCAGATTAATTCTTCGGAGTACCAATCAACTAGAATGTACTCTGAAGAATCGCAATTCAGGCAAAGCATTCCTTATCCTTTTCACCTTCTTTTTTAAATTGAACTCTGTTTTGTCTTACGCTGTTGATCAAATTGTGAAAACAGGAGCACGATTTCAAAAATGAGTGCAAGAGATTTTGTTAAGAAAGCTCATGGGAAAGAAGAGAATTTTGACTACATCTTTGTGAATCTCATGGCATGAAGAAATTAGTATTGGTTTCATTGGCATTGTGAGCACAAGGGCATGCTTCACAACTTAGGGGCACTTACCTGGTTTGTAACTCCTAGCTGTGCAGAGTATGCCCAAGATGATTTACATGATTTATTCAGAGAAACTGACTCTAATATTGCTGCAATCATCTTTAAAAAACCTGGTGAATTTTGCCCTATGGACCCAACAAATGTGTGTAGGTACTTTAATCATATATTTCAAGCTAAACTTCACTTTATCTCCAACAAAAAATATCCTCCTCTTGGTGAAGTCCTTGACTTCTTTTAGAGGAAAGAATACAAAGCTAGAGATGCTCCACATATTCACATGTTACTGTGGGTAAAAAGTGTGCCAATATGTGGAAAGGATTCTGATGAGTCAGTGCTATTATTCATTGAGCAGTATATAACATGTGAGGTTTCCAATGAGAGTGAGGACAGAACCCTTAGTCAGCCCGTTTTGTGATTTCAGTCCCACAGATGTGGCAAATATTGTCATCAAAGATATAGAGCCAAAGGTAAATACTAGACCAAGTGCCGCTTTTGTTTCCATAGGCCAGTTATCTCTTAAGAAAGAGCAAACATTTTTATGTCTGTAGTCAGACTTACTTTCACTGGCAAATCTCTAAAGAATACTGTCGGATATTGTGTTATGGTTTAGGAGGGTGAAACCCTTCTCAAGCAGCAATCACAATTCCTGAGAGAGTGAATCCACAAGCAAACTCCAAATTACCCTGTTCTAGCCCTGTGGTAGCTTGGCACAAAAGCAGTCAGGCTTAACTTAGACGTAATGTGCAAAGTATTTATGTAGCTCAAATAAAATTCCACACCAATTCAGAAAAACAGAGTAAAATTAAATAAATTATTTGAGATCAAAATGATACAAATCCAAACAGTAGAGCCGGAGATATGCAATTTTAAAGATTTACTTGAAAATAGTGCCTACAAGCACAAAGCACTAACTGTGGTTTATCTGGTCAAGGCGGGCCTGGACAAAGTCACATGTTCAGGCAGCGATATAGCGTGGCCCTGCATCCAGAATGTGTAGTGTAGCTGTGGTTCCTAGGAGCTGTGGGGCTGCGATGCAGAGTCCTGCATCATCAATGAGGATGCCGTTTACGAGGGATTTGCGATGCAAAGTCTGGTGTGGAGGATATGTCACCCAGCAGTGGTTTCAAATAAGCTACAGAGGTGCGATGCAAAGTTCTGCATCATCATTGAGGAGGCTGTCGATGAGGGTCTTGCGATGCGAAGGCATTCGTCAAGGGTTTGTCATGCAGGGGTGGTTCTGAGGAAGCTGAGATGCGAGGTCCGAATGTCCAAAGGGCAGGGCAGTGCAGCAGAGTAGCAGTCCTTCTTGCAGAGCAAAACAGTAGTCCTGAGTCTTGCACTGGTCCAAACGTGTACTGAAGAGTTGGGTCTGAGGGCCCATTATTTATACCTGGTGCCCCCTGTTGGACCTGGCCCTTTGTGCAGGCTTATCCCCAAACTTTCTGCCTTCCTCCTGTATTTTTCTGACCTTTTTTGTTGTTGGCTTTAGGACTCTGGGCACTTTACCACTGCAAACTAGTGCTAAAGTGCATATGATCTCTCCTTTAAAACATGGTTTGTTTGATTTCTCCATGATTGGCATATTTGATTTACTAGTACGCCCCTAATACAGTGCACTGTGTGTGCCTAGGGCCTGTAAATCAAATGCTATTAGTGGGCCAGCAGCACTGATTGTGACACCCACATGAGTAGCACTGCAAACATGTCTCAGGCCTGCCACTGCATGTCTGTGTGTGCGGTTTTTAAAGTGCCATTTTGACCTGGCAAGTGCACCCACATATCAGGCCAAAACCTTCCCTTTTGTTACATGTAAGGCACCCTTAAGGTAGGCCCAAAGGTAGCCCCATGGACAGAGTGCAGTGTATTTAAAAGGTGGGACATGTACTGTTGTGTTTTACATGTTCTGGTAGTGAAATACTGCTAATTTCATTTTTCACTACAACAAGGCCTATCTCTCCCATAGGTTAGAATTGGAGCTGCCTTGTAACATTTTACAATTGTATCTGCCAATTGGGAACTAATAGAAAATTGGAGTGTGGTGTATCTGGACTCACAATCAAAAAACACATCTTTTAGTGAAGTTGGTTTTTAAATTGCAGGTCTGAAAATGCCACTTTTAGAAAGTTGGCAATCTCTTACTTTAACCATTCTGTGCCTCTGCATGTCTCTGAATACACATCTGGGTTGGGATGACAGTTGGGCTGTTTGTGCATTCACTTTAGACAGTCACCCAAAGGAAGCTGAGGTGTGTCCTGCATATCTTGATGGCCCATCACCAGGCTGATGGGCCTTCCTGAGCGAGAATAGTGGGAGGAGTTGGTATTGACACCTGAATAGGGCTGTTCCTGTCCTCACACAAAGACATCTCCACCCCCTGTAGTGTATCTGGTGCCAGGGCAGGAAAAGGCAGGGTCTTGTGCACTACAAAAACTTTCGTTTGAAGTTTGCTTACTTCAAAGGCTGAAATGGGTGTAAGTACTAGATCTGTGACACCATATACTCAGAACACTTCTGGGTTGAGGACATTCTGCCAGGAAGAAGAGCTGGATAGCTGTCAGGAGGGACTGCCACTTTGCTGTTTGCTTTGCTGTGTTGGCCTGCTGCTTGCTGCTTCTGTCCTGGAAGTCAAAAGACTGTGCTTTTTTACATCCTGCTATCAAGGTTCTCCAAGGGCTTAAGTTGAGCTTGCCTCCTGCTAAGAAATCTCAGGGACATCAAAGACTTCACCTGCAACCCCTGGGTCCTTCTGCTGAGGAGTCTTACTTGCCAAATGGTGCCAATTCCAGTTCCTGGGCCCTTGGAAGTGAGTTTGGGGTGGTACTAAGAAGAAACCAAGGCATTGACCCGGATTTACTTCGGAACCGGCGACTGTCTGCAACTCTGACACAGTGCTGCTGCCTGCACCGGAGTCGTGGTCCCGCTCAACACACCAATCGCGACTTGCGCCACAGGCTCTGACGATGCTGCAGTGCCTCCAAAGCTCCACCACTATGCAAGTCTCAAGCACTGCACCATCTAAGTCCATGGTGCACCTCTCTAACTCCGACCCGTGTAGCCTGCTCCAACACCATGGAAACCGAAGCCTCCTGGCTTGGCTCTCGACACCACATCGACGCCGCTCCACAGTGAGGAACTAAGGTACCACACGCCAACCGTAGCATCACCTCCCATGCAGCAGTAAGGAAACGACGCATCACCTCCCCTGCTTGGCAGTAAGGAACTGACACATCACCTCTCCTACAACAGCAAGAAACCAACATTGCACAGACCTCCGCAACGCCTCACCTCCTCTGTGTTTTGCATCACCTTTGTTTTTCACTACTCCTCCAACGTACTGTATTGGGGTCTGCCGAACTCCGTAACCGGCCCTCGTTCCATCGACGTTGAACTGACTTTGCAGAGTTGCCGATATCGACCGCGACCAAATAGCCCTGGTTGGAGCTATTTTTGATTTCTAAGACCTATGTTTGATTTAATCTTTAAAAAGTGATTTTTTGACTTGTGTATCTGCGATTTTTGTTGTTTTGGTCTTGTTTTATAAAGATAAATATTGGCTATTTTTCTAAACTGGTGTGTAGTCCTTTTGTAGTGTTTTTACTGTATTACTGTGTGTGTATGCAGATATTTTGTACATTGCCTCTGGGATAAGCCTGACTGCTCAGTTCCAAGCTACCAAGGGGTTGAGCAGTGGTTATCTTAGGTGTGTAACGTACTTACTCTGACTAGAGTGGTGGGTTCTGCCTGGCTTAGGTGCATAACCTAGCCAACCAGAAGCCCCATTTCAAACACCCACTTAGAAGTAGGAAAAGGTTCCGGATTCTTCCGCCCTCATGGGTGCTTGGAATCTCCTGCCTCCCTGCCCTGGCCCCAGCTTGTCTAAAGTCACAAAAGACTAGTGTCAAACCCTTTGTGAGTGTGCTGAAGCAGAGCCTCTGTGATGTGCAAGTATGATAGGTGACAGTTCCTATCATACATCAAGTCAGAGATGCCCGATCCTGCCGACACCTATTCCCCCTTTGTCTCATTGTCTCGGAGCAATACACAAAGATGAACTACCAGCTACACCTAGTCATGTGACCAGGATACAAGCTGCAGGCATCAAATGGTTGGGACAAGAAAATTCCAACTTTTTAAAGTGGCATTTTCAGTATTGTTTCTTAGAATCTGACTTTACCATTATAGAGGGTTTAAAATTAAAATTCTTTAGACACCATAATAGAGGATTCTAAATTATAATTCTTTAGGCACCAAACTCGACATTCCGATTTGCTCCCAATTGAAAGATAGCACTTAACAAATGTAATAAGGTAACCTAATGTTATTCTTTGGGAAAGGTAGGCCTTGCAGTAGTGAAAAATGAATTTAAGTTTTTCACTACCAGGACATGTAAAAGGTAAGAGCACATGTCCAACCTTTTAAATACACTGCTCCCTGCCCTATGGGCTATATAGGGCCTGTTCTGGGGGTGACATCTATATATTAAAAAGGAAGGTTTAGGCTTGGAAAAATGTTTATTTTACCATGTCAAAATGCCAGTTTACACTGCCCTGATAGGCTGCAATAGCAGACCTGAGACATTTAAAGGATTACTTAAGTGGGTGGCACAATCAATGCTGCAGGCCCACTAGTGGCATTTAATTGACAGACCCTGGATACCTGTAGTACCACTTTACCAGTAAATTAAATGTGCCAATTGGGTCTAAGCCAAACTTACTATATTTAAAGTAGTGAGCACAAGCACTTTAGTATCGGTTAGCAGTGGTAAAGTACACAGGGTCCTAAAGGCAGCAAAAAGCAAAGTCAGCAGGTACAGGAGGATGGAAGGCAAAACACAGAGGGAAAAAACACTCCAAGGATGTCAGCCCCACAAAAATACATACAGCATTTTGAGAAGTGAGCCATCCAAACTTATTATTGATTACAATCCTGTCATTCTGTCTATGTGGAATGCAAAAATGGACATTCAGTCTGTAGCTCACTATTCCATTGTTGTTGCTCAATACGTTATCTCTTATATTACAAAGTCTGAAAGGACAGAAATGAAAGAGGTATAGGACGAGAAGAGAAGTCTTTAACAAAGAAGTTGTATAGCTTCAGTTTGAAGATGCTTTCTGACAGGTAAGTAAGGACCTGATTTAGATATCTGCGGACGGGTTACTCCGTCACAACGGGATGGATATCCCGTCCACCGAAATATAGATCCCATAGGATATTATCAGATTCATATTTCAGAGGACGGGATATCCGTCCCAATTGTGCCAGAGTAATTCATCCCCCGATATCTATATCAGGCCCTAAGTTCATAAGAGGCATGGGACTGATTGAGTTTGGCTCGTTTATATGGGAAGTCCAAATCCATCATCCGGATTAGTTGTTAAGCCTTGCTTCTACTAGCAACAGAGTATTGAAGTCTTTTGATGAGATTGAATATTTTGCATTCTCTAATCCTGATAGCACAGGTATTGTGAAAACAAATATAGTGGGTGTAGGAAGCTGGCTCTGTATATACTATACCAAAGTGAGATATAGTGTGCACAGAGTCTAATGGATTCCCAAAGGTAGGCAGAGGTTAAAGTAGACCGTACCTCACTCTCTATTTGTGGTATTGGGGGCGAGCAGTAAGGCCTTATCAGAGGGTAGTGCTAAGCAGTTGTTGTACACACTCATGCAAGAAATGATTTCACACACTCAAGGATTGAACTCTGACCAATTTGTTTTATATAAAAATATTATTAAGTTGTGTTTATTTCCTATAACCAAGCCAGGCCTGGTACAGGTAAGTGAAATGATACTTTTCAGAAACAATACAGTTGAATGCAATTGTATGTACATGGTTTTGGTTACAGATAAATCACTTGTAAAAAGGAACTGTTGAATTACTGTACATATACCTTATAATTACTTTGTGCGTATTGGTTGTATTACTTTGCAGGTTACTTTTCTTACATAATGTGGTATACCTGGATGCCACACTGGGACATTTCCTGAATAAAGGTAAATAAATGCAGTTTGGTAATGCAATTGCAGTTTTGCAGGGTTACTCATGAGACACTGTTAGTCCTGAAAGAACAAAAATGAGGTTACGGTCCATGAGTAGGACTCGGTCAGATGGACACTTGGTTCGCACCGCCAGCGGCACAGAGGCGGCTGGGTGCAGAGTTCAGAGGCCACACGTTAGCCAAAGGGCTAAGCAAGGTCGTTGGTTTGGGGACTGCGGACAAGCAGGCCACCTGGTTGATGGAACACAAAAAGCACCTGGTGTCGAGGTCAGCACTGAAGGGCCCAATGGCCAGCACAAGAACTACACCGGCAGTGGCACAGAGGCGGCCAGGTGTAGGACAAGGTTGTCGGGGATCCCAGGGTTTCTCAGTGGAGATCTTCGAATTTAGTCCAAGCAGCAAATTCGGTCGGGGATTTCTGGAAGGCAGTCAGTGACAGGGTCGGCAAATGGTGTCTTTGGAGGTTGATACCTTGTGGCCGCAAGTGCATGCAGATGGAGTCAGTCGGACAGTCGCGGTTGGGCTCCTTGGACCGCTTCAGTCAGAGAGACGGTCTGGGTGTCGCCTTTGGTCGCGGTTGAAGGGGACCTCCCATGTAATGGCTGCAGGCTCAGGTTAGAAGTGTGTGGGGGTTCAGGGGTCACCGTAACCCAGGCTAGGATAACCAGGGGGACCTCCTTGGAGTGGTGGGCCACTCAGGTTCAGGCTCAGGGCGCCGGTTGCTGTGTGGTGGGAGACTCACAGAGTCAGCCGGAGTCAGAGTCGGTTGGTCTTGAGTAAGTCCAGTGCTCATGGGAGACAAAGCCTTTGGTTTGCGAAGGCAGGGCAGGCCCTCCAGGTTCTTGAGGGCTGCTGGCTGCAGGACACACCAAGGTATTGCTGGAGGAGTCTGAGATCGGGACAGGCCGGTAAGGCTGGGGCAAAGTCAGTTGGTGTCCTCCTCTTTGTCTCTCAGCGTGGCTGTATGGTTCTTCTTCTTCTTTCTTCTTTTTGGCTCTGGTCTGCGGAGGCAAGGTTCAGGGTTGCCCCTAAATACTAAATGTAGGGTTGTCATAGCTAGGTTCAGGTTAGGACCAATGGGCCCCTTCCTTGGGGTGAGTACACCCCCTATTATGCCACCCTCCAGTGGGAGGGGGGCATAAGCCTCACTCTGGTTGGTTGGAACTGAGAGTTGTGCTTCAGCTCGCCTTCCCCAGCTGAGGGGTGGGGTTGGCAAAGGTGGGCACACCTCTCCTCCTAACTTGGTATTCCCGCTGATTCACCCGCCCAAAGTGGGGGTCAGAACCAGTGGGTGCCAGTTGCTGGGAGCAACAAATTGCTGGGGTAGCTCTCAAAGGCGGCAAGCCTTTGAAGTTTCCCCTTCGTGGACCTTACCCATCCTGGGGGAGGAGGCTTGGCACCTCGTCCCAGGATGTGCTTTGTTTCAGGACCCCGAGGGCAGTAGGCTCTTGACCCAGGGGTCCAGAAACCTGTATGGTGGTGGCAGTTGATGAGCAGGCACTCAGCCCGGACACTAGAGTTAGGTCGTTTTTCAGGGGGCATCTCTAAGATGCACTCTGAGTGAATTTTTCATTAAATCCCACGCTGGTACCAGTGTCAGTTTAATGTGCTGAGATGTTTGATACCAAACTTCCCAGTTTTCAGTAAAGCCATTATGGAGCTGTGGAATTCGTATTGACCAACTCCCAGACCATATACTCTTTATGGCATTACTGCACTTACAATGTCTAAGGATGGACTTAGGCACTGTAGGGTTACAGGGCTCATGCACCTGTACCCTCACCACTGGTATAGTGCACCCAACTAGAGGGGTGGGTTACCTATGCCAGGGCAGTGGTTTGTAGGCATGGCGCACAAGGGATGTGTGCAATGTTGACTCTTCACTTTGTTCTGCACCAAAATACGCAGCCTGCAATGGCAGTGTGTGGGTCTGAAGGTACAGGGCCTCTGAGGGTGGCACAATAATTGCTGCAGCCCTTAAAGGCCTTCCCTGGTCACAGTGCCCTTGGTACCTATGGTACCTTTTACAAGGGGCTTACATGCGGCCAGAGAGTTGCCAATTGGGTTTTGCAACAGTACAGTTTAGGGAAAGAATATAGGCCCTGGGTACCTGGTTGGCAGGAACCCAGGGCACACTTAGTCAAAGTACATCAACATTAAGAAAAAGTGGGGGGAAATGATGCAAAAACAGGGCACTTTCCTACAGTGGGCGCTTAAAACTCAAATTGAAGTGCTCATTTAGAAGACCTCTGTCTGTATGAAGTAGTTCAGTTCTACTCATACAGAAACATTGTCAAAGACAATATTGAAAGTGGCAAGTATGGTTTTTCTGGGACAAATGGTTGTTTAGTGAGACACAATTAATCAGGTCTCTTTAACCACCAGAAACAAAGTTGTCAAGGTGCTGAGAGAATTCTTTAAATTGGCTCTTCTGCAATTCTTCAAAACTAGGCATCAAGGAAGAAGAACTGCTAGGTCAATATGACTACTACGAGGATGCTTTCAATGCAGTTAAAAACCACATTGAATGTTCAGTGTTTCCTTCTTATTTTACACACTCAGTCACACATACACACACTGTCACGCTATGCCACTTACCGCCAAACCTCAGGAATCTCCGCATGAGTGATGAGCAGTCCCCTCAGTCCCTCAGCGCACAACTCTAAGAGTGAAGGAGCAATTGCACCCTGGCAGTTGCCCAACAAGGGGAATGGGGGTAGGGATGAGAGAGAGAGAGATGAAGTGGTGCTCCTCTCTCCAGGGGGTTACTTCAGGGAGACATCTGAATGGGTTCTCTGGACTGTCTGACCACCTGGTTTCTTGGATTGCCTCTATTTTTCTGTGTGCTGCAGTGAAAAGATAAAATGTGACAAATTACATAATGCGTTCGTTCAATCAGTGCCCCTCCCACTCTTTACTGCTATGATCCCTAGTTGCAGTCACCCAACTGGTCCTCTCTAGTGCCTGTGCATGGTTTCAGTTAAGGGCTAAAATGAAACACGATAGCTCTCCTGAGGCAACATGGCCCCGGGTTATAATTCTGGACTGTTAAAGAGCACAGGCCGGAATAGTCACTCCAGTTGTAGTTCGTTGCTTTCAGGTCCTCAGTAGGGTTATTCCTTATAGTGTCCATTAGATTATGGACTCTAAACCTAAAATGCTGAAGTGGTTGTTAAACTCACAACTGAGAACATCATGTTGTTTACTTTTCCCCTGAACCGTGAGGAGCTAAGTAACAATGCTGCCAAGGTAATGCTATTGCTGAGGTACTTGCTTACGGGTCCATAAACAAAGCGTTACTGTTGCACAAGTCTTAATCTAAAGACAAAGTTAGTAACTAGCTGTTCTCTAAATTGCTTCTAACTTTTGGTTTGCTTTCTTTTCAGTATCCTGGCTGCAGAGCAGGAGAGGAGAATTCAGAGATGACTGTAGCGCTGCACGCAACTGCAGAGAAGGCCACAGGAAACGGTGGTGCAGAAATTCAGGTGAGTTGTTCAGGGGAGCTCCTTTCAGGAACTCTAACAAAGCCAAAAGTGGGCCTTGTGGCTGGGCGTGTCATTTATACCCACCCCCGGTTAAAATGGTTGCCAGCACATCTCAAGGCCTCTGCTACCATGAGGACTTGGAAAGGCTTTACGTCCTCAGACATACAAAGGGGGAAGGCATGGGGGATACAATGTAGCACATTGCTGGATGCTCACAAACCCAGGTCCCTGGGGTGAATCACTGCTGGACACTTGGTGGGGGTGGGCCGCAGGAAAGGGATCCACAAATGGCTCCTGACAGGGGAATAAGGGAGGTGGTAGCAAACGAGACAAGTGGTGGTGGAGGTAGAAGAGGTGGGTCTAACACACACATACAGAACCACACACTCTTCTCACACACACATCCAGAAATGCATATACAAACACATCCACAGACATTCAATTGCACTCACTCACACAGACACGCACAACTAGACCCACACATATACACACTCAGTCAGTCACACATTTACAAATGCACACACTCCTCAAAAAATAGAGAGTTACCCCAGTTAGGCCAAAAGGGACCGGGTAGTTATGACTTAGAACAACAAGATTTCCCTTATGTGCCGTAGAAATGACCACAAGTAGTGGTATACTACTTGTGGTCAATGTCTGTGGATGTGTTAGTTCTAACACATGCACACACTGTCACACACACAACGAGACACACATGTACTCACAAGTCCACAGACATTCATTCGCACTCACTCTCACAGCCACACTAAACTAGAACCACACACACACATACAAACACACATACGCACACACACAGTCACACATATATACACATACAGAACCACACACTCTGTCGTACACATGCAGATATGCACATATTAACACGTCCACAAACATTCAATTGCACTCACTCATGACTAGACCCACACACACCTACATACTCAGTCACACATAAATACACATAAACAACCACTCACTCTGTCACACACATATGCAGATATGCACGTACTCACACTGTAGAAGTGTACATAAAATCAGAAACAGACTCTGTTAGCTCACGGAAGGAAAGAAATGTTTATTAACGTGACACAGAGACAGTTGGCCTTGTTGACAAAGTGTCTATATTGGAGAAGTACATCACAATCTTTTATTCCTGCAAACCACAAAAAGGTGATAATTACATGTCCAATAAAATCACAAACACAGCAGAATTTCTAAATAATTATGGACCAATACATCACATGTCCATTGTCAGACAGTATATCTTACACAATCATTATGTACGGAGCCAATCAGAAGAGGGTAATATCGTGTGATGCCTGCATGGTGCAGGGTGGTTTGTCCCCACGTGTCCTGATTGTGACATTGGGGTATTTCCAAGCCTACACTAATAGTCAGCAAATATAAGGTGGACACTTTGTCCTTTCCATATATTGGGTGCTAATATGGCCTAAGGCTCCCTTATTGCTGAGCTAGCATGCAACTGCAAGTCATGAGTGAGGTCTTTGAGCAAGCCTTGTATTTTCTTACATTAGAAGCTGTTTACTTCAGCAGAGTACATTAGTTCACAAATGGTCATATGTGCTGTGCACGTTCTACAGCCTTGTCATCATTAAATATCACAGAACTAAGCAACACAAAATGGATTCCATGCATGACAGAAAAATATGCTTCCACAACATGTCCAACATATTCAGTGGCACTCACTGAAACAGACACTTATAACGAGACCCACACACCCACCCACAGTCACACATATACAAATGTGCACAACCACACACTGTCACACTCACAGCCAAGCACACACATACTCATACATCCACAGAGATTCACTTGCACTCACTCACACGGACACACACACAATTAGACACACACTCAAACAGTCAGTCACACATACGCAACCACACACTCTGTCACACACATCCAGACACACATATACTCACACGTCCACAGACATTAACTCACATAGATATGCACAACTAGAACTAGAATCCCTCCACACACACACTCAGTCACATATATACACATACACAACCAAGCACTCTGTCACACACATATGCAGATATGCACATACTCACACGTCCACAGACATTCAGTGACATTCACTGAAACAGACAGTCAAAACTAGATCCACACACACAACCACACACTCAGCCACACATATGCAAATGTCCACAACCACACACTGTCACACTCCCAGCCAAACTCTCATGTACTCACATGTCCACAGACATTCACTCACATACACTCACACAGACATGCACGACTGGAACCATACACACACACCCACACACTCAGTCACACTTATAAAATTTACACAACCACACATTGTGTCACACACACAGCCATACATGCATGTTCTCAAACATCCACAGACATTCTCTTGCACTCACACAGACACACACAAGTAAACCCTCACACACACACAAGTAGTCAGACACATACACAGCACACACTGACACACATATACCCAGACACCAAAATATATAGCCAAAGGGCATCAAACAGATTGGCACACATACACACTTTAAATCATACATATGTTAAGTCACAAACAAAAACATTAATCTTCACTGACATTCCCATATTCACAAACAACATAAAGTTTTTCTATTTTTGTACAAAAAATGTTTTTTCTAAAATAACTTTTGATTTGTGATTTTTTTTAAACATTTTTTTTTCTTTTTTTGGTAATTTTGTTTGGTTTTAGAATAACTGGGTCAACTAAATGAAACACAAGGGAATTGCAAATTAGTATTATTCAAGTCCAAAGGGGATTTGTGCATTTGTGGTAGCTTACAGCAGGCATTGACTGATCACAAATGGAAACCACTTTTCTGCATTGGGAGTAGTGCATAATCATGTCCTGCATTTTCAGTTCAGTTACAAGAAGTCACTGGATCATCGTTGGTGGAGCTGAGTTTCTCGGAGAAAGTGATGGTCCTTCAGAAGAAGTAGATGCCCTTTCTGCATCTTTCTCTTTCATCCCTGTCCAGGGTTTTTTGGTGGATTGTCTGCATGTGCTTCCACGTGATTGATGTGCAATGGGACTACGCTTGCTTCTTCTACCCAACTGTAGTGCCAGAAGCATTCCCATGTATTGGGACAATGTGCTGACCTTTGACTACCATTATTTTAATTGACTTTAGGTGTTTTCTTGAACGTATGACATCATTTTTCCTGCATGTGCACTTTTCCTTGAAGATTTCTTTTGTGTCTCCTTGTAGTTTTAGAGTGGGAGTGCTTTCACAGAGTAGAACAGCCTCGCCAGGAACAGAATGTGTGGGATGTGCATTTGAAAGCATGAGGGAGAGAAAGGTGTGAAATGTACGTCTCAGTCCTGAAGTGTAGTGTTATAAGCACTGGTGCTCAAATGTGCATTATGTTGTACATTGGGAAGTGAAATGTGTGATGCTACAGGCAGTGGTGTACAAATGTGCATTGTGTTGTACATTGGGAAGTATTATGAAGTTCTTACTAGTGGCGTTGACATGCCCTCATGCCATCTTGAATTCTGACTCTGTCTAGCTTGAGCTTTGCGCACAGGCAGGCCCCCAGATTACTCAAGTTGTTTAGGCTATTCACGTTCAAGGTTGATTTCTGTATATTTGGAGATTGTTTTCTACTTTCTCAAGCTTTGTTAAGATAAGGGGCTGGAACACGTGGGAGCACAGAAGGAGAGGTGAGAACCCTTTTGCCTTTGGAATGGTGCATGGAGAGTGGCCAACTCCAGTAAGTTTCCTTGGCGCAGAGGACATCCTCTCAGAAACTTCTAGTGCTTTGAGATTATAAAACTGGGGTTTGTTGACTTGGAAACCGGGATTTGGACCTGAATGGAGACGGACGCGTCTAATTCAGTGTAGCAGAACCTGGCTTGCTGAGGCTCTTAACCCCGGCTGTGAATCCCCCAGACTGGAGTGGGCTAAGATGCAGTGTTTGCAGCCAGTGAGGGATTTTCTTTTTGATTATTGACTTTGTTATGTGTGAGTGTGTCTGTGTGCACATTCAAGTCTCCAGTGGTTATAATCATCTGCTGTGTTTTCATTGTGATGTGTGAGTGTGTCTGTGTGCACATTCAAGTTTTCATTGTGATGTGTGAGTGTGTCTGTGTGCACATTCAAGTCTCCAGTGGTTATAATCATCTGAGGTATTTAGTGTAAAAATCTTTCTGATTTCTTGCCGGGGACATCCAGTATTATCATCTGCTTGTATTTTGTATTCCATGTATTTTATTCCATGCATTTAACAGTTGCATTTGCTTACTTATAAGTGTGATATTATCGCTTGCACATATATACATATATATATCTCTATATATACATTTGAATGTTGTTCATTTGACATCTGGGTAAGCCTTTTTTTAGAGAGTGTTGCAGAAATAAAACCCCATGCCTTATTCTGAGAACAGTCTTTTGATGTGTCTCATTTTATAAGAGTAAAATCCCTTTCCTGGTGTTTTTATTGCTTCGCCATGTGTGCCTCCGTGTGGAAGGGCAGCATTTTCTATTATTTGGGAGGGCGAAGTAATACACCAACTCCTTAGTGTTCTTCCTTCTCCTCCTGCTCCAGATGCCAAAATGGTACTCCAGGAGCAATTGCTGGACCAGTTATTCTAAAGACCCCAAAAAAGTCTCAAAATATTAAGTAAGTCTCACCACATCAACTGTTCCAACAGAATGACACACACATGTAACAAAGGAAGAGTGGAAACCTTCTGTTCAAGAAGGTGGAGTTTGTTATCAACCAATCAGATGTGTTGTTTGGGTGTGTCCTCAGATTTGCAGTGCCTTTGTGGTGGCTCCGCAGATCGATAGCAGATTTGTAAAAACTTCTGAAAACTGAATGAAACCACTAATGCTAAAATGAAGTCTCAGTTTTGTGTCCCTAAGAGTAAACTTCAAAGCTCATTTATTATTGTCCTAAGCTGTAACATAGTGGATACATATTATTTTTAAAAAACTGTGAATTCCCAGATCCACCGCGACCCCTGGAACAGGAAGCAAAACCCAAATACTGTTCCTGCATCAGCCTGCCTTTTGGACTCGCAGTTCATCCCCAAATCTCAAAGAATGCCAAAAATAAATGAATACTTTTAGTAAGTAGTTAGTATTTTCAGTTTTATTATGGAAAATGAGTACCAAATTAGATTTTTAACCCCTTAACTGCTGGGCCTTTTCCCCTCCAGTGCTGAGCCCTTTTTTGGCTCTTTGGGGTAGTTCGCGCTTAGGCCCCTGTAACTTTTTGTCCACATAAGGTATCCAAGTCAAATTTATATCTTTTTGTTCCAAAATCCTGAGGATTCTAAAGGTACCCAGGGTTTTTGGATTCCCCTGATGGGGACCCACAAATTATCCAAAATACAGCTACATTTTGGGTTTTTGGTGAAAAATTGGAAAAAAGTGCTGAAGGAGAAAGCGTCTGTTTTTTCCCTGAAAATGGTATCAATAAAGTGTTTGCTGTGATAAAATCACCATTTTCCCAGCTTTCAGGAACAGGCAGACTTTTGTCAGAAAACCTACATTTTCTACACAGTTTTGGCATTTTAGTGGGACATAGTCTATTTTTTGTGCTTCCAACCTCTTTTCAGTTACTGCTAGAAATTGATGTAAAACCAATAATGGATCCCAGAAAGGTATGCATTTCTGAAAAGTAGACACAATTCTGAATTCAGCAAGGGGTCATTTGTGTAGATCCTTAAAGGTTTTCTTATAGAAAGTAACAGTTTAAATTAAAACATATTGAAAATGAGTTGATAAAAACTGCTATTTGTGTCTGCATTTTCACCTGTAACTTCTTCTAAGTATTTTATTTTTTTTAATTTTGTTTATTGAGTTTTTCCATACTTCAACATCATACAGACGTGTGCGGCTGAGCAAAAACCTCAGTGCAGGATTATGAGCATCTTTTTCAAAACCAATTAGAACAGTAGAACACAGTAACAACACCACAGTACATCACATACATTGCCCCTTGTATTAGCTAGTCCCATAAAAACAAAAAAAACAAAAAAAAATGGTTAAAACATGATAGCTGTCATGACTCTGAGCGCTGTAGGTCCTATCTCTGCACATATATCCACCTGACACTTTATTGCAATACATCTGGGTGTACTGTAAGATAAACCTCAACAGGACTCCAAATATCCTTGGGTCTTGAAGCGACCGGCAGGTCCTCGGCATATATATGTGTAATTTCTCCTTACAGTATGCAATGTCTTTAAACCAGGAGGCAACTGTGGGTGCGGCCCTCCCACCCCAGCGTTTGGCCACCACCCTTTTTGCCAGCAACAACGAGACAGCCGCCAATCTACGATTGCATACCTTCAATGCTGTACAGCAGCCTAACAGACACACCTGTTGGTTACAGGACACTGATTCCATTAAAATCTTGTTAGATGTAGTGTAAACCTGCCCCAGAACCGTGACACTTGGGGACACTCCCAGGCTAAGTGTTTGAAGTCTGCACCTTCCACCCCACATCTCGCACATCTCGTGTCCTCCCACAGCCCATATCTATGCAGTCGAGCAGGGGTGTAGTACATTTGGTGTAAGAACTTAAAATGAATTATCCGTAAATTACAATTCACCGTGAGTCGCCCTGTCAACGTACAGCAAGCCGTCCAGTCCTCCCAAGATAATGGTTCGTCCAATTGCGCAACCATTTTTCATACGCAAGGTGACCGTCTGATTCTCCACTAGTGATACCCTATATAGCCTAGTTATCAAGCCCCTTCTACTGCTACTAGACAGGAGCATCTGAAGGGCCTTCAACATCTGCGGTTCCGCAGGAAATTCAGGATATTCCGCCCTCACAGCCGCCCGCAACCTGACATATGTAAACCCAAACATGGCCGAATAGACTGTCTTGGCCGTGAGGTCCTCCAAAGCTCCAAAAGAACCACCCTGATACATATCCCCCAGCTTGGTTATTCCAGCCTCGCCCAAAAGCTCCAACGCCTTCGGGTTCTGGGTGACAGAGATACCCGGATGCACTTTAAGAGGCAATGCCGGTGCATATAGATGCTCCCTACCAGTTCTATTCTGTAACCCCTTCCATGCACGGGTAGTGCAGGTCACCATATTTATATGCATCTTAGAATGTAATGGCCGAGTGTGATATCACAAGGCTGTCAGTGGAATTGGACGAACATCATCTGCCTTCACCGCTAAATGCGGCAAAAAACGCTGCAGGAACTGCCAATAGTGGGCAAACTGGGCCTGTACACACAGGTGATATAGTCTCATATCCGGCGCTTCAAACCGCCCCCCCTCTCATATGGTTGGGTCATGACATCCCAGCTGCAGCGAGGCTGCTTACCAGCCCATGTCAGAGTCATTATGCACGACTGTAAAGCTTTAAAAAAATGCTTTGTTTAATATAATGGGGATATTAACAAAGAAGTACAAGAATTTCAGCAGGATATTCATCTTAATCACAGCGATTCAATCCCCCAAGGATAGCGGTAACCTTATCCAACCAGCCACCCTTTCTGTCAACACCGACATTGCCTGTCCATAATTCATCTGAAGCACCACATCCGGGTCCCTGTGCACCCATACTCCAAGATATTTGACAGCATCCTGGGCCCAACGCAAGGGGAATTCCACCTTGTGCGCAAATGTGCTCTGCGTCAGGGGCATCACAATAGACTTCCTCCAATTTATCGTTATTCCCGAGAAGCCCCCAAACTTAACATATTGCCTAAGCAATGGCCCAAGCTGTGCCTCTGGCTCCCGAACAAACAATAGCATATCATCGGCATACAATGATATGGCCAACAGTCTCTGCCAGAATCCCAGCGATGCGTACCTATGCTGCTGCCTGATTTTGCATGCCAAAGGCTCGAGGACAAGGGAGAACAACATGGGTGATAATGGGCACCCTTGCCTAGTACCCCGTTCCTTCCGGATGCAATCAGACATCCAGCCATTAGCCTTGGCCCTGGCCGTCGGCTCATTATATAATAGCCTGATCCACTGCACAAACGCAGGAGGAAGCCCCATCCTACTCAGCACCATAAACATGTATCCCCAATTTATAGAATTGAAGGCTTTGGCGGCATCCAAGAACACAGCCGCCGCCTTCATCTCAGGATCTAAATAATGCAATACAGTGAACAGTGTTCTAAGGTTATGCGTCGTGGAACACTCCTGAACAAACCCAGATTGGTCTGGCAACACCAAGGCTGGTACCAACGGCTGCAGCCTCATTGCAATTATTTTAGCCAGGATTTTAACATTAATATTCATTAGAGACAGCGGGCGATACGATTCACATTTGTTTGGGACCTTGTCGGGCTTCAGCAACATCACAATCGGTGCCTCACCCAGGGTGGGAGGCAACACGTCACTGTCAAAGGCCTCCGCATACACCTCTAACAATGCTGGTGCCAATTGATCCATATAAGTTTTATAAAACTCGCTGGGTAGGCCATCAGTGCCAGCCACCTTGCATGCCGGTAACTTCTGTATAGCTTCCTTGATATCATCTACGGTCAATGACTGAAGTAAATACTCCCTCTGACCTGAGGATAACCACCCCAGAGCGATATCCTCCATATACTTCACAAATTTAGTTGGCTCAGGCTCGGGTCGCTTCCTATTCAGGTCCATGTAGAAGTACGCAAAGACTGACACTATTTCTGGCGTGGCGTAGCGTGGCACTGAGTTCTGATCTAAGAACTAAATTATGTGGCCCTGCTCTCTGTGCCCAGCTAGCTTAGCCACCAACGCACGCCCCGCTCTTCCCCCTTCCCCATAGGCTCTGGCTTTCCATTGTCGGGATTTGTAGCACACCTCCTGTTCAGCTAATTCTGTATTGCCTTCCCTTATTTTCGCTAAAAGTTCAGGTGTTGGAGCACTGTTATATTGCCGTTCTAGAGACAACAGCTTAGCCTCAATGTCCTGCATCCTGTTACGCAGAGATCTTAGGACACCGGCCTGAACCCCCATACATTCGCCCCAAATCGTGACTTTGAAAGCCTCCCACACAATCCCCTTGCTGTCAACAGACCCAGCATTTTCGTTAAAAACATTTGTGATAGCAGCACCTATAGTGGTGCGGAATACCTGGTCAGATAGAGCCTCTGGTTGCAAGCGCCACTGAAAAGGGGGTCTAATATATGTCGGTATGGCGAGAGTTAACGTCACCGGGGCATGATCCGACAACGTTTTCGGTAAAGCCACAACAGCCTCAACCCATGAGCCAGCATGTCCGATATTAACTAGTAGTCCAATCTAGACCAGGAGTTATGAACTGCGGACGTGAAGGTACCCTCTTTTATCCCTGGATTCCTCACCCTCCAGACATCAATCAACCCTTCCTCATACATGATTTCTTTGACCATACTAGCGGCTATTTTGCCATGCAGGTCAGTGGTTGCCGATCTGTCCATCTCCGGGTCGAGATAAATATTCAGATCGCCACCCCAAATAATCTGCGATGGTTCCAATGCACGCAGTCGTCTCCACACGTCACTATAATAGGCTGGATCGTCCACATTTGGCCCATAACTATTAACCAAGGTAATTAAGGACCCTCCCAGATAGCCCAAGCATACCCTGTTCATCACCTTCAGTGTGTAGCATCCTAAACGGGGCGCTTTTTTTACTAAGATCATAACCCCTCTGGAGTAGGACGAGGCCACAACCGCGTCCGCCCATCTTTTACCCACATGAGCTTCAGTATGTTTGGTCAGATGTGTCTCTTGCAGTTAAGCTACATTTATAGCATGTCTATCTAAATATGCAAAGACCTGCCTTATCTTTTTCGGATTGTTGAGTCCCCTTACATTCCATGTTATCATTTTAATCACCCCACCCTTTGATGCCATTCGTGCACTCGCCCTGTATACCTGAACAGCGTATACGCGTTACTCATCCTAACAGCCCAGCGTTCATAATGAGAAATGAACCTATAGTGTGGTTGCAACACAAACAAACCCCCCCAATCCACCCCCCACCCACTTCAGCCTTCCCAACTGGCTGAAGCCATCCGCTAAACAACAAACCCAGAAAGACATTAGGGGTACACCCAATTAGGGGGGTGTCGCAGGCACAAGGCACTTACTCCCGGTGGTGAAGGGAGGTGACCGAGCATACATTTGACACGGATTGCCACCAGCGCCTCAAAACATTGTAGTATTAGTTCAGCAGTACCATACATCTGAGACGGCCATCAGCCAGCCCCCCAACTGTTAACCTCATCACAATCGAGGCCCGTGGAACATTTCACCAAGCAAATTACCCATGGCCCCTTCACAGGTGCAACTAAATAAGTTCAGCTTAATAATACGTTTTGAGGACAGCATCCCACCAACTCTCTCACTGACACCTATGCCCACAGCAAATCACTCAACATACGACATTGGGGCATCCGTAGATTTCTGATTCTTTTGCAACGTTTGAATTATATCCATAGTACTCTTCGGACTCGTGAAAAGTCTCTGTTTACCATCCACTTCCACCCGCAAGCGGGCCGGATAGAGCATCGCATAGGGAATCTTTGTGGCTTGGAATTTCTTCTTCACAGGGATAAATTCCCGCCTTGCTGCTTGAACTGTGGCCGTGAAGTCTGGATAGAACTCGATCACATTTCCGTTGTGCGTGATTTTCTGTTTCTCCCTGGCCATGCGGAATATCGCGTCTCGATCATGATAATTCAGGAGACGAGCAATCACAGGCCCTGGCGGGGCCCACGGAACCGGACGCGCCACCAGCGATCTGTGTGCGCGCTCCACCAGCATTACATTAGAGAGGTTATCAGGCCCAAATATCTCCATGATAATTTTTTCAATATACACCTCTTGCCCGTGTTAGTCAATTCGGGCAATCCAGGAATGCGGAGCTTATTGCAGCGAGACCTCGCTTCAAGATCTTCATTCTTTGCCTGTATCACCGCAAGAACTTTTTCCATATCAAAACTTTTTGAGGTCACAGTCTGTAGGGCGTCCTCCGCCGTGGAAATCCGCTGCTCGGCCTCACCCAATCGCACCCCCTGCTTATCCAGCCTGGTGGCGAAGTGGCCCATATGCATATTAAGGGCATTGACTTTACCATCAATGGACTGCAAGCTGGTTTGCATTGCCATTAATGTTGCTTCCAGAGCAGTAGGAGTTTGATCTGGAAGTTCCTGCTCCGAGTCCGACGCCGCCTGCTGCTGAGATTTAGTCACTCTCTTAGCTTCAAAAGTTAGGAGTGACTGTTGTTTGTCTGTTTTCCCCATCTTAGAATAAAGCAACCAGCTCGGCAGACAGCAAAAAACCACGATGATGTAGCTTGCCAGGTTATATCACATTCCTAATACTGCAACCTTTAGCACAATTCGCAGTGAGCCTGTGTCACCAGTAGAGAACCCTCCACTAGCACTCACCGCTCGTAGTTGGATAACTGCCTGGCTGTGTCACTCACTTTTGCCTGTCGGCACGGACCATCGAATGATAGATTCAAACCCCCTATCCCTGCACAGGATCTTGGGGAGTGTGTCCCTGTTACCTTGATGTTTGCTCACTACAATCATTCAGGGTCAACGCCACTTGCAGAATAGAGACCCCCAGTCCCTCAGGCAAAGCTTACCCAGGTTATGCGGCCCTCCGCCCCTCAGCGTCCCCAATTATTCAGTTGGCAGGCTTCTACACCAGGCCTTCACTCGCCTGGCTTTCCACTGGTCCGGCCTCCTCTGGTGCCACCAATATGAGAGTCTCGCACCGGCACCCCAGTCACCATTGCCCGCTTTCGTGGTCTGTTCAATGTCACTTCGCCACGAGCTTATGTGCCTCACTGACTGTCACACTGCACAGCGAGCAATCCCATATAAGAAAAAGGTACCCCCTAAATTAAGTTTAAGGTCCAAGAGCACAGGGGGAAATAACAATTGTCAATAAGGAACACTCTTGTCTGACCTATACTTCTTTACTAAATGGCCTCCATTAGGCTCATACTAGAAGCAGGTATATCATAAACCCCTCGGGCAAAATACTTATTTAAAAAATATATATATGCTTTTGATTTTTTGTAGATATTCAAAATATTGTTTTGAAGATAATTTGTATGTATACAAAAACTTTTTTACATATAAATTCATATCATTACCATTTAGACAGCCATAATACAGAAATTATTTGTTGGTAATACATCAAAAACAATATATCAAAATTAACAAACAAACAATAGCAAAATAACGATTACACTACAATAAATAGCATCATAAAATACATTGCCATTGACCCCATTCAAAACCATCCATCATTCATACTGACCAGCCATAACCGTCTCATACATGCAACACATTCATACACAGGACATAATGTATTTATCCAAGGGACTCCTATTGTTTCAATTGACAAACACTCAATCATAGATAAAGTGGTAAGATTTAATCAAGGAAGTATCCACTGATGTGTTGTCATTTATCGGATTCCCTTATAGTTGGTCAACGCACGTTTCGGTGGGTTAAAAGTGTTACCACCTTCGTCAGGACCTTGTAATTTTGCAAAGAAATCTCAGAGGTGAACAGGGATTCTCTTTGTACACGCTGATATGGAGGAACACCTCCTTTCTAGTCTGATCCCGGGCTGTCAGTAAGAGAGAGGGGTGCAGGCAGTGCTGGTGGCAGCAGAATTGCAGAAATTAAAGAATACTCCCCTGAAAATATACAGACATAAATAATCTGAGAGCACGCTCCAGTTAATATATCAGGTGGAGCAACAGGAGATTGGAACTCACCCCTCAGGCTTGGATAAGTCTGATTGGTCTCACATCAGTTGGGACAATAGACGTAGAAGGAAGATATATCTTTACCGTATCAGCGTGTACAAAGAGAATCCCCGTTTGGCCCAAAACGCAACGTGGAGACACCACATTTTTACAGTGAAAACTGACCCTTTTTTTACAAAGTGCCAAGCTGTAGATTTTGAACCCTAGCTCTGCCGGCACCTAGGGAAACCTAGCAAACCTATACATTTTTTAAAACTAGACACCCAGGGGAATCCAAGATGGGGTGACTTGTCTGGCTCTCGCCAGGTTCTGTTACCCACAATCCCTTGCAGCCCTCAAATTTTGTTAAAAAAGACTAATTTTCCTCACATTTCTGTGATGGAAAGTTCTGGAATCTGCGTGGATCCACAAAATTCCACCCAACACGCATTCCCCAAAGTCCCTCAATAAAGTGGTACCTCACTTGTGTGGGTAGGTCTAGTGCCCGTGACAGGAAACGGCCCAAAATGCAACGTTGAGACACCACATTTTTACAGTGAAAACGGACTCTTTTTTTACAAAGTGCCAAGCTGTAGATTTTGAACCCTAGCTCTGCCGGCACCTAGGGAAACCTAGCAAACCTATCCATTTTTTAAAACTAGACACCCAGGGGAATCCAAGAGGGAGTGACTTGTCTGGCTCTCACCAGGTTCTGTTACCCACAATCCCTTGCAACCCTCAAATTTTGTCCCCAAAAAACTAATTTTCCTCACATTTCTGTGATGGAAAGTTCTGGAATCTGCGTGGGTCCACAAAATTCCACCCACCCCGCATTCCCCAAAGCCTCTAAATAAAAGTGGTACCTCACTTGTGTGGGTAGGCCTATAGTCTGTGACAGGAAACGGCCCAAAACGCAACTTGGACACACCACATTTTTACAGTCAAAACGAACCCTTGTTTTTTTGCTGAGTGCCTAGCTGTAGATTTTGAACCCTAGCTCTGCCGGCACCAAGGGAAACCTGACAAATCTATACATTTTTGAAAACTAGACACCCAGGGGAATCCAGAATGGGGTGACTTGTGTGGCTCTAACCACGTTCTGTTATCCAGAATTCCTTGCAAACCTCAAATTTTGTCAAAAAAACATATTTTCCTCACATTTCTGTGATGGAAAGTTCTGGAATCTGCGTGGATCCACAAATTTCCTACCACAAAGCGTTCCCCTAGGTCTCCCGATAAAAAAAATTGACAGGCAAGGGCCCAAAACGTATTGAGGAGACATCAAAATTACCGATCACAAAACGACCTGGTTTTGCAAGGGGGGTCACCTGGGTTTTTAGCCCCGGGCTCGGCAGCCATCTAGAAATGCCTAGCAAACCCACACATTTCTGAAAACTAGACAACCGTAGGAGTCCAGAGAGGTATGCTTGGTATGGCAACGTTTTCCTACCCAGAATCCCCTGCAAACCTCAAATTTAGCTGAAAAAATCACTTTTTTGTCAAATTTCTGTGTGGGAAAGATGTGGGATCACTGGGCTGACACAAATTTCCTATCACCCAGCGTTCCCCCTGGTCTCCCGATAAAAATGATACCTCACTCATGTGGGTGGCCCAAATACCCGCATCAGGCAAGGGCCCAAAATGTATTGAGGAGACATCAAAATTGCAAATCACAAAACAACCTGGTTTTGCAAGGGGGGTCACCTAGGTTTTTGGGCCGGGCTCGGTGGTCATCTAGGGAAACCTACCAGACACACACATTTCTGAAAACTAGACACCCGGTAGAGTCCAAAGAGGTATGGCTTGCGTGGGCCCCCCAACGTTTTTCTACCCAGAATCCCCTGCAAACCTCAAATTTAGCTGAAAAAATGACTTTTTTTCTCAATTTTCTGTGTGGGAAAGATGTGGGATCACCAGGCTGACACAAATTTACTACCACCCAGCGTTCCCCCAGGTCTGCCAATAAAAATGGTACCTCACTCATGTAGGTGGCCCAAGTACCCGCGACAGGCAAGGGTCCAAACCGTATTGAGGAGACATCAAAATTACCTATTGCAATACTACCTCGTTTTGCTGGGGGGGGCACCAGGGTTTTTGGCCCCGGGCTCTCAGCCATTTAGGGAAACCTACCAAACCGACACATTTCTGAAAACTAGACACCCTGGGGAGTCCAGGGAGGTATGGCTTGCGTGGATCCCCCAACGTTCTCTTACTGAGAATCCCCTGAAAACCTCACATTTAAAGGGCTATTGCCCCATCTGCCTCCCAGGGGGGGGCAGAAAGACTGCATTGCAGAGAGGTGTTCAGAGGCCACGCCCCTTTTTACACTTCTCTGCAACGCAGCTCTGTGGCGCTTTATGGACGTACCTGATGGGCTAGTTGTCCCCCAGGGACCCTCAGGATTGAAGGGGATTTAATTCCCCATCTTAAAACGCGCCACGGGGCCTGTTTGCACACATGTCACCTGATGCCCCGCCCCCTCCCTTCAGCACTGTGCAAACGCGCCCCGTGGTGCGTTTTAAGTTGGGGGATTAAGTCCCCTTGAATCCTGAGGGTCCCTGGAGTCCAACTAGCCCACCATGTACCTCCAAAAGCGCCCCAGAGCTGCGTTGCAGAGAGGTGTAAAAGGGCGTGGCCTCATACACCTCTCTGCAACGCAGCCCCCTGGCGCATACTGGAGGTTCCTGGTGGGCTAGTTGGCCACCAGGGACCCCCAGTATTCAAGGGGAATTACTTCCCCTTCTTAAAACACTCCAGGGGGCGCGTTTGCAGACTGCTGCAGGGAGGGGGCGGGGCCTCCGGCACAATGCCAGTCTTTTTATTATTTTTTTTGTATGGGAGGGGGGCTGCGTGGTTTGCGAGTTCGCGGGTTCGCGAGTTATAGTTAGCTGAACTAACTATAACGGGGGAATTTCACGGGTTTTGTACGAGTGCAATGTCCAACTAACTATAACTGTCCCTAAAACCTATGGTTTTTTCAGTGAATTTGTAAGGTTTTTTAAATGCAAATTTCTAACTATAACGTGTCTGAAACCTATGGTTTTTTCAGTGAATTTCAAAGGTTTTTTAAATGCTAATTTCTAACTATAACGTGTCTGAAACCTATGGTTTTTTCAGTGAATTTCAAAGGTTTTTTAAATGCTAATTTCTAACTATAACGTGCCTGAAACCTATGGTTTTTTCAGTGAATTTCAAAGGTTTTTTAAATGCTAATTTCTAACTATAACGTGCCTGAAACCTATGGTTTTTTCAGTGAATTTCAAAGGTTTTTTAAATGCTAATTCCTAACTATAACATGTCTGAAACCTATGGTTTTTTTCAGTGAATTTCAAAGGTTTTGTAAATGACAATTTTTAAATGTATTAATTGTTATATTTATTTTTTTGATACTGATTTACTACATTTTTTTAAACTATTTATTTTTAGATATTTTATTTTTTAAATTACATTGTAATTACATTATACATTACATTACAAAATATACTTTCTCAGAATTAATTACTTTAGTTTAAATACTTTGCAAATAGGCAATAGACTTTTAAGTACAGTAGTTACAGTTGTTGCAATGGGCAACACAATTTCAAACACAATGCAACATTGAGCTCAATGTGAATTTCTAGTTAAATGCAATTAGTTACTTTATGGATTACTTTTCTAACCACAGGACAGGATCCTAGATTCAGTCCCGGGACATCTCCTGTAAACAGTTGAGTAAAAGCGTTTTGGTTACAGTAGTGATTTTTAAGGAATATTATTGTATTTTAAAAGTTGACACTTTAAAACTTTTTCACATAGAATCACCAATGTTATCCCGTGGGAGGAAATTCACTTAGCTGGTAAGTAGTGTTATCGTTACTTTTTCTTACTCAGTGGTGGATCCTGGATCCAGCACTGGTGCATCTCCTGTAAACAGTTGAAAGAATGCGTTTAAGTCATACAGGCGATTTTTAAGGAATATTTGTAGTTTGTGAAAATCGACACTTTGAAACTTTTCTGCTGAAAACCAGACAATGGATTCCTATGGAAGGAAATACAAGTTACTGGTAAGTACGGTTAGAATTACTTTTCAGGGTCAGTGCTGGGCTAAAAGATGCAGCACTGAGGTCTCTCCTGATAACAGGTGAGTAAATCGGAATTCCTAGTTCTGCTATTTTAGAGGAATATTTGTATGTTTCAAAAATCAACACAGAAACTTTTTCAGCAAAAGGCAGGCAATGATATCCTATGGAAAGAAATTCAAGTTACTGGTAAGTACGGTTAAAATTACTTTTCAGGATCAGTACTGGGCTCAAAGATGCAGCACTGAGGTCTCTCCTGATAACAGGTGAGTAAATCGGAATTCGTAGTTCTGCTGATTTTAGAGGAATATTTGTATGTTTCAAAAATCGACACAGAAACTTTTTCAGCAAAAAGCAGGCAATCAATCAATCAATCAATCATGTCACTTATAAAGCGCACTACATACCCGCGAGGGTCTCAAGGCGCTGGGGGAAGAGGGGGGTGGTGCTGCTACTGATCGAAGAGCCAGGTCTTGAGGAGTCTTCTGAATGCCAGTAGGTCTTGGGTCTGTCGGAGGTTGGTGGGGAGGGTGTTCCAGGTCTTGGCGGCGAGGTGGGAGAAGGATCTGCCGCCGGCGGTCATTTTCCGGATGCGGGGGACTGTGGCGAGGGCGAGGCTGGTCGAGCGGAGCTGGCGGGTGGGGGTGTAGAAGCTGAGTCGTCTGTTGAGGTAGGCTGATCCGGAGTTGTGGAGTGCTTTGTGTGCGTGGGTGAGGAGCTTGAAGGTTATCCTCTTGTTGACAGGGAGGCAGTGCAGGTCTCTCAGGTGGGGTGTGATGTGGCTGCGTTGGGGGATGTCGAGGATAAGACATGCAGAGGCTTTCTGGATGCGTTGCAGCCGTCTCAGGAGCTTAGCCGTCGTTCCTGCGTAGAGGGCGTTTCCGTAGTCCAGCCTGCTGGTGACGAGGGCCTGGGTGACTGTTTTTCTTGTTTCGGTGGGGATCCACTTGAAGATCCTGCGGAGCATTCGGAGGATGTTGAAGCAGGATGAGGAAACGGCGTTGACCTGCTTAGTCATGGAGAGGGTGGGGTCGAGGATGACCCCTAGGTTGCGTACGTGGTCGGTGGGTGGCGGGGCTGTTCCCAGTGATGTTGGCCACCAGGAGTCGTCCCAGGCTGAAGGGTTGGAACCAAGGATGAGGACCTCCGTCTTGTCCGAGTTCAGCTTCAGGCGGCTGGTCCTCATCCATTCGGCGACGGCCTTCATTCCTTCGTGGAGGTGGGCTTTGGCGGTGTGAGGGTCTTTGGTGAGGGAGAGGATCAGCTGGGTGTCGTCGGCGTAGGAGATGATGTTGAGGTTGTGCTGTCGGGCGACGTGGGCGAGGGTGCCATGTAGATGTTGAACAGCGTTGGGCTGAGGGAGGAGCCTTGGGGTACGCCGCAGATGATCTTGGTGGCCTTGGATCGGAAGGGGGCGAGGCGGACGCTTTGTGTTCTGCCGGAAAGGAAGGATGTGGTCCAGTCCAGGGCCTTCTCTTGGATCCCGGCGTCGTGAAGGCGTGTTCGTAGTGTGTGGTGGCAGACCGTGTCGAAGGCGGCTGATAGGTCCAGGAGGATGAGGGCTGCTGTTTCTCCGTTGTCTAGCAGGGTCCTGATGTCATCGGTGGCGGCGATGAGGGCGGTTTCGGTGCTGTGGTTGCTGCGGAAGCCGGACTTGGAAGGGTCCAGGATGTTGTTCTCCTCGAGGTAGCGGGTCAGTTGTTTGTTGACAATTTTCTCGGTGACCTTCGCGGGGAACGGGAGCAGAGAGATGGGTCGGAACTTCTTGAGGTCCTTGGGGTCTGCCTTGGGTTTCTTGAGTAAGGCGGTGATCTCGGCGTGCTTCCAGCTTTCCGGGAAGGTTGCTGTCTCGAAGGAGATGTTGATTATTTTCCGGAGATGGGGCGCGATGGCTGTACTGGCTTTGTTGAAGATGTGGTGAGGGCACGGGTCTAGCGGTGAACCGGAGTGGATGGTGTTCATGATCTCGCTGGTGTCCTCGTCGTTGATGTTGGTCCAGGAGAGCAGGCAGTTGGTGGTTGTGGGGGCAGTGGTATCGGTGGTTGCCGGGGCGGTCGTGGTGTTGAAGCTGTCGTGGATGTCGGCGATTTTGCGGTGGAAGAAGGTGGCCAGTGAGTCACACAGGTCTCGCGACGGCTGGATGTCGTTGGTGTTGGAGCTAGGGTTGGAGAGTTCCTTCACGATGTTGAAGAGCTCTTTGCTGTTGTGTGCGTTGTTGTCTAGGCGGTCTTTGAGTGAGGCCCTTTTGGCGGATCTGATGAGGTGATGGTGACTGCGGGTGGCGCTCTTGTGGGCGGCGTAGCTGTCCGCTGTCCGTTCGTGGAGCCAGATCTTCTCCAGTTTTCGGCATGTTCGTTTGGAGGCCTGGAGGTCTTCGGTGAACCAGGTGGCTTTCTTGCTGGTGTGGCTGTTGGGCGGATTCTTGAGCGGGGCAAGGGTGTTGGCGCAGTCGTCGATCCATTGTCTGAGGTTGCAGGCGGCGGTGTCGGGGTCGGAGGGTTCGGCGGGTGGGCTCAGGGCGAGGGTTTTGGTTAGCTGGTCTTCCGTGACTCTGCTCCAGCAGCGGCGAGGCATTTGTTCGGTGCGGTGGTGCGTGGTGGGCTTCTTGTAGGTGAAATGGATGCAGTGGTGGTCAGTCCAGTGGGGTTCGGAGGTGTGGTTGAAGGAGACGTGTGGGCTTGCGGAAAAGATGGAGTCGAGCATGTGGCCGGCGGCGTGGGTGGGTGTAGTCACGAGCTGTCTGAGTCCGAGGGTGGCGAGGTTGTCGATCAGGGTGGTGGAGTTGGTGTCCTTGTTGTTCTCGAGGTGGAAGTTCAGGTCCCCGAGGAGGATGTAGTCCGTGGAGGCGATGGCATGTGTGCTGACGAAGTCAGCGATGGAATCGCTGAACTGTGGTCGGGGTCCGGGGGTCTGTAGATGAGGGTTCCTCTGAGGGTGGTGTTGGGATCGGTGTGGATCTGGAAGTGCATGTGTTCGGCGGTGCTGAGGGTGTCGTCGGTGTTGGTTGAGACTCTGAGGGTGTTCCTGTGGACGATGGCGATGCCTCCTCCGACTCCGTTGGTGCGGTCCCTGCGGGTGATCTTGTATCCGTCCGGGATGGCAATGGCGATGTCGGGGGCTGAAGCGGGATTCAGCCAGGTCTCCGTCAGGAATGCGACGTCTGGGGAGGTTGAGTCGAGAAGGTCCCAGAGTTCGACGGCGTGTTTGTGGGTGGAGCGGGTGTTGAGGAGGATGCATCTGAGGTAGTTGGGTTCTTTCCTGGGCGGTGGTTTGGCGGGGCGGGTGCTGGCGAAGCTGCAGTTCCGGCAGGTGAAGGGCCCTTGGGTGCGCTTCGGGTGGCCTGGTAGCAGGCGTGATCTTTTCCGGGGTTGAGTGCGTGGAGGGTGCTGGCGTCGTATCGGCGTCTGTTGATGTGGCGGGCGCGGGGGATGCCCGGACCAGGGGGTCTGGCGCTGGGCGCGGTCACGGCGCGGACGGGCGCAGACGGGCTTGCCTTAGGCGCGCCTTCGGCGCCCCAGCGGCGCGCCCGCTGCGCACGGCCGCCATAAATGGAGAGGTGGGAGGGAGGAGCAGGGAATGGGGCAGCGAATGGGCAGTGAGGGGCGGGGCCGCAGGGCGCAGCGGCGGGAAACAGGCACAGAAGGGAAAGCGAGCACAATCAGGGCATCAAGGGGGCACAGAAAGGAAAAAACGAGCACAATCAGGGGCAGCAAGGGGGCACAGAAAGGAAAACGAGCACAATCAGGGGCAGCAAGGGGGCACAGAAAGGAAAAAACGAGCACAATCAGGGGCAGCAAGGGGGCACAGAAAGGAAAAGCGAGCACAATCAGGGGCAGCAAGGGGGCACAGAAAGGAAAAAACGAGCACAATCAGGGCATCAAGGGGGCACAGAAAGGAAAAAAACGAGCACAATCAGGGGTAGCAAGGGGGAACAGAAAGGAAAAACGAGCACAATCAGGGGCAGCAAGGGGGGCACAGAAAGGAAAAACGAGCACAATCAGGGGCAGCAAGGGGGCACAGAAAGGAAAAACGAGCACAATCAGGGGCAGCAAGGGGGGCACAGAAAGGAAAAGCGAGCACAATCAGGGCATCAAGGGGGCACAGACAGGAAAAAAACGAGCACAATCAGGGGCAGCAAGGGGGCACAGAAAGGAAAACGAGCACAATCGGGGCACAGAAAGGAAAAACGAGCACAATCAGGGCATCAAGGGGGCACAGAAAGGAAAAAAACGAGCACAATCAGGGGCAGCAAGGGGGCACAGAAAGGAAAAACGAGCACAATCAGGGGCAGCAAGGGGGCACAGAAAGGAAAAACGAGCACAATCAGGGGCAGCAAGGGGGCACAGAAAGGAAAACGAGCACAATCAGGGGCAGCAAGGGGGCACAGAAAGGAAAAACGAGCACAATCAGGGCATCAAGGGGGCACAGAAAGGAAAAAAACGAGCACAATCAGGGGCAGCAAGGGTGCACAGAAAGGAAAAACGAGCACAATCAGGGGCAGCAAGGGGGGCACAGAAAGGAAAAACGAGCACAATCAGGGGCAGCAAGGGGGCACAGAAAGGAAAACGAGCACAATCAGGGGCAGCAAGGGGGGCACAGAAAGGAAAACGAGCACAATCAGGGGCAGCAAGGGGGCACAGAAAGGAAAAAAACGAGCACAATCAGGGGCAGCAAGGGGGCACAGAAAGGAAAAACGAGCACAATCAGGGGCAGCAAGGGGGGCACAGAAAGGAAAAACGAGCACAATCAGGGGCAGCAAGGGGGCACAGAAAGGAAAAACGAGCACAATCAGGGGCAGCAGCAGGGCACACAGACGGAGCTGTGTGGTGGGGGAGCGACCTACCAGTCAAGGTCAGGGGTCGCTATGGAAGGAAACTCAAGTTACTGGTAAGTACGGTTAAAATTACTTTTCAGGATCAGTACTGGGCTCAAAGATGCAGCACTGAGGTCTCTCCTGATAACAGGTGAGTAAATCGGAATTCGTGGTTCGGCTGATTTTAGAGCATTATTATAAAGTTCCAAAACTCCACACTTAGAAGAATTTCCAAGTGAAACCAGTCAATGTTAGCCTATGGAAGGAAATTCAAGTTACTGGTAAGTACGGTTAAAATTACTTTTCAGGATCAGTACTGGGCTCAAAGATGCAGCACTGAGGTCTCTCCTGATAATAGATGAGTAAATCGGAATTCCTAGTTCTGCTGATTTTAGAGGAATATTTGTATGTTTCAAAAATCGACACTTAGAAACTTTTTCAGCAAAAAGCAGGCAATGATATCCTATGGAAGGAAATTCAAGTTGCTGGTAAGTACGGTTAAAATTACTTTTCAGGATCAGTACTGGGCTCAAAGATGCAGCACTGAGGTCTCTCCTGATAACAGGTGAGTAAATCGGAATTCGTAGTTCGGCTGATTTTAGCGAAAAATTTGCACAATAGTGAAGGAAGGGGGTGGGGCCTGAGGTGACATGTCTGCAAACACGCCCTGTGGCGCGTTTTAAGTTGGAGAATTAATTCCTCCTCAATCCCGAGGGTCCTTAGGGGCCAACTAGCCCAGCAGATACCTCCAGTATGCGCCAGAGAGCTGCGTTGCAGAGAGGTGTTCAGAGGCCACGCCCCTTTTTGCACCTCTCTGCAACGCAGCTCTGTTGTGCTTACTGAAGGTACCTGGTGGGCTAGTTGGACTTCAGGGACCCTCAGGATTGAAGGGGACTTAATCCCCCAACTTCAAACACGCCACGGGGCCTGTTTGCATACATGTAACCTCAAGCCCCGCCCCCTCCCTTCACCACTGTGCAAACGCGCCCCGTGGCGCGTTTTAAGTTGGGGGATTAAGTCCCCTTGAATCATGAGTGTCCCTGGGGTCCAACTAGCCCACCCTGTATGCGCCAGGGAGCTGCATTGCAGAGAGGTGTTCAGAGGCCACGCCCCTTTTTACACCTCTCTGCAACGCAGCTCTGTGGCGCTTTATGGATGTATCTGATGGGCTAGTTGTCCCCCAGGGACCCTCAGGATTGAAGGGGATTTAATTCCCCATCTTAAAATGCGCCACGGGGCCTGTTTGCACACATGTCACCTGATGCCCCGCCCTCTCCCTTCAGCACTGTGCAAACGCGCCCCGTGGTGCGTTTTAAGTTGGGGGATTAAGTCCCCTTGAATCCTGAGGGTCCCTGGAGTCCAACTAGCCCACCATGTACCTCCAAAAGCGCCCCAGAGCTGCGTTGCAGAGAGGTGTAAAAAGGTGCGTGGCCTCTATACACCTCTCTGCAACGCAGCCCCCTGGCGCATACTGGAGGTTCCTGGTGGGCTAGTTGGCCCCCAGGGACCCCCAGTATTCAAGTGGAATTACTTCCCCTTCTTAAAACACACCAGGGGGCGCGTTTGCAGACTGCTGCAGGGAGGGGGCGGGGCCTCCGGCACAATGCCGGTCTTTTTATTATTTTTTGTATGGGAGGGGGCTGCGTGGCCCCCTTCCCTCGGTCACTTTGGCCCCGGGGACCCCATCCCCGGGGCCTGAGGATTTTCTTTTGTTTAAAAAAAAAAAAACGGGCAGGGGGCCGCGTGGCCCCCTTCCCTGGGCCTCTATTGGCACCGGGGACCCCATCCCCGGGGCATGCCCTCTTTTTTTATTTAAATCTTTGGAGGGGGCTGCGTGGCCCCCTCCTCTGGCCATTTAAGGCCCCGGGGACCCCATCCCCCGGGGCCAGCCTTTACTTTTTTTTTTTATTAAATAATTTTTTATTTCTGGGGAGGGGGGCTGCGTGGCCCCCCTCCCGGGCCACTAATGGCCCTGGGGACCCCATCCCCCGGGGCCTGGCCACTCGTTGGGGACCGTGGGGGGGTCCCCAATCCCCACACGCTCCTGCCGGCTCACCTCGTCCTGCGGGAGCCGGCATTGCTTTTCCATAAGGGGAGCTGCTGACATGGAGCTCCCCTTATGGAAAAGCAATTCTGCTTTGCTTCATTGAAGCGAGAGCAGGTTTCCCTGCTCTCGCTTCCATGAAGCAAAGCAAGTTTGCAATCACAGAACGGGAGCCGCGAGGCTCCCGTCCTGTGATTGCAAACAGCAGTGTCCCGGGGGTAGGCACCCCGGGACACTGCAGGAGCCGGCCCTGGGGGGTGGCGGTCCCCAGGGCCACCACAGGCTCCAGGAGGGGGGCCACGTGGCCCCCCTCCCACCATCTACAAAGCCCCGGGGAGGAGGTGGTCCTCGGGGCTTCGGGGGTCTGAAATGGACCCCCACATTTCTTTAATTAGTGCCCCGGGGAGGTGGTGGTCCCCGGGGCATGTGGGGGGGCTGGAGCCCCCCACACAGGTATTTTTTTATTAAAAAAAAGAAGCCCCGGGGGGTGGCGGTCCCTGGGGCTGCGGTGGGCAGTGAGCCCCCCCGCCAGCATTATAATTTCAAAGCCCCGGGGGGGTGGCGGACCCCAGGGCTTGGGGGGCCTCTAAGGCCCCCCATATATAAAATTGAAAACCACGCATGCCCCCGGGACTTGGCCCACCTGGGGGCCAATTAACAACGAAGCGCGGGAGACCGCGCTTCGTTTTTTTTTTTTATCGGCAGGATCCGCGCACCCAGCACATTTTTTGCCGTTTTTTAAAAAAAATACATTTTTTTTTGGGCCCTGAGCAGGCCTAGGGGGTCAGGGTGTTTCTACCCTGCCCCTTTTTGCGTTTTGCGCGATTGTTTTTACTGTTTTCTTGTGACTCGGTTCTACCGAGTCACAAGATGGCTGCCAACACTTCCTGGTTTGGAGTGTTGACAGCCAATTAGCATACAGCTGGTCATCGGGAGGGTGCGCGGACCCTCCGCGGCCATAGATATATATGTGTTTTTACTTTTGATTTTCTCAGCAACTACAGAACGGATTTACACCATTTAACAAAAAGGGTTCTTTCTGAACCAAGAACAACCTCTTTGCCAAATTTGGTGTAATTCCGTTCAGCAGTTCGGGCTGTAGCCATGGCTAAAGTTTCCTATGGGAAAATGAATGGGGAAAATACGTTTTGGGACCCCCCTTTTTTCTCGGCCCCCGCTTGACGAATCACCCCAAGACTTTCAGGATAGGAGCGGAACGGAGCGGGCCACAAAGTTTGAAAATTTTGCGAAGATTCGTCAAACGACGCAAGAGTTATTTCAAATAGAATGTTGCGGATTTCCTATGGAAAATAGGTCCTAACTATAACTATCTACTGGCGACCACCAGTAGATAATATATATATATATATATATATTCACTGAAAAAAACATAGGTTTCAGACACGTTATAGTTAGAAATTAGCATTTAAAAAACCTTTGAAATTCACTGAAAAAACCATAGGTTTTAGGGACAGTTATAGTTAGTTGGACATTGCACTCGTACAAAACCCGTGAAATTCCCCCGTTATAGTTAGTTCAGCTAACTATAACTCGCGAACCCGCAATGCACTGCTGATGACGTCACATATTACATCACTCATGACATGGTCAGTGACATCACTGATGACATCTCAAATGACATCACTGATGACATTATCCAGTGACTGTGTGTTTCTGTAAAGTTTAAATATGGTTAATATATATAGGGAAAGGCGTATTGAAGAATGAGTGGGTGTATAAGTGTCTGTATGGATGATTTAGTATATGCGTGACTAACTCTATAAGTGAGTGCTTAAACGTATCTTACTGAATGCATGGGTTAGTGACTAAACTGGGTGAATGTCTGTATCCGTCTGTCTGTTGCTGTGTAAGTGGCTGCATGGGTTTGTGATTAGCTACAAGAGTGTCTATATGAGTTATTGATTGGTTGTCTGAGTATCTGTATGGGTGCCTGAGTGTTTGTGTGGGTGGGGTGGGTGCGACTCTGTGCATAGATGTGTGAGTGGGTGATTCACTGGGTGGATGGTTTCAAGAGTGCATCTTAGATAGACTGTATGGGTGGGTAAGTGTGTGTAAGAGTGTGTTAGTGAGTGAATGTATGTCCCAGTGGTACATGTGTGAGTAACTACATATGTGAAAGGCAGTATATATGTGTGTTGGAGTATATAAATAGCTATAAGCGAGAGTGTGTGATTGTGAGAGTGACTGTATGGATGAGTGCTTGCATCAGTGATTGTATAAGAGCGTAAGAATGTGCTAGTATTTGTATGAGTAAGTGAGCTGGTGTGTGTATAACTGTATAGGTGAGTAAATGGCAGTGTGTTTAATTATTTGCATGACTGACTAGGTGTGTGAGTACCTCTATGGATGAGTGGCAGTGTTTGAGTGTCTATATAGGAGTATGAGTGCATATGATAGTCCTGTACTGAGTGACCGTAAGTATGAGTCACTGTACAGGTGAGTGAGTGGATGTGTGTGTAGACCTAAGAATCAATGAGTGGGTATGTAGGTATTGGTGTTGGAGTGTCTATGGTTTTGCGAATGGCAGTGGGTGTATCAAAGGTTATATTAGGGTGTGAGGAGGTGCATCAGATTATCACGTGGATGATGTCATCAGTGATGTCATCAGTGATGTCATTTGAGATGTCATCAGTGATGTCACTGACCATGTCATAAGTGATGTAATATGTGACGTCATCAGCAGTGCATTGCGGGGGCGCGAGTTATAGTTAGCTGAACTAACTATAACGGGGGAATTTCACGGGTTTTGTACGAGTGCAATGTCCAACTAACTATAACTGTTCCTAAAACCTATGGTTTTTCAGTGAATTTGTAAGGTTTTTTAAATGCAAATTTCTAACTATAACGTGTCTGAAACCTATGGTTTTTTCAGTGAATTTCAAAGGTTTTTTAAATGCTAATTTCTAACTATAACGTGTCTGAAACCTATGGTTTTTTCAGTGAATTTCAAAGGTTTTTTAAATGCTAATTTCTAACTATAACGTGCCTGAAAGCTATGGTTTTTTCAGTGAATTTCAAAGGTTTTTTAAATGCTAATTTCTAACTATAACGTGCCTGAAACCTATGGTTTTTTCAGTGAATTTCAAAGGTTTTTTAAATGCTAATTCCTAACTATAACATGTCTGAAACCTATGGTTTTTTTCAGTGAATTTCAAAGGTTTTGTAAATGACAATTTTTAAATGTATTAATTGTTATATTTATTTTTTTGATACTGATTTACTACATTTTTTTAAACTATTTATTTTTAGATATTTTATTTTTTAAATTACATTGTAATTACATTATACATTACATTACAAAATATACTTTCTCAGAATTAATTACTTTAGATTAAATACTTTGCAAATAGGCAATAGACATTTAAGTACAGTAGTTACAGTTGTTGCAATGGGCAACACAATTTCAAACACAATGCAACATTGAGCTCAATGTGAATTTCTAGTTAAATGCAATTAGTTACTTTATGGATTACTTTTTCTAACCACAGGACTGGATCCTAGATTCAGTCCTGGGACATCTCCTGTAAACAGTTGAGTAAAAGCGTTTTGGTTACAGTAGTGATTTTTAAGGAATATTATTGTATTTTAAAAGTTGACACTTTAAAACTTTTTCACATAGAATCACCAATGTTATCCCATGGGAGGAAATTCACTTAGCTGGTAAGTAGTGTTATCGTTACTTTTTCTTACTCAGTGGTGGATCCTGGATCCAGCACTGGTGCATCTCCTGTAAACAGTTGAAAGAATGCGTTTAAGTCATACAGGCGATTTTTAAGGAATATTTGTAGTTTGTGAAAATCGACACTTTGAAACTTTTCTGCTGAAAACCAGACAATGGATTCCTATGGAAGGAAATACAAGTTACTGGTAAGTACGGTTAGAATTACTTTTCAGGGTCAGTGCTGGGCTAAAAGATGCAGCACTGAGGTCTCTCCTGATAACAGGTGAGTAAATCGGAATTCCTAGTTCTGCTATTTTAGAGGAATATTTGTATGTTTCAAAAATGAACACTTAGAAACTTTTTCAGCAAAAAGCAGGCAATGATATCCTATGGAAAGAAATTCAAGTTACTGGTAAGTACGGTTAAAATTACTTTTCAGGATCAGTACTGGGCTCAAAGATGCAGCACTGAGGTCTCTCCTGATAACAGGTGAGTAAATCGGAATTCCTAGTTCTGCTATTTTAGAGGAATATTTGTATGTTTCAAAAATCGACACTTAGAAACTTTTTCAGCAAAAAGCAGGCAATGATATCCTATGGAAGGAAATTCAAGTTACTGGTAAGTATGGTTAATATTACTTTTCAGGATCAGTACTGGGCTGAAAGATGCAGCACTGAGGTCTCTCCTGATAACAGGTGAGTAAATTGGAATTCGTAGTTCGGCTGATTTTAGAGGAATATTATAAAGTTCCAAAACTCCTCACTTAGAAGAATTTCCAAGTGAAACCAGTCAATGTTAGCCTATGGAAGGAAATTCAAGTTACTGGTAAGTACGGTTAAAATTACTTTTCAGGATCTGTACTGGGCTCAAAGATGCAGCACTGAGGTCTCTCCTGATAACAGGTGAGTAAATCGGAATTCGTAGTTCGGTTGATTTTAGAGGAATATTTGCACAATGGTAAAGGAAGGGGGTGGGGCCTGAGGTGACATGTCTGCAAACACGCCCTGTGGCGCGTTTTAAGTTGGAGAATTAATTCCTCCTTCAATCTTGAGGGTCCCTAGGGGCCAACTAGCCCACCAGATACCTCCAGAATGCGCCAGAGAGCTGCGTTGCAGAGAGGTGTTCAGAGGCCACGCCCCTTTTTACAGCACTCTGCAACGCAGCTCCGTGGTGCTTACTGGAGGTACCTGGTGGGCTAGTTGGCCCGCAGGGACCCTCAGGATTGAAGGGGGTTTAATTCCCCATCTTAAAACGTGCCACAGGGCCTGTTTGCACACATGTCACCTGAAGCCCCGCCCCTCCCTTCACCACTGTGGAAACGCACCCCGTGGCGTGTTTTAAGTTGGGGATTAAGTCCCTTGAATCCTGAGGGTCCCTGGGGTCCAACTATCCCACCAGGTACCTCCAGTAAGCGCCACAGAGCTGCGTTGCAGAGAGGTGTAAAGGGGCGTGGCCTCTGTACACCTCTCTGCAACGCAGCCCCTGGCTCATACTGGAGGTTCCTGGTGGGCTAGTTGGCCCCCAGGGACCCCAGTATTCAAGGGGAGTCGTTCTCCCTCTGCAAACGCACCAGGGGGCGCGTTTGCAGAGTGGTAAAGGAAGGGGGCGGGTCCAGCGCACAAAAGTTTTTTTTTGTTTTTTTTCGAAGGGGGGCTGTGTGGCCCCCTTCCTTTTTCCTTTTCTTGGGCCCTGGGGACCCCATCCCCCAGGGCCTTACCCCTTTTTTTTTCATTTATAAAAAAAAAAAACGGGAAGGTGGCCGCGTGGCCCCCCTCCCGTGGACGATTCCGGCCCCGGGGACCCCATCCCCTGGGGCATGGCCACTCTTTATATTATTTTTTTAAGGAGGGGGCTGCGTGGCCCCCCTCTTCAGGCCTCCTTTTGCCCCGGGGACCCCATCCCCCGGGGCAGGCCTTTATTTTTTTAATTTTTAATTTTTTGGGGGAGGGGGCCGCGTGCCCCCTCCCGGGCCACTACTTGCCCCGGGGACCCCATCCCCCGCTGCTGGCCCTCTCCGTTGGGGACCGTGGGGGTCCCCAATCCCCCACGGTCCCAGCCGGCTCCCCGCGTCCCTCGGGAGCCGGCATTGCTTTCCACATGGGGAGCTACTGACATGCAGCTCCCCATGTGGAAAAGCAATCTGCTTTGCTTCATTGAAGCGAGAGCAGGTTTCCTGCTCTCGCTTCAATGAAGCAAAGCAGTTTGCAATGGCAGGACGGGAGCCGCGAGGCTCCTGACCTGTCATTGCAAACTACAGTGTCCCGGGGGTAGGCACCCCAGGACACTGCAGGAGCCGGCCCTGGGGGTGGTGGTCCCCAGGGCCATCAATGGCTCCAGGAGGGGCCGTGCGGCCCCCTCCCATCCAAATGCACAGCCCCGGGGAGGTGGTGGTCCCCGGGGCTCGGGGGTCCTTAACGGACCCCCTAATTTACATGTTAGTGCCCCGGGGAGGTGGCGGTCCCTGGGGCGTGTGGGGGGGCTCGAGCCCCCCCACACAGGTTATTTCAATTAAAAAAAAAAGAAGCCCTCCCGCACTATTTTTTTTTAAAGCCCCGGGGGGTGGTGGTCCCCAGGGCTTGGGGGGCCTTTGAGGCCCCCCACATAAAATATAAACCCACCCCCGCATGCCCCCGGGATTTGGCCCACCCGGGGGCAAAATAGCATTGAAGCGCGGAAGACCGCGCTTCAATTTTTTTTTAATCGGCTGGATCCGTGCACCCAGCGCTTTTTTGCCGATTTAAAAAAAAATAATAATAATAATTTTTGGGCCTTGGGGGTCCTTGTGGGACCCCCTGAACAGGCCTAGGGGGTCAGGGTGTTTCTACCCGGCCCCCTTTTCGCATTTTTTCGTGTTTTTCTCACTGCTTTCTTGTGCCTCGGTTCTACTGAGGGACAAGATGGCTGCCAACACTTCCTGGTTTGGAGTGTTGACAGCCAATTAGCATGCAGCTCGTGATCGGGAGGGTGCGCGGATCCACCGCGGCCATAGATATCGAAACTTTTATTTTGGATTTTCTCAGCAACTACTGAACGGATTTACACCATTTTAAAAGGGTGCTTTCTAAACCAAGCACTACCTTTTGCCAAATTTGGTGTAATTCCGTTCAGCAGTTTTGCTGTAGCCTTGCATAAAGTTTCCTATGGGAAATTGATTTTTCACTCTTATTTTTTAATTTCTCCGCAACTACTGAACGGATTTACACCATTTAAAAAAAAGGTCGCTTTCTAAACCAAGCGCTACCTTTTTGCAAAATTTGGTGTAATTCTGTTCAGCAGTTCGAGCTGTAGCCGTGGCTAAAATTTCCTATGGGAATTAACATGGAGAAAACACGTTTTGGGACCCCCTTTTTTTTTGGCCCCCGCTTGATGAATCACCCCGAAACTTTCAAGACAGGAGCGGACCGGAGCGCCCCACTAGTTTTGAAAATTTCGCGATGATTCATCAAACGACGCCAAACTTATTGGGAATAGAATGTTGTGGATTTCCTATGGATAATAGGTCCTAACTATAACTATCTACTGGCGACCGCCAGTAGATAATATATATGTATATATATATCATTTCCTGCATGGTCCCATTGTTTGACCATTTGGGCGCATCTACGGTGGTGCGTTTTGAGTACAGCTGGACCAAGCTGTTACCATTTGCCAAACACTTTCCCCAAGGAAATCCTCTCCGCACTCACAGTTCCATAACTCTCATAAAATAATAATCATGCCAATGCCTCCAAAGCGGTTCCACGGTGCTTTTATTTAGTCATAAAAGGTCAGCACACCCCTACGCGTTTCGATCTCAGCCGAGATCTTGTTCACGGGGATTCAAAAACACGGAACCAATCATCATTTCTACCATATATACCCATGTGACATCATTGTCCGTAAACAGCCCAAGTGCATTCTGGTATTAATAGTTCTAAACCTTTAAACATCCCGTATTTTTTACAAAACCACTCCTTATAAACAATTAAAAAGAGAATTTTCGCAATGCCTATGTTTATCATACCCACTCATAACATTGAATTAAATCTCATTTGTCATCAAAACCAATTCCAATGGTCTTTTACCACCATTTACTCGAGATAGACATCCATTTAAACTTATAACTTGCCATTCACATGATACAACAAAGTGAAACACCACCCTCAAAGAATATATATATATATAACAAAATTATATGCATACTGAAGAGAAAGTTAAATATTATAACACACAAAAAAATATATAATAATAATAATGTACAACTTTAAATTTCACCCGGCCAACCCCAGGATCGAACCCTTGTATCCAACAACACTCTGGGTTGCCTCGCTAACCACGAGCTATTATAGATCTACCAATTAGATGCCTCATTTAGTTGTATCTGCAATTAATTCCTTTTAAATCCTTTTAGGTTGTACCATTATACATCCCCACAGTAAACCCACTGTGCTACTGTAACCGATTTCTTCACTTATCTCATTTTATGACAAGTGTGTTACACTCCTGCTTTCCCATTTTCACGTTTTATATGTCCCTCCAGTGGGGCTACTCCTCTATGTATATACCAAATACATTAATGCATGAATGATGTTGTTTATGCTTTTCGAGCCTGAAAGACCTATCATTTATTATATAGGCATTGCTGCCTGTCTCTACTCAATGCCTGTCTAAGCAAAATTACTAAACCAACAACAAACAAGGAATTAGTTAAATGTCATCCTTATAAGAAGTACCATTGCGATCATATAACAATTAAAAAAAATTTTAAAATTAAAAACATAAAGAAGGGAGGCCTCCTGTTCAGAAATTCTCATGAGAACATTACAAGACACAAAGTACAAAATACAAGAAAAGTCCAAGTGTGTTTTTCTAGAAAGGGAATCCATTGTTCATAGATGTGAATGTAACTCTTCGTCCTGGTTTAACCCCACGGGGTCAGAGTTCGGAAATTCAAAATGTGTCGGGACTCTTTTGGCGTAGAATTCGTTCCCGATCACCACCTCTTATCTGCAATACCACTTGTTCCAATGCAAAGAAAGTCATTAGTTTCCAATTTCCATTGTGTTCCTTCTCCATATGTCTGGCTATGGCATTGCTTCTATCCAGGTTTACTGTGGCCCTCACATGTTCAAGTATTCTTTTCTTTAAATCACAAATCGTGCTCCCCACGTATCTCAAATGGCACGGACACTCCACCATATAGATCACATATTGGCTTTTACAGTTTATAAATTGCTTGATTTCCCAGGTTTTTTTATTTGCCATCTCAACTTGTTTTGTATTTTTAGCTATTGCACATACTTTGCATTGTGTACATTTGAAAAATCTAGTCACCTTTAACCATGTAGTCTGTTTAGATTTGTTTCTGAAGTGACTATGTACAAGGTGGTCTTTTAAATTGGTGGCTCTACGGAACGTTACCTCCGGGCCATCACCTACAATTTTAGCCACTGCTGGATCGGATTTCAATATGTTCCAATTCTTGCGAAGAATATGTTGAATTTGTTTATTTTCTGTTGAATAAGTAGTAACCAGCCGAATTTTTTGACAGTCATTCTCCACATTCGTGGGTAGTTGTTTTTCTGCAATTAATTCTGTGCGTGTTAGATTTGATGTTTTTGCTTACATGATAGGACCAATTTTTTGTTGTAATTTCTTCTTTTGAATCTTTCTGCAATTTGCTCACTGTTCCTCTGCCATTCCGAATCTTCAGAGCAAATCCTTCGTGCCCTGAGAAATTCGCCATATGGGATGTTATTGATCCAACTTGGATTATGAAAACTCTCTGCCTGTAACACAGAGTTGGTGGCAGTTGCCTTCCGGTGTAGTGTTGTATGGACTTCATTATTACTGATATAAATCTCAGTATCAAGAAACACCACCCTGTTGTTACTGATGGTGTAAGTAAATTTTAAATCAGTGGGAGTATTGTTCAGGATGTTAAAATAATCAGCAAATTCCTGTTTCGAGCCATCCCAAATTATAATCAGATCATCAATATAACGTAGCCATTTGACAATCTTATTAACATGTAGGTCATTATTAGTGTTCCATGCCATATTGCGCTCCCACCACCCCATTGTGAGGCAGGCATAGCTAGGGCTAAACGAAAAACCCATAGCCGTCCCTTTTACCTGACGGTAGATCTCTTCACCAAACATAAAAATATTTTCGTTTAGGCAGATCCGTATCATCTCCAACAGCATCTTATTATGATTAGAAAACTGAATGTTTCGCTCTTGAAGAAAGGATTCGATAGCTACTAAACCGATCTCATTGCGAATATTAGAATACAATGATATAACATCCATTGTAACTAAATGATATGATGTGACCCATGGGGTTTCTTGTAGATGTCGCAAAGGTCCCCAGTATCTTGAAGATAAGATGTTAATTTGGTCACATATGGCAAGAGAAAGGTATCCAAAAAATGTGCTACCGGTTCCAATAATGCACCCTTTGACGAGATAATCGGTCTGCCTGGTGGTCTAGTGGGGTGTTTGTGTATTTTTGGCAGGAAATAGATGGTTGCCGTTCTGGGATGGTCCGTTGTCAAGTATTTGATTTCATCATCATCCAGAAGATTGTCATTTTTCCACATTAGCAGTTTCTTATCCAATTCCAGTTTCAATTTCTTTGTTGGATTTTCCTTCAATCTCTCATAGTATTCTTTATTCCTTAATTGAGAGTGGGCTTCCACTATATAGAAATCTTTGTCCATAACAATGATGTTTCCCCCTTATCTGCCAATTTTATTTCAATTTCTTCACATTGTTTCAAATTGCTCAATGCTTCCTGTTCCTGTTTTGTTAGATTATAGGGTTTTTTAACCATTTGAGTTGATACAAATCTTTTATCACCAATTCGTGAAATAGATCTATTTTATTTCCTTGAGGAAGTTGTGGGTAATATTTCGAATTTGCCTTCTTTCTACTCAACCCGGCTCCTAGTTGTGTACAGTGTGCCCCTATTTCTGAAGTTGGAACATCAGGGTCTTGACTCAATTCCATTAATGTCACAAAGTTTGTAGAATCCTCGCTGTTAATTGCATGGTCGGAACAGGTATACTTTTTTGTATTGTGCCATTTTCTCATTTGCAGTAAAAACATTTGCCAACTTAATCTTACGAACATATTTATATATATCAATCCTGACCTGAGCCAAATCCGTTGTGTTCAGAAATAGGGGCACACTGTACACAACTAGGAGCCGGGTTGAGTAGAAAGAAGGCAAATTCGAAATATTACCCACAACTTCCTCAAGGAAATAAAATAGATCTATTTCACGAATTGGTGATAAAAGATTTGTATCAACTCAAATGGTTAAAAAAAACCTATAATCTAACAAAACAGGAACAGGAAGCATTGAGCAATTTGAAACAATGTGAAGAAATTGAAATAAAATTGGCAGATAAGGGGGAAACATCATTGTTATGGACAAAGATTTCTATATAGTGGAAGCCCACTCTCAATTAAGGAATAAAGAATACTATGAGAGATTGAAGGAAAATCCAACAAAGAAATTGAAACTGGAATTGGATAAGAAACTGCTAATGTGGAAAAATGACAATCTTCTGGATGATGATGAAATCAAATACTTGACAACGGACCATCCCAGAACGGCAACCATCTATTTCCTGCCAAAAATACACAAACACCCCACTAGACCACCAGGCAGACCGATTATCTCGTCAAAGGGTGCATTATTGGAACCGGTAGCAAATTTTTGGATACCTTTCTCTTGCCATATGTGACCAAATTAACATCTTATCTTCAAGATACTGGGGACCTTTTGCGACATCTACAAGAAACCCCATGGGTCACATCATATCATTTAGTTACAATGGATGTTATATCATTGTATTCTAATATTCGCAATGAGATCGGTTTAGTAGCTATCGAATCCTTTCTTCAAGAGCGAAACATTCAGTTTTCTAATCATAATAAGATGCTGTTGGAGATGATACGGATCTGCCTAAACGAAAATATTTTTATGTTTGGTGAAGAGATCTACCGTCAGGTAAAAGGGACGGCTATGGGTTTTCGTTTAGCCCTAGCTATGCCTGCCTCACAATGGGGTGGTGGGAGCGCAATATGGCATGGAACACTAATAATGACCTACATGTTAATAAGATTGTCAAATGGCTACGTTATATTGATGATCTGATTATAATTTGGGATGGCTCGAAACAGGAATTTGCTGATTATTTTAACATCCTGAACAATACTCCCACTGATTTAAAATTTACTTACACCATCAGTAACAACAGGGTGGTGTTTCTTGATACTGAGATTTATATCAGTAATAATGAAGTCCATACAACACTACACCGGAAGGCAACTGCCACCAACTCTGTGTTACAGGCAGAGAGTTTTCATAATCCAAGTTGGATCAATAACATCCCATATGGCGAATTTCTCAGGGCACGAAGGATTTGCTCTGAAGATTCGGAATGGCAGAGGAACAGTGAGCAAATTGCAGAAAGATTCAAAAGAAGAAATTACAACAAAAAATTGGTCCTATCATGTAAGCAAAAACATCAAATCTAACACGCACAGAATTAATTGCAGAAAAACAACTACCCACGAATGTGGAGAATGACTCTCAAAAAATTCGGCTGGTTACTACTTATTCAACAGAAAATAAACAAATTCAACATATTCTTCGCAAGAATTGGAACATATTGAAATCCGATCCAGCAGTGGCTAAAATTGTAGGTGATGGCCCGGAGGTAACGTTCCGTAGAGCCACCAATTTAAAAGACCACCTTGTACATAGTCACTTCAGAAACAAATCTAAACAGACTACATGGTTAAAGGTGACTGGATTTTTCAAATGTACACAATGCAAAGTATGTGCAATAGCTAAAAATACAAAACAAGTTGAGATGGCAAATAAAAAACCTGGGAAATCAAGCAATTTATAAACTGTAAAAGCCAATATGTGATCTATATGGTGGAGTGTCCGTGCCATTTGAGATACGTGGGGAGCACGATTTGTGATTTAAAGAAAAGAATACTTGAACATGTGAGGGCCACAGTAAACCTGGATAGAAGCAATGCCATAGCCAGACATATGGAGAAGGAACACAATGGAAATTGGAAACTAATGACTTTCTTTGCATTGGAACAAGTGGTATTGCAGATAAGAGGTGGTGATCGGGAGCGAATTCTACGCCAAAAGAGTCCCGACACATTTTGAATTTCCGAACTCTGACCCCGTGGGGTTAAACCAGGACGAAGAGTTACATTCACATCTATGAACAATGGATTCCCTTTCTAGAAAAACACACTTGGACTTTTCTTGTATTTTGTACTTTGTGTCTTGTAATGTTCTCATGAGAATTTCTGAACAGGAGGCCTCCCTTCTTTATGTTTTTAATTTTAAAAATTTTTTTTAATTGTTATATGATCGCAATGGTACTTCTTATAAGGATGACATTTAACTAATTCCTTGTTTGTTGTTGGTTTAGTAATTTTGCTTAGACAGGCATTGAGTAGAGACAGGCAGCAATGCCTATATAATAAATGATAGGTCTTTCAGGCTCGAAAAGCATAAACAACATCATTCATGCATTAATGTATTTGGTATATACATAGAGGAGTAGCCCCACTGGAGGGACATATAAAACGTGAAAATGGGAAAGCAGGAGTGTAACACACTTGTCATAAAATGAGATAAGTGAAGAAATCGGTTACAGTAGCACAGTGGGCTCACTGTGGGGATGTATAATGGTACAACCTAAAAGGATTTAAAAGGAATTAATTGCAGATACAACTAAATGAGGCATCTAATTGGTAGATCTATAATAGCTCGTGGTTAGCGAGGCAACCCAGAGTGTTGTTGGATACAAGGGTTCGATCCTGGGGTTGGCCGGGTGAAATTTAAAGTTGTACATTATTATTATTATATATTTTTTGTGTGTTATAATATTTAACTTTCTCTTCAGTATGCATATAATTTTGTTATATATATATATATTCTTTGAGGGTGGTGTTTCACTTTGTTGTATCATGTGAATGGCAAGTTATAAGTTTAAATGGATGTCTATCTCGAGTAAATGGTGGTAAAAGACCATTGGAATTGGTTTTGATGACAAATGAGATTTAATTCAATGTTATGAGTGGGTATGATAAACATAGGCATTGCGAAAATTCTCTTTTTTAATTGTTTATAAGGAGTGGTTTTGTAAAAAATACGGGATGTTTAAAGGTTTAGAACTATTAATACCAGAATGCACTTGGGCTGTTTACGGACAATGATGTCACATGGGTATATATGGTAGAAATGATGATTGGTTCCGTGTTTTTGAATCCCCGTGAACAAGATCTCGGCTGAGATCGAAACGCGTAGGGGTGTGCTGACCTTTTTATGACTAAATAAAAGCACCGTGGAACCGCTTTGGAGGCATTGGCATGATTATTATTTTATGAGAGTTATGGAACTGTGAGTGCGGAGAGGATTTCCTTGGGGAAAGTGTTTGGCAAATGTATATATATATATATAACCGCTCAATTGCACCAGAAGGCGGATCACTCTCGGACGGGTGCTTTGGATCGCAGTGGTGCCCCGACGTTAATATACAGGCTCAGGTTCCTTCGATAATTCTTAGAAAGAAAGACAGCACTCGCGGGGGCAGTTTGCCGGTATTTTTACTCTCAGTACAACAGACTCGTTTCTGATTGCTCCTTCGTCAGTGTTTGCAAAACACACCGAGAAGCGTCATTTTAAATAATGTTCCATATCGATCAACAACACTGAAAAAGGACAATTCATTTTCACCCTGAGTGGGCGCCATTTTGACAAGGTAGCTTTAACATTTCATATTGCATTAATGACTCAAAAACCAAGTTTATATGGAATATGCTCAACATTGAAGAGATATGAAACAATTTATATTCATTGTTTAAAATGGCACTTATTCAATAATTCATTAATGCCTCTTATAGCCCTGTATCGGCAGCAAGTGCCTGTATCAATCACATGAATACCTCCCATTATAAGCCGTGTATCGGCCATTCGAGCGTCTCCAATATAGTTGTCACCAGGTTTTATAAGTGATAAGTGTATTCATTGACCTTGTCAATATTTTCTATATCCAATTATGAGAATATTTCTCTGATTTTTACTTATTGAGCCATAAATCGGCATTGGTACCCCCACCGTGAACATTGTTATCTCACTACTTAAATTTGGTTTTTCTACATCATCATTAAGCCGTGTATCGGCAACAGTGTCATTATTTTATTCAAAAGGGGAAAAAAAGGGGGAAAAAGGGAAAGTGAAAAGATATAGGGGAAATTGACATACTCTTTAGATTCTATATTGACCCTTCTATTCAAACTGCTCTACCTGCTTGTCCCATCCAATTAGTTACCTAGATGAACAGCCAATTCTTCCCCACTGTTCAGTCCCTTGGGAGCCTTTGTTTGTAGGTCAATAATATATCGAGATTCAAGTCTGCGCAGTTTCAAGATTCTGTCACCTCCTCTGATATGTGACGGCACGTGATCAATACTAAAATATTGCAACAGGTCCCTGTTGCTCTGATGTTTAATAGAAAAGTGCCTGGCCACTGGATATGAGAAGTCTCTATTAGCGATAGCTCGCATGTGTTCTGATATGCAAATTTTTACACAGTGGATCGTGCTGCCTATGTATTTCGACCCGCATAGGCAAATCAAACAATAAACGGAGTAACTGGTCTGACATGTCATGAATTTAGTTATTGCTCTCCGTTTCTTTGTTCCAGGTATTTCATAGGTTAATACTCTCTTGCTATTAGTGCAAGCCTTGCACTTCCCGCAAGTGTAAAAACCTTTCATTTCCTTAAGTGTGCCGTTCTTTGGTGTAACTGCTTCTAAATGGCTGTGAACCAGCATGTCCCGTAGCGACCTAGCTTTTTTAAAAGTCACCAAGGGAACTGGTGGAATGTCCCTTCCTATAATTGCATCTGTTTTTAGGACATGCCAGTTTCTTCGGAGAATGCTTCTAAGGTGATCTGCGTCCTCCGAATATGTTGTAATCATACAGAATTTGCCCTCCTCTTTCTTCTTTTGGATCTTATCTTTGCTTTTTAATAGTTGTTCCCTCGGAATACTTTCTACTCTTTTCAATGTTTTTTCTAACAGGTTGGTGTTATACCCTCTAGCTGTGAATCTGGCAATACTCTCTCTTGCTGCAAGTTTGAAGTCGCAATCCCTGGAAGAATTGCGTTTCAGTCTCAGTAATTCTCCATATGGTATACTTTGTATTAATCTAGGGGGATGACTACTCTTCGCATGAAGCGTCGAGTTTCCCGCCATTGGTTTCCTATATAGAGATGTGCATAGCATACCATCTGATACTGAGATCCTTAAATCTAGATAGTTCACTGCCACTGAACTAATTTCTCCGGTAAATTTCAGGTTTACCTTATTCTGATTTAGATGTTCAATAAAATTGGTTGCCACATTCTCTGGCCCTTTCCAGACCAAAAAGAGGTTGTCTATATATCTGTGCTACGCCACAACCTCCTTCATCCATAGCTCATTACTCTGCGCCCATGCCACCTGCTCCTCCCACCAGCCCACAAATAAATTTGCGTAGCTGGGGGCGGAGCAGGTGCCCATGGCTGTCCCAGAGATCTGTCTGTAGTAGTTCCCCTGAAACAAAAAGATATTATTGGTCAGGCAAAACTCTATAAGTTCCATGAGCATGGTGTTCTGCAAATTTCAGCTGTCTCTTCTTCAGGAAGAAATCCACTGCACTTAGTCCATCTTTGTGGTCAATGCACGTGTATAAACTCGTGATGTCCAACACGATCAACCTGTATGTTGGTTCCCAGATCAAATTTTCCATGCGATTTAAAAAGTCTTTAGTATCCTTGATGTAAGCGGATAATCTCAAAACAAATTGAAACAGAACGTAATCAATGAATGTTGAAAGCTGTTCCGTTAAGCTGCCGATTGACGAAACAATTGGCCTCCCGGGTGGATTGATACTATCCTTGTGTATCTTAGGCAGATGATAAAATGTAGGTGTTACTGGACTAGTGTTTCGGAGAAAGAGATATTCATCCACCTCCAGCATTGATCTTTCATGCCACTTTTTGATCAGGGAATGGTATCGCACGATGCTGTCATTATATTTTTCTTTAGTTGTTCTCTCATAGTGTCTTCTATCTGATAGTTGTTTCAGTGCTTCTCCACAATATTGCTCCCTTGTTAGTAGGACGATGTTTCCGCCCTTATCTGAGGGTTTACATATAATTGTGGTATCGCTCAATAGATTTTCCAGTGCTTGTTCTTGGTCCTTGGTTATGTTAACTTTATTCGCTAAATGCTTGGTTTTTGTTCTAAAGTTTAAAAGGGCTTGAATCACTGCATCTGAAAAGGTGTCAATGGCATCCGTTGGCATTTGAGGCATAAATTGCGAGGTTGGTTTAAACGGACTTTCTGCCACCTCTTGTTCTATGCCCACATGTCTTGTTCTTTGGGCAATATCCTGGATGACGTTGCTTGACCCCTCTTGTTCCGAGCGTAGTTCTTCTAACATTTCTAAAGATGTCAGATCATCCACTGTCAAAATGTCAGTGACTTTAGTTCTCTGTTTGATAAATCTGGATTCTTTGATTGTTGGTTTGAGTTTAAAAAAAATGTATGTAATTTTAATATGAGGCACACATTTAAAGAGATCTATTCTCGTTTGGGTATACTCCATTCGATTGTCTGGGCAAAACGTTAGTCCTAACCTCAACACCGACTCTTCAGTTGGTGTCAGGGTTCTTGGTGTGAGGTTGACAATCGTCAAGTTCTCAGATTCTGTTACCATCTGCCCCCTCTCTTGCTGCGAGTTACCCGCGGGGACATGTTGCCTCTTCCTACTCCATCCCCCCCCTTCTGGTTTTGCGGTGGTTCCTTCCGGTGGCTTGCTTTTTCCACCCCTTAACCAGGACTGGCAAATCAGATGAAATTCCTCGTGAAAAGGGGTTCTTTTGTAATTCTCAGTGGAGGTGCTTGTGGTGTCATCCTCAGATTGATCATTTTGATCAATATGGAACTTTATTTAAAATGACGCTTCTCGGTGTGTTTTGTAAACACTGGCAAAGGAGCAATCCTAAACGCGTCTGTTGTGCTGAGAGTAAAAATACCAGCAAACTGCCCAAAAAAAAAAAAAATGTTGTGCTGAGAGTAAAAATACCGGCAAACTACCCCAGCGAGTGCTGTCTTTCTTTCTAAGAATTAACGAAGGAACCTGAGCCTGTATATATATATATATATATATATATATCACTGCTCCAAGGTTGTCCACCTGTAAGTAGCACTCGAGCAACAGCTTGATTCATGTGTAGGTAAGGACGGGGAACCGCCCGCAGGAGCCGCTCCATAGTGGTATTGCCTAACGCGTTTCGAATCACCATATGATTCTCTTCAGAGGCTTTAATGGAACGGAGTGCGCAACCGCTGACCCACTTCTGACACCCCCCCCCCCAATGGGAGGCTCGAATGAAACTGTGCCTTCTGGGAAGTGTAGTGCGGGGGGCACATAATCAAGTCCTGTATGGACCCCACAGGTGGGCCCGTCCATGATCCTGTATACAGCTGCTGTTCCACTTTCGTGGCCCCCAATCTTACGGGGTGGTGCACACTCCGCGGCTGGACTGCCGCGTTAAAATCACTGCTCCAACTTAAAACGCGCCACGGGGCGCGTTTGCACAGTGGTGAAGGGAGGGGCGGGGCTTCAGGTGACATGTGTGCAAACAGGCCCCGTGGCGCGTTTTAAGATGGGGAATTAAATCCCTTCAATCCTGAGGGTCCCTGGGGGCCAACTAGCCCACCATGTACTTCTAAAAGCGCCACAGAGCTGCGTTGCAGAGAGGTGTAAAAAGGGCGTGGCCTCTGAACACCTCTCTGCAACGCAGCTCCCTGGCGCATACTGGAGGTACAGGGTGGGCTAGTTGGACCCCAGGGACCCTCATGATTCAAGGGGCCTTAATCCCCCAAGTTAAAACGCGCCACGGGCGCGTTTGCACAGATGTCACCTCAGGCCCCGCCCCTCCCTTCACCATTGTGCAAATATTCCTCTAAAATCAGCCGAACTACGAATTCCTATTTACTCACCTGTTATCAGGAGAGACCTCAGTGCTGCATCTTTCAGCCCAGTACTGATCCTGAAAAGTAATTTTAACCGTACTTACCAGTAACTTGAATTTCCTTCCATAGGATATCATTGACTGGATTCACTTGGAAATTCTTCTAAGTGTGGAGTTTTGGATCTTTATAATATTCCTCTAAAATCAGCCGAAATACGAATTCCGATTTACTCACCTGTTATCAGGAGAGACCTCAGTGCTGCATCTTTCAGCCCAGTACTGATCCTGTAAAGTAATTTTAACCGTACTTACCAGTAACTTGAATTTCCTTCCATAGGATATCATTGTCTGCTTTTTGCTGAAAAAGTTTCTAAGTGTCGATTTTTGAAACATACAAATATTCCTCTAAAATCAGCCGAACTACGAATTCCGATTTACTCACCTGTTATCAGGAGAGACCTCAGTGCTACATCTTTCAGCCCAGTACTGATACTGAAAAGTAATTTTAACCGTACTTACCAGTAACTTGAATTTCCTTCCATAGGATATCATTGTCTGCTTTTTGCTGAAAAAGTTTCTAAGTGTCGATTTTTGAAACATACAAATATTCCTCTAAAATCAGCCGAACTACGAATTCCGATTTACTCACCTGTTATCAGGAGAGACCTCAGTGCTGCATCTTTCAGCCCAGTACTGATCCTGAAAAGTAATTCTAACCGTACTTACCAGTAACTTGAATTTCCTTCCATAGGCTAACATTGACTGGTTTCACTTGGAAATTCTTCTAAGTGTGCAGTTTTGGAACTTTATAATATTCCTCTAAAATCAGCCGAAATACGAATTCCGATTTACTCACCTGTTATCAGGAGAGACCTCAGTGCTGCATCTTTCAGCCCAGTACTGATCCTGAAAAGTAATTCTAACCGTACTTACCAGTAACTTGAATTTCCTTCCATAGGCTAACATTGACTGGTTTCACTTGGAAATTCTTCTAAGTGTGCAGTTTTGGAACTTTATAATATTCCTCAAAAATCAGCCGAAATACGAATTCCGATTTACTCACCTGTTATCAGGAGAGACCTCAGTGCTGCATCTTTCAGCCCAGTACTGATCCTGAAAAGTAATTTTAACCGTACTTACCAGCAACTTGAATTTCCTTCCATAGGCTAACATTAACTGGTTTCACTTGGAAATTCTTCTAAGTGTGGAGTTTTGGAACTTTATAATATTCCTCTAAAATCAACCGAACTACGAATTCCGATTTACTCACCTTTATCAGGAGAGAACCCAGTGCTGCATCTTTTAGCCCAGCACTGACCCTGAAAAGTAATTCTAACCGTACTTACCAGTAACTTATATTTCCTTCCATAGGAATCCATTGTCTGGTTTTCAGCAGAAAAGTTTCAAAGTGTCGATTTTCACAAACTACAAATATTCCTTAAAAATCGCCTGTATGACTTAAACGCATTCTTTCAACTGTTTACAGGAGATGCACCAGTGCTGGATCCAGGATCCAACACTGAGTATGAAAAAGTAACGATAACACTACTTACCTGCTAAGTGAATTTCCTCCCATAGGATAACATAGGTGATTCTATGTGAAAAAGTTTCTAAGTGTCAACTTTTAAAATACAATAATATTCCTTAAAAATCACTACTGTAACCAAAACGCTTTTACTCAATTGTTTACAGGAGATGTCCCAGGACTGAATCTAGGATCCAGTCCTGCGGTTAGAAAAGTAATCCATAAAGTAACTAATTGCATTTAACTAGAAATTCACATTGAGCTCAATGTTGCATTGTGTTTGAAATTGTGTTGCCCATTGCAACAACTGTAACTACTGTACTTAAAACTCTATTGCCTATTTGCAAACTATTTAAACTAAAGTAATTCATTCTGAGAAAGTATATTTTGTAATGTAATGTATAATGTAATTACAATGTAATTTAATAAATAAAATATCTAAAAATAAATAGTTTTAAAAAATGTAGTAAATCAGTATCAAAAAAATAAATATAACAATTAATACATTTAAAAATTGTCATTTACAAAACCTTTGAAATTCACTGAAAAAACCATAGGTTTTAGGGGCGTTATAGTTAGAAATTAGCATTTAAAAAACCTTTGAAATTCACTGAAAAAACCATAGGTTTCAGGGACGTTATAGTTAGAAATTAGCATTTAAAAAACCTATGAAATTCACAGAAAAAACCATAGGTTTCACACACGTTATAGTTAGAAATTAGCATTTAAAAAACCTTTGAAATTCACTGAAAAAACCATAGGTTTTAGGGACAGTTATAGTTAGTTGGACATTGCACTCATACAAAACCCGTGAAATTCCCCCGTTATAGTTAGTTCAGCTAACTATAACTCGTGCCCCCACAATTCACTGCTGATGACGTCACATATTACATCACTCATGACATGGTCAGTGACATCACTGATGACATCACTGATGACATCTCAAATGACATCACTGATGACATCACTGATGACATCATCCACGTGATAATCTGATGCACCTCCTCACACCCTAATATAACCTTTGATACACCCACTCTAAATTACAGACTGCCATTCGCAAAACCATAGACACTCCAACACCAATAACTACATACCCACTCACTGATTCTTAGGTCTACACACACACATCCACTCACTCACCCGTACAGTCACTCATACTTATGGTTACTCAGTACAGGACTATCATATGCACTCTTACTCCTATATAGACACTCAAACACCGCCACTCATCCATAGAGGTACTCACACACCTAGTCAGTCATGCAAATAATTAAACACACTGCCATTTACTCACCTATACACTTATACACACACCAGCTCACTTAATCATACAAATACCAGCACATTGTTACGCTCTTATACAATCACTGATACAAGCACACACTCATCCATACAGCGACTATCACAATCACTCACTCTCGCTAATAGCTATTTATATACTCCAACACACATATATACTGCCTTTCACATATGTAGTTACTCACACATGTACCACTGGGACATACATTCACTCACTAACACACTCTTACACACACTTACCCACCCATACAGTCTATCACAGATGCACTCTTGAAACCATCCACCCAGTGAATCACCCACTCACACATCTATGCACAGAGTCGCACACACCCCTCCCACACAAACACTCAGGCACCCATACAGATACTCAGACAACCATTCAATAACTCATATACACACTCATGTAGCTATTCACAAACACATGCAGCCACTTACACAGCAACAGACAGACGGATACAGACATTCACCCAGTTTAGTCACTAACCCATGCATTCAGTAAGATACGTTAAATCACTCACTTATAGAGTCAGTCACGCACCTACTAAATCATCCATACAGACACTTATACACCCACTCATTCTTCAATACGTCTTTTCCTATATATATTAAAAATATTTAAACTTTACAGAAACACACAGTCACTGCATGATGTCAACAGTGATGTCATTTGAGATGTCATCAGTGATGTCATCAGTGATGTCACTGACCATGTCATGAGTGATGTAATATGTGTCGTCATCAGCAGTGCATTGTGGGGGCACGAGTTATAGTTAGCTGAACTAACTATAACGGGGGAATTTCACGGGTTTTGTATGAGTGCAATGTCCAACTAACTATAACTGTCCCTAAAACCTATGGTTTGTTCAGTGAATATATATATATCTCACGCTCCACTGTCTTTCAACAGTAAGGACCAGCACTCTCGTTGGTGAAAATCTGCTTTAAGATTTATTCGTGCACAGCATATATATATATATATATATATATATATATATATATATATATATATATATATTATCTACTGGCGGTCGCCAGTAGATAGTTATAGTTAGGACCTAGTTTCCATAGGAAAAGTGTTTTTTGTTTTCCCAATAACTTTGTCGCCGGATGACGAATCATCGCGAAATTTTCAAAACTAGTGGGGCGCTCCGGTCAGCTCCTGTCTTGAAAGTTTCGGGGTGATTCGGCAAGCGGGGGCCGAGAAAAAAGGGAGGTCCCAAAACGTGTTTTCTCCATGTTAATTCCCGTAGGAAATTTTAGCCACGGCTACAGCCCGAACTGCTGAACGGAATTACACCAAATTTGGGAAAAAGGTAGTGCTTGGTTCAGAAAGCACCCTTTTTTTAAATGGTGTAAATCCGTTCAGTAGTTGCGGAGAAAATCAAAAAATAGAGGTCAAAAAAACAATTTCCCATAGGAAACTTTAGACACGGTCACAGCCAAAACTGCTGAACGGAATTACACCAAATTTGGCAAAAAGGGAGTGCTTGGTTCAGAAAGCGCCCTTTTTTTTAAATGGTGTAAATCCGTTCAGCAGTTCCTGAGAAATTCAAAAAATAAAAGTTTTGATATCAATGGCCGCGGTGGATCTGCGCACCCTCCCGATCACGAGCTTCATGCTAATTGGCTGTCAACACTCCAAACCAGGAAGTGTTGGCAGCCATCTTGTGCCTCGGTAACCGAGGCTTAAGAAAAGAGAAAAACTAAGGCGCAAAAGAAGAAAAGGGGGCAGGGTAGAAACACCCTGACCCCCTAGGCCTGCTCAGGGGGTCCCACAAGGACCCCAAGGGCCCAAAAAATCATTTTTTTTTTTAAACGGCAAAATTCGCGTAGGATTTGCGAATCCCGCTGTGAAAAAAAAAACGAAGCACGGGCTCCCGTGCTTTGTTAATATTTAGCCCCCGGGTTGGCCAGGTCCCGGGGGCATGTTCAACATAATTGCAGGGGCCCAGGGGGGCCCCCACAGCCCCGGGGACCACCACCCCCCGGGGCTTGGTTTTTTTAATGTTGGGGGCCTCCAAGGCCCCCCCAAGCCCGGGGGACCGCCAACCCCGGGGCTTTTGCCAAATATTTGCAGGGGCACACAGCCCCCCCGCAGCCCCAGGGACCGCCACCCCCGGGACTTGTTTTTGTAAATAATTTACCGGTGTGGGGGGGCTCGAGCCCCCCCACACACCCCGGGGACCACCACCTCCCCGGGGCTTTGAAAATGTTGGGAGGGGGGCCGCGCGGCCCCTCTCCTGGAGCCTCGGATGGCCCTGGGGACCGCCACCCCCCAGGGCCGGCTCCTGCAGTATCCCGGGGTACCCACCCCGGGACACTGCTGTTTGCAATGACAGGGCGGGAGCCTCGCGGCTTCCGCCCTGTCATTGCAAACTGTGGCTTGGGTTTTGAAAGCGAGAGTAGGAAACCTGCTCTTGCTTTCAAAAATCAAACCACATTGCTTTTCCACACGGGGAGCTGCATGTCAGCAGCTCCCCGTGTGGAAAAGCAATGCCGGCTCCTGCAGGAGGCGGGGAGCCGGCGGGACCGTGGGGGAATTGGGGACCCCCCCACGGTCCCCAACGAGAGGCCTGGCCCTGGGGGATGGGGTCCCCGGGGCCATGAGTGGCCCGGGAGGGGGGCCATGTGGCCCCCTCCCCATTATATAACAAAAAAAAAAAACGGACAAACCGGCCCCGGGTGATGGGGTCCCGGCGCCAATAATGGCCTGAGGAAGGGGGCCACGCAGCCCCCCTCCAATAATTTAATTTATACAAAAAAACACTGGCCATGCCCTGGGGGATGGGGTCCCCGGGGCCGCATATGGCCTTGGGAGGGGGGCCACGTGCCCCCTTCCATTTTAAAAAAAAAAATAGGGGTGAGGCCCTGGGGGATGGGGTCCCCAGGGCCAATAAAATAGGAAAGGTAGGGGGCCACACAGCTCCCCTTCTTAACATTTTTTTTTAAAAAGACCGGCATCGCGCCGGAGGCCCCGCCCCCTCCCTGCAGCACTCTGAAAACGTGCCCCCTGGCGCGTTGTAAGATGGGGAACTAATTCCCCTTGAATACTGGGGTCCCTGGGGGCCAACTAGCCCACCAGGATCCTCCAGTATGCGCCAGGAAGCTGCGTTGCAGAGAGGTGTTCAGAGGCCACGCCCCTTTTTACACCTCTCTGCAACGCAGCTCTGTGGCGCTTACTTTAGGTACCTGGTGGGCTAGTCGGACCCCAGGGACCCTCAGGATTCAAGGGGACTTTATCCCTCAACTTAAAGTGCGCCACGGGGCGCGTTTGCACAGTGGTGAAGGGAGGGGGCGGGGCCTGAGGTGACATGTGTGCAAACACGCCCTGTGGCGCGTTTTAAGTTGGGGAATTAATTCCTCTTCAATCCTGAGGGTCCCTTGGGTAAAACTAGCCCACCACGTACCTCCAGTAAGCGCCACAGAGCTGCATTGCAGAGTGGTGTAAAAAGGGGCATGGCCTGGGCCACCTCTATGCAACGCAGCCCTGTGGCGCTTACTGGAGGTACGTGGTGTGCTAGTTGGACCCCAGGGACCCTCAGGAGTGAAGAGGAATTAATTCCCCAAATTAAAACGCGCCACAGGGCGTGTTTGCACACATGTCACCTCAGAACCCCCTCCCTTCACCACTGTGCATACGCGCCCCGTAGCGCGTTTTAAGAGGTAGTTTTAATCCCCCTGCCCTATTATGTACTAGGGCCTTACAGAGGTTGTCATGCTAATCACAGGGGTACCCCAACGCATAGTGTTCCCTAGTGTATGTAGGTGTTTTCACTGTATTCTAAGTGTCTTTTAGCATAGCACTGGCTCTAGGCCTGGTTAGTCCGAGTCAGTTACCACCAGTACCTGTCTGAAAAAGTTGTGGGCACAGGATGATTTTGCAACAAGGCCTCTTTCTGCTCCTCTGTTGGTTCTTTATGCACATGTCTTCCTTCTTCCTGCACTTTTCTTCGTCTTTGTGGACTTCTGTTGCTTCTTTCTGCATTTCTTTTGCTTCTTTCTGTGCGTTTTTTCTTCTTTCTTCACATGTCCTACCTCTGTAGGCATACTTAGAAACTAGCATTTAAAAAACCTTAGAACTTCACTTAAAAATCCATTGGTTTCAGGCACGTTATAGTTGGGGGCTAATTTTTATAGTCATGTGCTTTCCGTGGGGGCCAAAATCAGCCCCCAGGGAAGCCATAACTATAAAAATAAATGTAGAGAAAGAGAGATATCTCTCTCTTTATATATATATACATTCACTGAAAAAACCATAGGTTTCAGGCACATTATAGTTAGAAATTAGCTTTTAAAAAACCTTTGAAATTCACTGAAAAAAAAATAGGTTTCAGGGACGTTATTGTTAGAAATTAGCATTTAAAAAACCATTGAAATTCACTGAAAAAACCATAGGTTTCAGGCACCTTATAGTTAGAAATTAGCATTTAAAAAACCTTTGAAATTCACTGGAAAAACCATAGGTTTCAGGGACGTTATAGTTAGAAATTATCATTTAAAAAACCTTTGAAATTCACTGAAAAAACCATAGGTTTCAGGGACGTTATAGTTAGTTGGACATTTCACTCGTACAAAACCATAGAAATTCCCCCGTTATAGTTAGTTCAGCTAACTATAACTCGCGCCCCCGCAATGCACTGCTGATGACGTCACATATTACATCACTCATGACATGGTCAGTGACATCACTGATGACATCACTGATGACATCTCAAATGACATCACTGATGACATCATCCAGTGACTGTGTGTTTCTGTAAAGTTTAAATATGTTTAATATATATAGGGAAAGGCGTATTGAAGGATGAGTGGGTGTATAAGTGTCTGAATGGATGATTTAGTAGGTGCATGACTGACTCTATAAGTGAGTGATTAAACGTATCTTACTGAATGCATGGGTTAGTGACTAAACTGTGTGAATGTCTGTATCCATCTGTCTGTTGGTGTGTAAGCAGCTGCATGGGTTTGCGAATAGCTACATGAGTGTCTATATGGGTTATTGATTTGTTTTCTGAGTATCTGTATGGGTACCTGAGTGTTTGTGTGGGTGGGGTGTGTGTGACTGTGTGCATAGATGTGTGAGTGGGTGATTCACTGGGTGCATGGTTTCAAGAGCGCATCTGTGATGGACTGTATGGGTGGGTGAGTGTGTGTATAGGTGTGTTGGCGAGTGAATGTATATCTCAGTGGTACATATGTGAGTAACTACATATGTGAAAGGCAGTATATATGTGTGTTGGAGTATATAAATGACTATAAGTGAGAGTGTGTGATTGTGAAAGTGGCTGTATGGATGAGTGTGTGCTTGTATCAGTGATTGTATAAGAGCATAAGAATGTGCTAGTCTTTGTATGAGTAATTGAGCTGGTGTGAGTAAATGGCAGTGTGATTAATTATTTGCATGACTGACTAGGTGTGTGAGTACCTCTATGGATGTGTGGCAGTGTGTAAGTGTCTATATAGGTGTATGAGTATATATTATAGTCCTGTACTGAGTGACCATAAGTATGAGTGACTGTGCGGGTGAGTGAGTGGATGTGTGTGTAAACCTAAGAATCAGTGAGTGGGTATGTAGTTATTGGTGTTGGAGTATCTATGGTTTTGAGAATGGCAGTCTGTAATTTATAGTGGGTGTATCAAAAGTTATATTAGGGTGTGAGAAGATGCATGAAATTATCACATGGATGATGTCATCAGTGATGTCATCATTGATGTTATTTGAGATGTCATCAGTGATGTCATCAGTGATGTCACTGACCATGTCATGAGTGATGTAATATGTGACGTCATCAGCAGTGCATTGCGGGGGTGCGAGTTATAGTTAGCTGAACTAACTATAACGGGGGAATTTCTATGGTTTTGTACGAGTGAAATGTCCAACTAACTATAACGTCCCTGAAACCTATGGTTTTTTCAGTGAATTTCAAAGGTTTTTAAAAGCTAATTTCTAACTATAATGTGCCTGAAACCTATGGTTTTTTCAGTGAATGTATATATATATAAAGAGAGAGATATCTCTCTTTCTCTACATTTATTTTTATAGTTATGGCTTCCCTGGGGGCTGATTTTGGCCCCCACGGAAAGCACATGACTATAAAAATTAGCCCCCACAGGGGGTCGGCCACTGAGCAGGAGGACCGACCCCCTGCCAATTTTGCCGCCATTTTATTTGTTTTAAATTTACTTTTTTATTTTATTTCGGGGGTGATCGCGCCCCCCCCCCCCAGAGAAAGCCAAAGTTTTTTTTCTTAAATATGCCCCGGGGGGTCGCCCATTCCTATGAAGGCCGACCCCCCAAAGACAACCCTGGTGTCTAGTGGGGTTTCCTGCCCATGGATCGCAGCGCTGCTGTGATCCACCGCCAGAAAACCATTTCAGAAAGGCCTTGTTTGAAAGGGGAGACTCTCACCTTTCAAACAAGGCTTCCCTGTAAGCTGGGGAGGCTGTTTTCGGCCTGTTTTCCCCATCGGAGTCGAGCGCGGCCTTTCCTGCTGCTTTCTCGGCTCCGGTGGGAAAAACTGTGACATCAGAGCACCTCAGATGGGCAGGAGGAGGGGCAGGGAGAGATGCAGAAAGCCTTCCGCGTCTCCCCCAGGGAAAAAAAAAAGAAACCTCCGGTGCTTTGCACCAAAGCATTAAAGGGGGCCCTCCCTGTTGTTGACCATTGGACGTGCGCCGAACAGGGAGGTAGTGCTTGCGTCGCCCATTGGCCGACGCAAGCACTAAAAGGGATAAATAAGGAATAGTTATACAAAGAATAATTTGCAAATGTATATTGTTATAAAAAATCCTTGACATTCACTGATAAAACCTAGCATTTACAGAAATGTTATAGTTAGAAATACAAATATTATCTTATTTTACCTCCAAAAGTACCTTAGAAATTTCGTGAAAAAAGCTAAAATTTAAAGTGATGTTATAGTTAGGTGCATATTAAATATTTGTTTCTGTCTTGAAAGAAAAAAATTCAGGGAAACAAACCTAGGGGGCGATTACGATGCCGTCCGGAAAGGCTCCGAATGGGATTCGGATTTGGCAAATCCGATTCGGGAACCTATGTTTCCGACCGAATCGGACAGCTTTCCGGACGACCGATTACGATGTAAGGAAACCGTTCGGGCTGTCCGAATTGTTTCTGAACTGCATTCGGACAGCCCGAGTCTTTAGGAGCCGATTTGTACAGCTCTATGGACACGGTTTCCGAGCGAGAGATTACGATGACTGAATCGGACAGCCGTTCAGATTCGGTCAGCCCGACACAAATCAGCTGTCGGAATCTGACTTCGGGGTCTGTAACAGGCCCCCCTTCACCCGGAGTCCTCCTAGTGGGGCCCGTGGGGGTACCGAAGGACCCCTCTTACAAACCATGCACAGTGTGGCAGGCACCATGGTGTGTCCGCCACAGGGTGCAAGATTTTCCTCAACCTCCCCTTTTTTCAATGGGAGCCTGTGTTCTCGTTTGGAACACAGGCTCCCATTGAAGTATTGCGAGTCCATCCGATTGATGTTAGGAAGCATCGTAATCAGTCAGTCGGACTCGCAGAACTCGAGTCGGTCGGAAACGATTCTGAAACTGATTCGGTTGGAATAGTTTCCAAATGACATCGTAATCGACCCCTTAATTGTTGAAGGGTTGTTATAGTTAGCTGACAAATTTGAATGAAATTCTTCTGTTTCAAACATGGAATGCCCATTTCTATAGCAATCTTCCTGGGAATTATTACATAAATTAGTTCTAATTATTTTTCTTCCACAAAAATGTATAGTCAACGGTTGCAGTCTGCGGATGATGTCATCAGTGATGCAATTTGAGATGTCATCAGTAATGAGTGTAAAACAAAACCAATGATGTCATTAACACCTTAAGTGCACTACCTCCCCAGTGCATCAATCAGCCATCACCCTACAATAGAGAGGCACATAAAGGCCCCTCTGGTACAGAGCACCAAAGGGGTTCCTTTATTCAATTTTAAACGTGGCTGCTCGGGAAGAGCTTCCTGAGCAGCCAGAGTTTTGTTTTTATTTTAGTTAAGGACGATCAGAGTGCAGGGCTAGCTGATGTCATTACACTAAAGTGAAAGTAAAATGAGCCGATAGGCAGGGTTTACTGTCACTACATCAGTGTTCTGAGGGATAGCTCAGCTCCTGAGCACTGATTGGGGTGGGAGAGGTATCGCTGGAAAGGGAAGAATCTCCCCTTTCCAATTATATCTCTGCCCCGTGGATCCCTGCTTGGGGATTGCCACAGGAGAGCAATCCTCAAGCAGGGATTTGCCCACTAGACACCAGGGATATTGGGAGAGAGGCCACTTGGGCAAGGGGTTGTGCTCCCCCTCTCATGCATCAGTCTTTCTGCCCCCGCAGGGGATGGATGAGGTAATTATCCCAATCTACCCACCTGGCGAGCAGAAAGCACACTAGACACCAGTGCTTATTTAAAAAAATAATATAGGGGTGCGGGCTGCCCATCATGGGAACGGCCATGGCCCCACATCCAACAAAATATGCAGCCAGTCTTTCTGCCCCCATGGGGTTGCAGATAGGGTGATTACCCCAATGTGCCCCATCAGAGGGACAGAAAACCCACTAGACTCTAGGGACAGTAAAAAAAAGAATAGGGGTGGAGGCTGCCCATCATGGGTATGGCCATGTCCCCACCCCACCAAAAACATGCTGGCAGTATTTATGCTCCTCTGGGTAGCAAATGGCCATGATTATCCTCAATTTGGCCCACCGGAGGGGCAGAAAACCCATTAGACATGAGGGAAATATAAAAAGAATATAGGGGTGGGGGCTGCCCATCATAGGCATGGCCATGCCCCCACCCCACCAAAAACAATGCTGGTAGTCTTTCTATCTCTCCTGAAGAGCAGATGGGGTGATTACCCCTAATCTGCCCCCATTGGGGCAGAAAGCCTACTGTACACCAGGGACATATAAATAAAAAAATATATGGGTGGGGGCTGCCCACAAGGGGCATGGCCATGCCCGCACTCAAAACAAATATGCTGACAGTCTTTCTGCCCCCCCTGGGTGGCAGATGGGAATGATTACCCCCAATCTACCCTGACAGGGGGGCAGAAAGCCCACCAGACATCAGGGACTGCATTTATGCAGTTTTTGTTTGGGGTGGGAATGGCCCTCCTGAACATGGGCCCATGCTCTCCCCTACCCCACAGCCCAATAGAATTTCTGTCCTTCTGGGGATAGATAGGGGTCTTCACCCCCAATCTGCCCCTTGGGGGGAAGAAATCCCAAGAAACACCAGGAATTTCAAAACAGTGCCAAAAAAACCAAAAGGAGGTGGCGGCCCACCCTGGCATCGAGCCATGCCTCATCCCAAAAGTGCCAATACTGTTTTTCTGCCCCCCTTGGGGCAGATAGGTTTGTCCCAATTGGGGAGCTTGCCCCAAATCTGACCCCAGGGGGATAGAAAATCCACTTGACACCAGGGATGTTGCCTTTGGGACAAAATAAAGTGGTGCTGGTGTTCCACTCTGGATTGGCCACACTTCCCACCCCAAAAGGGCCTAACCAGTATTTTTGCCCCCACACCTTTGAAGCAAATAGGAGGTTTGCTCCCAATTTGCTTCTGGAAGGGCAAAAAGCGCACTGTATGGCAGGAATAAATTTTTTAAATAATATATTTGGGTGAGGCTGACCGACTCTAACACCAGGCTGCACCCTCACTCCTAAAGCAGCATTCTTTCTGCTTCTTTGCAGACTAAAGAATCCCATCACAATGGCAAGTAAGAGGACATTTGATTTTTTTTTTTTTTTTTTTTACATATGGGCCAGGAGAGTGCGACAAACTCCCACTATCGCCCCACTTGCAATGGTGAATGGCTTCACTTTTTGGGCCTGGGTAGGCTGCCCTCTGGAAAAACCTACAATATCCAGACAGTTCTGAAAACCAGACACCCGGTGGAGTGGAGGGTGGTGTGCTTTGCATGGATTCCAAAGCATTTTCTTACCCACAATGCCCTGTAAACATCAAACTGTGACTAAAAACATGCATTTTCCTCACATTTCTGTGTGGAAAACATCTGGAATATGTGGGGAGCCAAAAATGTCCTGCCACCCCGAGTTCCTACATGTCTCCTGATAAGAACAATAACCCACTTGTGTGGTTGGGCCGAAATACCACAACACAAAAGGCCCTAAAGTGCTACATGGAGAGATCAGTGATAGGGGCAGCTGCAGGTTTTGTGGCCGTGCTCAGCCGCCATTCATGGAAACCTACCAACCGCAGACATTATTGAAAACTAGACAACCAGAGGATTCTAGGGTGTTGTGCCTTGTGTGGATCACATGAGGTTTCCATTCCATTCCATTTATTCAGCGCACGGCTACCACCAACGGTGGTGTCCCGGCGCTACAAACAGGTTTCTTACCCACAATGCCCTGCAAACCTCAAACTTTGCCTGAAGTCACACATTCTCCTTACATTTCTGTAATGGAAACTCTTGGAATCCACAGGAATCCACAGAATTCCTACTTTCAAGCATTGACCCCACTTGTGCTGATACAAACGCTGCATCACTTGTGTGGTTAGGTCTAGTGCCCACGACAGGAACAGATCAAACAGAGGTCACTGGGAGTCCCCTGGCAACGGCTCCCATTGACCTTGCTTTGATCTGTTCCTGCCGCGGGCACTAGGCCCAGCCACAAAAGTGGTGCAGCGTTGTAAGAAAGAAGACATTTAAAAAATACCCTCTAAATCTTATGGTAATACGGGTACCCACAAATTCACAGTTGTGCAAATAACTATTGCTCCTAAAGTCCACATCTGATGCCTATTTCAGAAATAGACAGGTTTCCTTGATACCCATTTTTCACTCTGCATATTTCACCATATGAATTGGCCTACACTCGGTACACAATGATAAACCATTTTATGTAGCAGCTCAGCTGTTGGCTCAGGGTGCCTTGAGTTCTTGGAGAACCCACAAACCCTATATATCCCCACAACCAGAAGGGTCGAGCTGACATAATGGTACATTGCTTTTGCAAATTGGCCATCATGACATAAAGTTACAGATCAAAATGTTGTCACAAATTGCAGTTTTTTCCTACTCATTTTCAAAATGTATTTATTTCAACAGTTAGTTTCTTTAGCTAAACCTTGAGGGATCCACACATATGATCACTTGATAAATTTGGAAGTTTGTCTACTTTTCAGAAATCCATAGCTTTCCTGCATCACCCATTGGTTTTCACCAGTTTTCTCCACAAACTGAATGTAGGCTGAGAGCACAAAAAATAGGAAAAATGGGCAACCTCTTTGAAAAATGCCAAAACGGTGGTAAACAAATAGGTTTTTTATGCAGCTCTGCATGTTCCTGCAAGTTGGGAAGATGGTGACCTTAGCACAACAAATCATTTATTGATGCACTTTTTAGGGGACAAACCCAGACACTTTTATCCAGAGCACTTTGTTTCCTTTTTCCCCCACAAAACTCAAAAAACTACATTTTGCCAATTTTCTTGGTCCTCTCCAGGACAATCCACACATCCTGGGTATCTTTAAATCCCCAGGATTTTGGAAAACTTGGATGCAAATTTAGCATGGATACCTTATGCGGAAAAAAATTATAGAGCCTTAAGCACGAAGTACCTCAAGTAGCTCAGCACTGGGGGGGAGGCCCAGCTGTTAAGGGGCTAAACATGTCATGAGTGCAATAATTTGTGAGGCCATAAGCAGTGCATTGCAGGGCGCAAGTTATAGTTAGCACAGTGAACTATAACTGGCAAGTTTCAGTGGTTTTAAATGTTTAAAATAGAAGGATTTCATTTAAACTATAATATCCCTTTAACCGCTTAACCGCGACGCGAATTCCGCCGCTGTGCGGCGGTTTGAAAGAGTGGGCGGGGCCGCGTCAGCCAACAGACGTGCGCAGCACTAGCGAGGTAGTGCTCGCGACGGCCGTTGGCCAACGGAAGCACGGAAGGGGTTAAACTGTAGGTTTTTTCAGTGAATTTCTTTGTTTTTTCCATTGACAATACAAAAATATATTAAATGTAATACTAACTGTATTTATATAGCGCCTACTACCCCTGACGAGGCATTGAAGTGCTTTTCGGCGAGTAGCATGGTACTCTGGAACCCGAAAAGGATTAGTGGTGGATTAATATAGGGAAACATATTCACTTGAGTGGTAGACATGTGAGCATGTTAGTTGGATTGAAAAGGCTAATGGAGCAATAGAAGAGGGAAAAGTCTAGAATGTGCTATTTGGTGATGTTAGTAGTAAGATGTGACTTGTGATGAGTAAAAGGAGAGATGGAGGAGGGAAGAGTCTCTAGAAAGGGATTATGGAAATCTTAGTAGTGAAATGAGGTTTGGGATGAGTCAAAGGAAGGATAAATGAGGGAAGAATTTAGAAAGTGTTGATTGTGAGACTATAGCAGTAAAAAGAGGTTTTGGGTGAGCCAAGGAGACATAGAGGGTGGAAGAGTCTAGAAAGGTTTATTTTGGAGATCATACTAGTAGAATGAGGTTTCGGATGAGTCAGAGAGTGGAGGCAGAGGATATATCGAGAGAGGTAAAAGGTGAGACGGAGTGGCGCATTGGAGAGAGTCAAAAGATTTTTTTAAATTTTTTTATCTTTGTATTTTTCTTCTACAGTAGGAGTAAAGTAATAAATATATAGATACATAACTACATAGAAAGTGTATACATATATAACATGTATGTATTATTTTTCTTCTTCTACAGTTGGAGTAAAGTAATAAATATATAGGTACAAAACTACGTAGAAAGTGTGTATATGTATAAGGAAGATGGTATATTAACATTTTGAGTTGTATTGTATAATCTCAGACTTTCAAGTGTTGCTGTACTTAGAGCCAATGTATTTGTGTTTGTTTTTTATAACTTTTTTTAATACTCTTACTAAAATAATCTGAGGTTACCAGTTCCATCTCCAAAAACATGGATGATGCAGTGAACCACTCCCTCATTAGCAGCCTTTTAGAAGTTGCTAGATGAGCTTTGGGCAACATATCCTGATGTCTGGTGGAAAAGGATACGGGGGCATATTAGCAAGACCGGCGATAAAATTATCGCTGTTTTAGCGGCAGGAAACTGCCGCTAAAACGGCGATAATGGGCTTGCTAATATGCGTTATGGAATTCAATAGAAGCCCAGGTTAGATGTGCAGGACATCTAACCTGGGCTTCTATTGAATTCTATAACGCATATTAGCAAGCCCATTATCGCTGCTTTAGCGGCAGTTTCCTGCCGCTAAAATGGCGATAATTTTATCGCCGGTCTTGCTAATATGCCCCACAGTTTCTAAAATGTTTGACCAGTCATAGCTACTTCTCATGCAGTCTCTCACACTCTTCCCATCTCCTACAGTCCATAGCTATGTCTCTCTTTCTACCTCATATTTGCAGATCTTTCTCTATAGCCCTCTCTCTCTATCACTACCACAGACTTTATCTTGATTTGTCTGACGATTTCCATCATATATCTCTTATCCACTCTTTCCATCACTTTTTGAGCATTTTTTGATGCCTTTCAGCATCTGAACAACAAAACATTTATGCCGGCAGGCTGTATTGTGGTGCAGATCACCATCCTTCATCTTTCTGCCCAGATGGAAAAGACATAGGAGGGAGAGGATTACTCCTGAAGAAGGTGCCTTCACGAGGCAACTACAGAGGCTGATCTCTCTCGTCTTCCGTGCCAGTGCTGTTCTTTTGTTTTGCCATCAATCACATGCTCGAAAAACACAAGCCTGAGTGGAGTACTGGTACTTTCCTTCAGTACTTAAATATACTAGTATTCACTAGTGCCAAAAGAGAAAAGCGCTGGTACCAGTGGCAGCTCTCAACAATTTGACCAGATTCAGCACGAAGAGCCAGATTTATAATCTACCGGATGGCCCGTTTCCCCACCATAGCGATGGAGCAAATTACTCCGGCACCCTCACTGAGGTACCATCCACCAGATTTGGAAATGACCACCAAGCAGGTGTCATTTCTTAGAGTACTGCCAGGAACCGCCATCACAGTGGTTACTCTCAATGCTTTTTTCCATTTGGTGCAGGACTACATCAAAACGAAGGAGCCCTGCACCAAACTGTTCCGCATCATGACCCACATCGCCCACATGTTGGCGGTCCCAACCCAGCGAAGAACCAACATCCCTCCACAGACAAAGCTGCTGGCTGTGCTGCACCTGTTGGCCTCTGGTACCTTCCAACCAACAACTGCCAGAGTTGGAGGAGTCTCACAGCCAGCACTATCAAAGTTCATCACACCTGTCCTGGATGCCATCATCAGCTTCATACCCCAGTACCTTCACTTCCCCCACACTGCGCAGGAACAGCTGGAGACAAAGCAAGGCTTCTACGCCTTTGCTAGCTTCCCACACGTGTTGGGGGCCATTGACTGCACACATGTCCCACTTGTGCCCCCTGCGGATACTGCACACCACTACCGCAACAGAAAGCACACGCATTCCATCAATGTGCAGGCAATAGTGGACCACCGGGGAATGTTCACCAGTGTCGTCACAAACTACTCCGGCAGTGTGCACGATTCCTACATCTTCCGACAGTCCATCATCAACCAGTGCTTCCAGGATGGCATCTATGGAACTGGACTGCTCGTTGGTAAGTGCCAAATCAACACACCACACACCTCAAAGCCACCATCACACAACGCACAACTGTGGGAATGCACACGTGACCAAACCACATACAACATGTCAATCAACATGCCCACCTACCAGACACGACAACACAACTCCATGGTGATCATGGGCTTCCCCTGCACACAATACAGCTATATCATGGCACCACAGCCACACAACAGCTGAACGTGTGGAGATGCGGAATGCAGCCATGTGCGAAGGATGCAAGTGACCCGTGAATGGGAATGTACACAACGACAAGTGAGGCGTGGATGTGCTGGACAGACATGGGTATGCAAACCACAGATATGTCCATGCAGACATCAACTGCTGGTGACTGGAGAGTAGTGAACAGTGGACGCAACCATGTCACCCCAGGCCGTGGGTCAGATCGCGGAAATGTCGCTCGCTGCACCCCCCCCTGTGTGCGTGAGCATAGTGGGTTGGCCCGGAGTACGCCAGGCCTGCGCAGGGGTGTGGACAAAAACCCCGTGGCGCAGACCATGGTTCTCTCCCGGAAAGGCCAACGTCACTGCCAGGGCGGCACCTCGCAGTCCGCCACGAGGCCGATGCCGTGAGCAGCGGGGCCTGCGAGCCTGTGCGCCTGCTGCACCCCAGGACGCTGATACCCAGACCAGGCCTGCACGCCCCAGCGCTCCAAGGCTGCACTGCTCACCTGCCGACACCTTCGTGTGTCAAAGAGGGCCCACCACATGCCGGTGCTAGCTCCAAGACCCATGCCCGCGAGCTTGGCGTCCTCCTCAGGCCATCGCTGTCCTCCGTGACACAGGTCCCCAGGGGTCCCCATTCATTGACATACTCCACCGCTGCAGCCGGGCTACACTGCAGTCCAGCATGTCCCACACCTTGACTGAGTCATCATTGATCAATGGCAGGGTCCATGCCAGTGTACGTAGGGGGAGGATTGAGAGGGAGATGCGTCACAGTCCGGTGGAAACACGGATCACCATTACGGAGGAGGTCAACCAGTAGCAAGGACTGACCTGGTGCCACAAACCCTGTGCGCCGTGAGTGACCGTCAGCCTCGGGCGGAACATTGTTGGTGTCTGAGCCTGTGGCCTGGGGGTTGTCATCAGCAATGGGCAGGTACGGACTTGGTGTCTGGCATGAGTCTGTGGCATTCATATCTGCCATGTTGCCGGACACAGCTGGCATGTGCCCTCTGCATCATGCCCTGGGGGTACACCTCCCATTCTCCCCCGAGACACTCCACGGAAGGCACCTCTGAGACATACGAGACCCTGCTCTGCCCTCATGACCCTACCCCAGTCTCCCGCAGGTCAGCGTCCCGTGGCGGTAGGCCCGTGTCGGCCGCTGTGCATCCGGGGCCACTAACCCTGTGCGACTCAAGCCATGCTCCCTTGTTGTTCTGACATTGCATTTCTGAGTGCCTGATGACTGTTGGAGTTGTTGCCAGCACCAGCTACTCCCTGAGGGCTGGCTTACACTCACCCCACACACAGCCAGCACAGGTGTCACTGGACTAGTGGGCCTGCCATCACATCATGCCGAACTAGGTATTGACTCTTTTCTCTCGGCACTGTCCCAGGTGATCAAGGATATGCACTCTGCCCTTGGATGATGACACCCCTCTGAGACCCGAACACACCCGCCCAGAGGCAGTACAATGCGGCCCACATAAGCACCAGGGGCATCGTTAAATGCACATTTGGTGTGTTGAAGTCACGTTTCAGGTGCCTGGCCGGCACAGGTGGAAAGCTCCTGTACAGCCCGGACATCGTGTGCAAGATGATCGTTGCATGTTGTGTGTTGCACAACATCTGTGTACGCACCAATGCCCCATGGATCCCAGTTCCAGAAGTACCGGACGATGATGGGGACGATGGGGCAGGTGGCCCACATCCCACTGCAGCTGCGGCAGGAATGGCCCGTTGGAACACCATCATTGCCAATTTCTTCTCATGAGAACCTCACATTGTGGCCGTCCCTGGCAATCATGGGACAGTACAAAATGTCCACAAGCACAGCATGTGTGAATAAAACATATTTTCAGGTTACAGGTTGTACTTGTACATTGTCATGTCACAGTTTCCTGCTGTGCCAGATGTGATTTGTCATGTTGTGCACATTTGCGGCACCAGTTGTGTCCTGTGTTCTGTTGTGGAGGTGTTGCTGTTTGTACCGGGATGTTGTCAATGTCGAGGTGCACTTATACTTATGTGCGTATGCGGCACGGTGGGTGATTCGCTCCTGCGGCTCTGATTTGTCTGCCACTGATCCCTTTCATGCGGTGTGCCTTTCAGTTCTGTGCTTCCACGGTGCTGAGATGTTGCAGACTTGGGTAACTTGTGCTCTTTGTCGAGTTGTGACTCTTGGGCATGGTTTGTCCGCAGATGTGTCGTTGACGTCAGGGGTTGTTTGTGCAGGTAGTTGTGTCCGAGTGTGACCTGCTCCTTTTCGGGTGTTGTCCGCACTCAGCCACCTCAGTGTCATGCCGTGTACGTTGCCATGATGATAGGACTGCAGCCAAGCTACTCGTCATGTGGTGTCTCTTGCATTGTCAGTGTGGCTGACGTATAGGCATGTTTGCTGTGTTTCGCACGTTGGCATGTGTTGGTTGTGTGAATGTTGATGTGTTGGGTGGGTGCCCCTTTGGGCATATGGTGTTCGAGGGACTACTTGGTGTTTGTGTGTGTGCTGAAGTGTTCCCGTGGGATCAGGGACATGATCCAGAGTCATTGTGGGCGTGCAGTGTGCCCTGCTTGATTGTGCATGTGTGCCATTGTGCCCATCTCCCCCCGTCACTCAACTCCTAGGTCGCTACGCACCATGTTGATGTAATGTTGGGTCATGTTGGGCAGTGTCCAGATCACCAACTCATGTCACCGTCTCCCGACTGGTGACTGTGGCCACCATCTTCTCCATGTCATTCAGCTCCTGGTGATCTGCTGGCCCCCCTCCTCCGGGGTGCATTGCTGCTTTCGTGTTGGCAGCGAGTTTCTGCTTGGTTTTGCCATTCACATCAGTCCAGCGCCTCTTGTGCTCTTCCATTGTCCTCCTCTGCCATGCGACGGCATTCACATGGTCCGAGGTGGTGTGCCATCTTTGCCTCTTTGTTGCCAATGACACGTTGGAGGTGACGTACAGTTTGTGGTGGTGTTCTGTCTCATCCGTGGCGATAATTGGGTTTTCCTGTAGACTGTACCCCGTCTTCCTCTTCCTCTTCTCATTGCCCTTCCACGAGCCCTGTATTCCTGGGTGTTCCTCCGTGGGGATCGTGGGGTTCATGGTGTCCTCTGCAGTCGGTCAGGGTGCATCTGTGGTACTCCGCAGTTGATTTAGTTTTTAGTGGCATTTTCCGTATGCTGTTCTTGTGCTTTTTCCCACATTATGCGTGGGTATTGCTGGCCTCTCGCTGGTTGTCACTGTTTTCTTATCGGGTTTGGGCACATCGCGTCTTTTTACACGTTGGGGCTTGTGTTTTTATCTCCGTCGTGGTGGTTGTATCGCGGACATTGGCCGCATTTTCGGAGGACTATCGCATGGTACCGCCGTGTTGTGAATTCCACGTTAACAGGGGGTTATTTTCCTGCGATAGGCTGCGATGTGTAAAGTTGCGTTAACATTTTTTGGAGATGTTTAGCACACGTTCTTGTGAATATCCCCCTTAGTGGGTTGTGCCTAAAAATGAATAAATGTAAAATTAAAGAACAAATTAAGCAACATAACTTACTTAGCGTAGTTGCTTCTACGCCAAACAGGCACTGCTCCTGGTTGATAAAATCAGCCCAACGGTGCATCACCTGCCACTGGTTGTGGGAGAACCCAATGTGGTGGTGCACACTCTCCCTCATCGCAGCTTGCACTCTGCCAGGCTGAAGACCTTCCCTGGCCTGCCTCTTGCCGCCAGCATGAGGGGTAGATGGTGCTGTTTGGAAACAATACTGCCACTTCAACCTCGATGAAAATATAGTGCGGCGCTACCCTCTCACACCACTGTCTCCCACAGGAGGTGCAGGAATCAGAACCTGCCTCTGCCATAGCTGGAAAGAGTGGAATGGGATACCTACTAAAAAAAGGGAGCAAACAATTATACTAACAATACAGGGGGAGTGAGAAACTGACAAAAAGTGAAAATTAATTTGCAAAAGGAGAAGAGGTGATTCAGAATAGGGTGGATGGAGACTGATGGGGCCTAGGAAGCTAGATCCACGAGTGAGAGGAAAGCAGTAGCAGCCTGGAGTAAAACAAAATGGCTGTGTGCGTGTGCAATGCAAACTGCAGTTTGTTCCATTTTGTGGACGCAAAATGTGTCTTTAGCATTATATGTTTTTGACAAGAAGTTCCAAAGATGCATTGCGAGTAATTTAACACAGTTTTCCTGTAAATTTGTGTAATACGTGAAAAGAAAATTACGTAAATTTTGCACATCCCTAGTAACACTATCGTTGCTCCAATGATTCTCACCCATAACAATAAGTAAGTTAGGCATTGAAAAATGCAAATATTGATCAGTTATATTTTTAAAAGCAACCCACATCCATTGTCCTATCTACACTGAAATAGGAATAGAGTAATGTATATGTAAGCCCCTCAATAGCACTGCAAAGTGGCCCGTGCATGCTGACCAGAGTTGTACAGCTGTGTGACTTATCGTGACAATCGACACCACAGGCAACAACAAATTGTAAGAGGAAGGGACGTCATCTCGTGCTGATGCCCAAAGATTGTATGAGAGTCTGTTACAAATACAGTCATGGATACTATGTAAGAACTCCGGGGTAGCGCAGCACCTACACTGTATATCTTGCTAATAGACATGACGAAACAAAAGGGGGTGGGTGAATCACAGGGAATCAGCAACCCTAGATGTTGTTTCTTCACACCTATTTAATGCCTATCTGCAAGTGTGGTAGTTTATTGATGTAAGAAATTGGTTTATTAGTGGGGCGTAGTGGAAGTCCCACTCAAATAATAAATACAGTCCTTGTGAGGGTAAACCACAAAAGTCACTAAATAAGCCTGTGCTTAACTCTCTGGTAACCCTCTGATAGACGGAACAAAGCAGTCAGACTTAATTTCAAGGGAATGTGTAAAGTATTTATGCAACACTCAAATCTTAATAAAGTGAAATATACAACACAAGAATGTCCCAAACCAATTTAGTAGATATACGTTTTTAAAGTTCTGGGTGGAAATTGTGCCAAAAAGTACAAATCGCCACTTGCATTTACCTGGTCATGCTGGATCAGAGGAAAGTCACAAGTTCAGGCTGACTGCGATGAAGAGCTGGTCAGATACAGGAACCAGGTTAGTCTAGTTAAAGAGTTACCTTCTCAAGTCCTGCGCGAAGAGCGCCATTCTTGCCGGCAAGGCCAGCAAAGAGGAGGTTGTAGGTGGGAGGAGCAGTTCGGACTTTGTGGACAGACATCATTGAAGACTCACATGGTGATCAACCTGGGTTATCTCTGTCAGCATGAAGAGCCTGTACCTCCCTATACCTTCATATTGTTGGTTGACATCGACTGTCACTGTCGGCGCAAAGAGCAGGTCTCACTTCAACTTCATATTGGCTGTTGGCGCTTACGGTCCCTGTCAGAGTGAAGAGCAGGTCCTCTTAAAGCTTTGCATTGGTGGTCATCGCAAGCAGTAGATTCTCTGTGTGAAGAGTTCACTTCGCAAGGAGCCCAAAACGTCTGTATCTTCACCTTTTCTTCAGGAGGAGTACACTCTGATGCCAGCCAAGTGTCTAGGACCTGGGGTACCTCTCGGGGAAGAAGACTCACTCCAGCAAAGACCAACAGCAGGGCCCAGGCAGGTCCGGGCAGGTCCAGTCGGTGCTGGTCAGCTGGGCAGCTGTAGGGCGACCTCTGGATGCTTGCTGTGTTCTGTAGCTCACACAGGAGGTCAGCCAAGTGACCCTTGGAGTAACGCTAGAGGGCCTAGGTTCAAGGCAAGCAGGTCCAATCTTCCTTTTTCAGGCAGAAGGACAGTCCTTCTTCTGAATCCATGAATGCTCTGTTTAGATGTTCTGAAGATTCTGCATGTATACCAGGTGTCAGCCTTCTGTGTGAGAATTCCTTGGCCTACCCCCAAAATTGGTTCTGGTCAGTTCTTTCCCTTCCCCTGGTCCTGGCTCCAAATGGTCTAGGGTGTCAAAGGCAAAGGCAGACCTGGTATTAGTTTAATTTGTGTGTGCTGCAGACAGGGCCCTTTGAAGTATAATTAGGGCAGGGCACAACTCCTGCACAGCCATCCTGTCAGGAAGACCCTCTCCTCTCACACCTACATCTCTTTTGTCTTAATGTCTGGAAGCAATGCACAAAACACCACAAGACAGACATTCACATGTATGTGACTTTGAACACAGGCAGAAAGGCATATTTGGTTTAGGCAGAAATGCCAACTTACTAAAAGTGGCATTTTTGAAATTGTAACTTAAAATCTGACTTTTCCCATTAAAGAGAATATTAAATTACAATACATTTGAGTGTAAATAGCATCTCTCTACCTGGTCCCAAACTGAAGTTAGCACTTATTAAATGTTATAAAATAACCCAGTGCTAGTCTATGGGAGAAATAACCTTACAGCGGTAAAATAACGACATGTAAAACTTAAACCTACATGTCCTACTTTTAAATACCATGCACTCTGCCCTATGACTATGAGCCTTTAGGGCCTACATTAGCTGTGGCTTATAAGTGTTAAAAAGAAAGGTTTGTGCCTGGCAAAGGGATTATTTTGCCAAATAGAAAGTTTAAAACTTCACTGCAGTCTGCACGGGCAAGCCTGAGATATTTTTAGAAAGCTGCTTCAGTGGGTGGCACAATGAGTGCTGCTGCCCACAAGTAGCATTTAATTTACAGTCCCTTGGTATATGTAGTGCCATATATTAGGGACTTGCAAATAAATTAAATCTACCAATCAGGTGCAGGCCAATTTTACCATGTTTTCAAGGGAGAGTACACACACTTTACCACAGGTTAGCAGAGAAAAGTGCACAAAGTCCTAAAAGCCAATAAAACGGGTTCAGCAAGGGAAGGCAAAAATCTGGAGTGCCCCTGCCGAGAGTGCCAGGTCCAACAGTGTAATTTTATTTTTCTCGGCGTAAACTCATATTTTAACTGAACCTGACACATTGGGATGCTCAATTTTTCATTGTACCCTGAGCTATATGTTGCAAACTGAGGGTGCTGTATGCCCACACAAACCTCCGTGAGAAGCCTATAATTGCTCATGTTACTAACACTTACAGTCCAGTGCTTGCGGGGTTGTACTTGCAGTGTTGCTAAGGCATAGTAGTTTGGACCATGGGACCTGAGATCCAAACAACCATTGGCTCCATGGCTGACTCCCAGTAGACCAGGCCTGCCATGTGGGCCCCCAAATGCCATTTCACAGTGGGTAACCAAAAAACCTGTGATGTATAGCTTGGACGTTGCCGGTAAAGCAAGAAATTAAAATGGCCAGTTACCTCCTTGATGTAGAGAGGGCATCTCAACACATACGCAATATCAATTCAATTCAAATTACTTTATTCGGATAAAACATATCTGTTATATCCTCAGTATTACATTTACATGTAATCAGCCTAGGTCCTCCTAGCTGCTCAGCCAGAGTGAGAGATGGTAATGGAATGTTGGTGGGACTGTGTTGAATGGAATGCCTGGGTGCCTGTGTGGATGAGTGGTGACAGTTAGAGATGGGCTGAGCAGCTAAGCAGGCTGCTCCTGGTGGGGCTGGTACTTGACCAGAGCTGGCTGGACAGAGATTGATGCTACCTTGACATGGAACCAATAAAGAAGACTTGGAAAATACTACATGGCTACCAGCGTCTCTATGTACAGGGTACAACATTATTTTGGCGACGTCTCTATGTACAGGGTACAACATTACTTTGGCGACGAGCGGACGTGGACCCAAGCGTACATAAGGATAGTTCAGAAACAAAGGAACGACAAGAAACTAAAGTAAGCAGCAAAAATAGAAGAAACTAAAGCAACTACATGAAGCAGAATGGAGTTCCAGGCAAGCCAGCCCCACCAGTGTCCTTGTCAACGGACAGCCCTACCGACCAGTGTCATTAGCAACAGACACTACAGCCTGGAGATACTCCTAAGGAACTACAAAAAGGTTTAAGTGAGTTGGAGGTGTAGTTACACTACAGCCACACCTGGTGTTCCATCCACATCGATCTACAAGGACCTTTGTGACTTCTAGGAAAAGGCATCTCTGGTGATACTTTTTACGTGCTGCCTCTTTCTCTGATAAGTAGTCACAACAAGCTGCGTGCAGTGGCGGTACAGATGTGATTTATGGACTGCAACTGTGATAGGATTTCATTGGTACTACACAGGAACTCTGTGGTTTTACAGTTTGTTTTGTCAGTCTCAGTGAATGGTACTCACAAGCGCCACACAAGAGTGTGATGGTTATTTGTGCTTCACTGCCACATGAAAAGCACGATCAAGGACATGCTATTTCCCACTTCAATTCGTTTCAAGGCTCTTTCAATTCTTTTCAAGGCATTTTTCTTCTACATCCATATGGATTTACACGTCTGGTTTGGTCTGTGCTTGGCCAGTTCAACATCTCAATGATTGGAGCATGAGGAATGCATTGATTTTTAATATTGTGGCAAGCAACGGTGGTTCCCGTCAACCGTACACCTGCTGTGCACACGCATGGAGTATACAACTGTCTAATAAAGACTCTGTACAGGTTTTGGCATGATCGTATGCTGTTGGATACAGAGACAGATGTACTAATTCTGTAAATGTGATCTTGTGAGGTGAGCCATTTTTTAATTTTTTTTGTTTTTACTCTTTACTGGCTGCGCTTTACATTTGCCAGTTCAACCGCCTTTGAATAGTTTGAAAATGAAGGCGTGCGCCATTCCCAGCTCGCGCACAGCCCTACCTGCTCCTTCGGTCTCCATGGATCCTCGTGATGCTGCGTCCAGTTGCCGCATGCACAGACGTGCCGGGAGCCATCCGGCGGGACGTCTGCAACGTGCCGCCATCTTTTGGTTGTCTGCTAACAACGCTACATTCTGCCAACCACGCTGCGTTTGCAAGCTGCATCCAAGTTGAGCATAACCTGTTGAAGTACGGGTTCAACGCGGCGTTTATGAAGACGAGATTAAGACTACAAATCGTCGTCGTGGTGGCATTTAGTGAGACACTCCGTTTCATGTATGTCGGAGTTAGTTTCACTTGGAGTAGCCTGCCAATGTTTTTTATAATCAAAACTAGTAGAGACGTTTTTCGAGGGATTTGTCATCGACAATATCAATTTGGTGAGAATGCTCAGAGTTGCTAAACATCAAACGGCATCTTAGTAATGTCCAGTATGGCGCGGGAGTGCTCTTGACTGTGTTTCCGTTTCGCACTACATTTACAGTGCTTTGCGGATACTGTGGTTAGGGGTCTCTTTTGTCCATTTCTTATTACGCCATTTGGGGGCACCTGCAGCTAAGGTATTTCACCGTTCAGTGTGGCAGATTATTTCTAGAACAAAGAAAAGGTACATTCATTTCCACAATGTTTCATGCTGATGTAAGAGCCAAGGATAAACACAACAGAGACATCTATAGTGTTTTTATTTGTTTTAGCGTTTATTTTTGTGGTTTGTAGTCATTTCTTACGTGTTTTTGGAATACCAAACTATTACATTATTTATTTGTCTGGTATAACTAGTTTCTGGTGGGGGGCACTAGTGTAGTGGGTACTCAGAGTGGTTGTATTCGGGTGAGAGATCGCTCACCGGTGTGGGGACAGTTTTCTAGTGTTCTACAGTAAATGGATTTGTATGTCTATGATCTATGCTGCTATTTGTATTTCGTGATGCCACAGTTTTACGCTCTTTATTGTATGGGTCGTCAATGTGTTTGGTGGGTGATCATCACTGTTGTATCCCTTACGTCAGGGATGGAGTTGGGTTTGAGTCCCAGTTAGTGACCTCTACTTGAGGTTTGGGCCATGGGTTAGTTCCCATACTTTATCGTTATTTAGTATAATCCTTACACAGGGTTAGGATATGGGTTTAGACCCCATTTACATGTTGCGCGCAGTACTAAGCTACAACCCTACATAGGGTGTGTGTTATGGGTGCTAGCCCCATACACAGTTCCATGGGTCATTGTCCCATATACTTGTTAGTTCCCTTGAAGTTGGGATTGGTGTCGCGGGGTATTTTACCTTTTGCGTCACTTCACATATCTTCATTGGGATTGGTTGCGGGGTGTGTTACCCTTTGCTCAATTCCACGTTATGTTTATTGAGATTGGTGTTGCGGGGTCTTTTACCTTTTGCATTACAGTATATTATTTTACAGCTTGTTTCAAAGTATTACAAATTGAACTTGAATCTCTACAAGCTTACACTTCAAAATGTTTTAATAATTTTTCATGGGGGAGGATGGAGGATATTGATGCTCATATTTTTGATGTCGTATTTTGCCCATCTTTTCTTGATTTGTACTGTTCACTCTCTCGTGATGTTTTGCTTTAAGTTGCATCCCTGAGTTCCGAACATTATTGCTTTATTGTGCATAGTTCTCTCTTTTAGTATTGTTGTTTGTTTTTTATTTAAAGGAAAGGGATAATGTTATATCCTCAGTATTACATTTACATGTAATCAGCCTAGGTCCTCCTAGCTGCTCAGCCAGAGTGAGAGATGTTAACAGAATGTTGGTGTGACTGTGATGAATGGAATGCCTGGGTGCCTGTGTGGATGATTGGTGACAGTTAGAGATGGGCTGAGCAGCTAGGCAGGCTGGTGGGGCTGGTACTTGACCAGAGCTGGCTGGACAGAGATTGATGCTACCTTGACATGGAACTAATGAAGACTTGGAAAATACTACATGGCTACCAGCGTCTCTATGTACAGGGTACAACAATATCCATAAAAGAACAAGCCACACGATAATGCATAAAACACACAAATTGATCATAAATACATTATAAAACTCGAGCAGATAGGAGTGTCAGTTATACAGTGAGCATTGTTTTGCGTGCACGGACAGCAGTTGACAAAAAGGCGCCCACGCGAAATACCAATTCATCATCTTCCAAAATAACGATAATCCTAAATGCATCTTTATAATGAGCATGTCAGCATTTCTTAAAAAAAGTATTAAAAACAACTTAGCATACTGTATGTAAAACTTACAAAAAAATAAGAAATGTAAAATTGTTTGCCCGGACCCTCCATCACACTGGCATGGCAGAGAGTCAAGATTAGTGTGATAGCCAAGGGGGAAACATAATAAAAACTTCACTGTACCAGCTCTTAGATGGAAGAGCAAACCCCGCTCCCAGCAGCCCATGGGATTAGTGAGATAACTAGGCAGCTGAAGTTGAACATTCTTGATGGACATAAAAGTGGCTATGGATGGCTTCCTGGATTCCATATCAAGTCTATTAATTCTATCATATGTATATAGGGCTGTCCATTGCTCTTTTTCATTTACAGTATCTATCTCTTTAGGGCTATCGAAGATATGTTCGTAATTGATCCTGCTTAGACAGGATCGTACCTCGGCTAGCCATGTGATATCCATACCCTTATCACACTTGAGACAGTCTCTTATAATTTCTCTTGTAAGGGAAGCCGCTGTGTTTTTCCAAATGGCAAGCCAAAAAAGTGCGGGGCAAGCCTTCATATAATCTCCAATAAAATGCAAGTTTAATTCGCTGTGGCATATGTATTGAGGCGTGGAGACAGGGGCTCCCAAGAGTTTACGGCAAAACCTGTTCTCCTCATACTGAATGGTATTAGTCTTTGAGAAGCTCCATATTTCAGCGCCATAAGTTGCCACATGTATGCACTGAAATTTGAAGATTTTTAAGATAGCTGAAACAGCCCCCGACCTCCTGGATTGGGGAGACTAATGACCGAATTGTATGCTTTGGAGAACTTGTTCCTGCAGTATGCCAAGTGATCAGTCCACGATCTGTTAGCAGCAAAAACCAGCCCTAAGTAGGGAAAAGTGCTTGTGCAATGTAAACTCTGACTGTTCACGGATATGATATTTAAAAGACGCTTTTTTGGGCCACAAGCCATTATAAAAGATTTTTTAAAATGAGTACATAAATCAAAAATTAGCCATAAAATCAACAAAACCCCGCACTAAAAAATTCAGAGCATTGGGTGTACGGCCCATTAGGACCACATCATCAGCGTATAGCAGGGCTGGGAGTATCTGGCCATTAATTCTCGGGACATCCTTAGTGAGTACAGATAGGGAGTTGTGTAGGTTGCTAATATATAGAATAAAAAGTAATAGGGCCAGAACGCAGCCCTGCCTAACTAACCCCTCTGCAGACACTAATATCATTAGAATCCTCCCCGCTCATGTTAATCCTGATCCTGGCTTTTAGGTCCCTGTGCAAATATGCAAATAAATGCACTAAAACCTCGTCCATCCCACATGTATATCATGAAGTCCTACTCACTCCACAGTCAATCATATTTAGACTTCAACTTGAACTAGAAGGTTATCGCCATCTTTGTTTGGTTTAGACTATTTTGCCTGCCGTTTCTCCAGTTTGACTGTCGATGGAAATACCTCCAACATACTAACAGCATGTGCTGCCTTTGTAACGCACTGCCTGAAACACTGGAACATATAATTTGCTTATGTACTGAACTAACAGACATTAGAAAAAAGCTGTTGAAAAGCCCCTTCAATACAGAAGGAATAAGAACTATACATGAGGCTATTTCTTTCTGCTTTCAGGGCTCCCAAACAAGGCGGACAGGTAACAAGATTTTTATCTTTAGCAATCAAAACATGGGAAGGAAAATTGCGAACGACTTCAATGTGTAGAACATTATCAGGATGGTCGACACCTCCTATTTATAGTAAGATTTAATTATTTTGTGCATGGTTTTATATAACTGAGTCAAATGACAAAATATGTATCTCTAATAATGAGAAGAGGGTAAGAATAGTTGTAGACGACTTAATTTGTAAAACAATTTAAAGGCTTTATCTTTCTTTTAATGTAAGATTCTAATTTTTCACATATTTTGTATGATTTTAAATAACTGGCACAATACATATCTCTTACTTACTACTACAAAAACAATACAATACACACAACAGCAAGAAAAAAAATCAGAGCAAAATATCAATATTTTTCAATAATGGGACCATGAAATTGGTTCATATATTTCGGTCAATATATCAAAAAGACCTCATTGTGCACAGACACAAAATTTTTCCAAGGATCCCAAGGGCAGGGTAGTGATATCTGGCTTCTAAAAAATTCCACTGGCAGCCGGACCTGAGTGTCCAAATTTCAATGTTTGTCAATCCACCTCACTTGTACCCCCACTTGTTAGTGTTTACAAGAAAAAATATATATGAGAGGTCAGAAAGTACCTCACGTAAGCATCACCAAGGGAGCTGCTGGTAGGTACTCACCAGTTTGCTCACGTTTTTCATCATTGGTGACTTTCATGACCATGAAGAAATGAAATTAGTGTCAAATATAAGTTTTAGGAGGTGAAGCAAAAAGAAAAGATAAATAGTGATGTGTGAAAGGATGCACAGAAAGTGCTTGTTTCGTGCTATCTCACTTAGACCCCGTCGTGAGAGAAAAGGTAAACTCGCTTCTCCAAGCTAAAATGAGTTAGGACTCACTAGCAAATAAGCCTACTTTATTGGATGCCATGAGCCCACTCAGGTTAAAAAAGACACAAAATGTTGCAGACCACTTCAATTAGGAAATGCCAACTTGTTTCATTGCCAAATACATTGCGGCAATTTCATCAGGGCTCGGGGCCAGTCTTCACCTCACTGGTATTTCAATCTGAGCCTGGGGTGACAGGTGATTGCCATCAACATTCATACTAGCAACCCATCTCCTGGGGGGTGTTCTCCAATCGTTTGCCACACAACCCCTGTAGACACATGCAAGTACTGCCCGTCAACCGCGTGGGGACGCGAGTCCGGCTTCGCTCCGCTCCAATATATTTCAGTCCAAGGAAGACCTTGCTTGACAGTTCGGGCTGGGCTGTTCCCATGAGGAACAGAGTCAAGACTGATTTGCAAATGGCTAGGTCTGAACTGAGGTGGTGAAGTGAGCTAAAGAACGATGATGGATTCAACCCAGATCTGTGACTGGGGGTGAGTGTCTGAAAAGCTTCAGCATTTCATCCATCATCTCCTTGTATTTGCTTTGTTCTCCCTAAGGTGGCAGGGTATTGTCAGACATGGGTCCCTTGCTCACTTTGCCACTAGATTCAAGCTAGCCTGGCTGATGAGGGGTGTTATCCCGAAACGGGTCCCAGGATGCTTGTTTCCGGTCCAGGTAAGACCTGGCTTGGCAGTTCAGGATGGACTGTTCCCATGAGGAACAGGGTCAAGACTGATTTGCATGTGGCTGGGTCTGAACTGGGGAAGAGAAGTGAGCTAAAGAACGATGATGGATTCAAATCAGATCTGTGACTAGGGGTGAGTGTCTGAAAAGTTTCAGGACACCGTCCATCATCTCCTTGTATTTGCTTTATATAACTGAGTCAAATGACAAAATATTTATCTCTAATAATGAGAAGAGGGTAAGGATAGTTGTGGACGACTGAATTTGTAAAACAATATAAAGGCTTTATCTTTCTTTTAATGTAAGATTCTAATTTACCCATATTGTGTATGACATTAAATAACTGGAACAATACATACCTCTTACTTTCTACTACATCAACAATACAATACACACAACAGCAAGAAAAAAAAGAGAAAAATATAAATATTTTTCAATTATGTGACCATGAAATTGCCTCCTATATTCAAATGTGAAAGGCACCTGAGGTGGAGTTGACCAAAAATGTAGCAGCACAACATGTCCATTTACTTCAGAAAATGTAAGGAGCACAATAGGCCACGGGCACCTTGTCACCAATTAATCTTTTTTAATTAAACAATAAGCACACCTGTTTGTACCTTTACATACTAAAAACAAACATCATTAAATTACGCATATGACAGATTTATCAAACCACTATCAGGACAAATCCCAATATAACTATTAGCTGCAAAGTCTGTTTTATTTATTCTGAAATAGTGAATCCACATTCGCTGGAAATTTAGTAAGATATCAAGAATATCACTTAACTTTGAATATGTAACTCCGAACAAATGTTGATTAACATAATATCTACAAGCACCATATCACACTGACTGTATGTCCTTCTAAAAAGAAAAAGGCATATTGAACGGGAGGACAGTCAGTCACAAGACTTCACACTGTATCAAAAGGCCATTCAATATATCTTAGGTATGTTACTAAAAATTAAAATCAGGCCCCTCATTTCCATCAGTAGGGTGATGAAAATTAGTGATGAGCTGTGTGACCTCACAAACATCTGTGAAGGGATAATGTTCAATAGCACACACTTGCAAATTAAATAGAAACAATTATGATTTCCAAAAAGACTCATTATGTTTTATTGTATTCTTTTTTCAAAGTGATGCACCAACATAACAGTCATCTGCCTCGACTGCGTTGTCCAATCTGCCTGAAGATAAAAAAAACACAATACTTCACTGGTAATAGCACTCCAACCGAGGAGGAAGATCATGATGACCAGCCTGGCCCATCAGATTTGGGTGGACAGTGTCCTAGACAGCTCCCTCCCAATAAGGACACAAGATCAAGAACAATCAGCTGAGACTTTTATCCCCATTACCAACATGAGCAACAACTCAGGCCACTGTGGCCCACACCCCCAACAACTGCTGTGATAACCATAACTTCTGCTGTGCAGCCAGGACACAATATACCTGTGCCCACCCAGTCACGGTCATAGGGCCATTTGCAAAGGGCTGGGTCAGGACCTGCTGCAGAGAATGAGGCTCAGAGTGTAGTCATCAATGTAACACCGTAAGCAGGGACCTGATGGATAAGTAAGTAAGTAAAATATTTCTAAAGCGCAATATATGCCGAGGCATCTTGGCACTAAAAGCAATGCTTAAGCTAGCCAGAGAGAAGAAATTACATAGACTTAGAGGAAAAGAGCCAGGTTTTTAACGACTTCCTAAAAGAAAGTCTGTTAGGTTGAGATCTAAAGGTAAAAGGCAGGGCATTCCAGAGTTTGCCCGCCAAGTGGGCGAGGCTTCTGCCACCTCACTTGGCCTTTCTGATCCTGGGAATGATGACTAGATGAGCATTGATGGACCTCAAATAGTGTTGGGGGATGTACCAGACAAAACAATTCTGGACGCCACATGGCCCAAGTCCATGCAATGCCTTATGGACCATACACAGTGCTTTGAATTTCATCCTCTCTGGGACTGGCAGCCAATGAAGGTCCTTGATGCTGTTAGATATGGAGCTGAATTTAGAAATTTTCAGCAGCAACGGACTGCAGCATTCTGAAGAGACTAGAGTTTTGACTGTAGACAGTTGTCTATACCTAGATAGAGAGCATTACAGTAATCTATCTTGGACAGAATCAAGGCAACTGTTACAGTTTTTTGCATCTCCAGTAGGATAAAAGGGAAAATCTTTCCTGAGATCTTAAGAAGATAAAAGCACAAGTATGTAATGTGATTGATCTGTTCTGAAAAGCAGTGCTGGGTATCAAACAGAACGCAGACATTTCTTACTTTATTTACTGGGGCTGGACGCGGTCCAGCGTCAACGGACCACCAGTAATTAGTCCAGAAGGTAGGATCGTTCCCAAACAATATCACCTCCATTTTCTCTGTGTTTAGCTTTACGTAGTTTTGGGTGCAACTACATAGAAGAAGTATCAGCTGGGCCAGACTATTGAACTCCTAAGGGTTTGGAATGATATCCTGGAGTGGCACCTGCGTATGCTAATTCTACATTCTGCTGTGGTGCCGGATGGCTTCAACATACTGGTGGAAGCAGTTTTTAGTATAGCTGCCATTTTCTGTGACCAAGTACTATTGCCGCCGGCTCTGTCCCTGAAACATCGCTAGCTGGCGTCTGCATGGAAAGAAGGACACTACTGCCATCAGAGTCACCTGTCACCCCTCCCCCCTTTTCACATTCAGGATGCTACACTGGCACTTAGGAGGGTTCATTCATCTGGCCCCATTGAGGACAACACCAAGGAACCTTCCACCAAGAAACACAAAAAGTGATGTCCTAATGTGAAAGTCTGGGCTATACTCGTAATCCACCTGATGACCACACCTTTTGTATCTGTCTCATGGACTGTTGTCTGGAAAAGGACTCTAAGGGGCTGATTCCGATTCGGGCCGGAAAACATACCGACCGACTCAGTACGGGAATGTTGTCCGACTGACACGTACCGGCGCTACCCGACCCGCGTAGTACGATGAAATGCATGTGAATCATGACCGACTCGTACAGAACACAAGCCGAACGACCGAATCGCAAGGAAACCAGCTATCCGGCCGGGAAACTACGCGAATCGAACCGACCGACACACACCAGGAATGAACCCGACAGAAACGTACCCGCGAACTCTGGCCCGCGCAGTACGATGCAATGCGTATAAAACAAGACCGAGTCGCACGGAGCCCAAGCCGTACGACCGACACGCATTCAAAACCGAGCCGAAGCAACCCAATACTCCGCGACCGCCGCGTACGCCGCACATGAAACCCATCAGGAACACAGCTTGAAAGACTCGGAGAAGCCCGCACGAGCCAACTGCAGCGTCCTACTCGGTCAGAAGAACGTCTCCTACATGCCTAAAAACCACAAAGGAAAAATACAAAAAAAAGGGTCAAACAAGCAATGACAAAGTCAATAAATACAGGGGGAAAAAAACATGGAACAAGGACACACCCCCAACTCCACCCATATAAAGGCCACAAATCCCTACCATGATCCTTTGCAAATTCAACTGACCTGCCAGCACAGAACACCATCAGACAGCAACCACAGACACACTCACAACTCATCCATCATACAAGCCACACACCATCAGCACCTCACAAATAGCACCCTCACATACACCCAGCAAACCCTACACTCACCCACCCTCACTTGCACACTCACACACACATCAATCCCCACCACCACCCATCACCATGCCCCCAAAGAAGAATCCAAAGTTCCTAGACAGTGAATTGGAAGTCCTGGTAGATGAGATCCTCAGGGTAGAGCCATAGTTGTTTGGTACATTGGTCCAACAGACCCCCATGTCGCAGAAAACCAAGATGTGGGAGAGGATCGTCGACAGGGTGAACGCACAATCACCATGTTTGCGCACAAAGGAAGACATCCAGAACAGGTGGTATGATGTGCGCAGGAGGGTCAAGGACCTACTCAAGAAGGATTACGCCTTGAGTAATCGCACCGGCAGTGGCCCTCCTGCCAAACCAGTATACCTCAGGCCCTGGGAGGAGAAGGTGCAGGCCATCCTACCACCAGTGAGCGTATATGGACTATCAAACATCCCAGAGCCTGGTGAGTACACAACCAATATACACAATATTGTGTGACAATACACACACATCACTGTCAAGGGGATAGTCAAACCATGCACCCTTTGCAAATCCACAGCAACCAAAAGATAATCATCCCAAGATGTGTGTGTTAGTCAGATAAACACAATACATGCCATCTCATAGTGATATGTAACTGTGTCATGACATGCACAAACCTAACAACAAATAGAGCAAGGCAGTGGCACAAATCTAACCAACAAACACAGTCAGATATTTTGCCACCACTAGAACACCACCTCACAGGGAAGCTCACTGAAAGGAAGGAATTCTGTGTATGCTGGTGAAGTGAGTGTAGGCAATAGCATGATGGGAGTTGTAGTCACAGATATTGGTCACCCTCACAATTGCCCCATCAACACCACTCTGAACCATGTTCACATCACAGGGAGTGGAAAAGAACTGACAAGATGGCTGACACTGGGTATTGCTGTGGGGAGCACAAGGCCCTGCTGGGAACTGTGCAACAACCAACAACAGGAAACCACTGACTGACATCCTGAAAGCCAACTTGCACTCCCTGCAATGGAAGCACGTTCCATGGTGGGATATCTGGCTGGGTGGGAAGGAGGACTGACAGCTCTGACCATAGTTACCAGCAGCTTTTCTCACACACCCACTTAACACAAACTCCACACAACTCACCTGGGAGAATGCAATGCCTCACACTCTAATTAAATATCCCACAAAGAACAACCACACTGGGTTATGCTGTGTGAAGCACAGGGACACTTTTGGGACTTGTAGCCAAACAAACGCCAGGACAACACTGTCAGCCATCCTGTCAGCACAGGCACACTACCCCACAGGGAAGCAGAGTCAAAAGGAAGGAAGTATGGGCATGCTGGGAAGGGGGGTGTAGGCAATAGCATGATGGGAGTGGTAGTCACAGCTCAACATCCCCCACCCACATGGCCCAGCAAGCTCACACTGAAGCATGCACACCTCACAGGGAGTGAAAAGCCACATCAAAGATGTCTGACACTGGCCTCAGCTGTGGGAGCACAAGTCCCTGCTGGGAACTGTGCACCAACAAACAACAGGACCACACTGTCAGCCATCTTGCCATTTCTGTCACACTCACACACAGTGAAGTGGACTCAAAAGGAAGGAAGTTTGGGCATGCTGGGAAGGGGGGGTGTAGGCAATAGCATGATGGGAGTGGTAGTCACAGATATTGGTCACCCTCACAATTGGCCCATCAACACCACTCTGAACCATGCTCACATCACAGGGAGTGGAAAGAAATGACAAGATGGCTGACACTGGGTACTGCTGTGGGGAGCACAAGGCCCTGCTGGGAACTGTGCACCAACAAACAACAGGACCACACTGTCAGCCATCTTGCCATTGCTGTCACACTCACACACAGTGAAGTCGACTCAAAAGGAAGGAAGTATGGGCATGCTGGGAAGGGGGTGTTGGCAATAGCATGATGGGAGTGGTAGTCACAGATATTGGTCACCCTCACAATTGGCCCATCAACACCACTCTGAACCATGCTCACATCACAGGGAGTGGAAAAGAACCGACAAGATGGCTGACACTGGGTACTGCTGTGGGGAGCACAAGGCCCTGCTGGGAACTGTGCACCAACAAACAACAGGACCACACTGTCAGCCATCTTGCCATTGCTGTCACACTCACACACAGTGAAGTCGACTCAAAAGGAAGGAAGTATGGGCATGCTGGGAAGAGGGGTGTAGGCAATAGCATGATGGGAGTGGTAGTCACAGATATTGGTCACCCTCACAATTGGCCCATCAACACCACTCTGAACCATGCTCACATCACAGGGAATGGAAAAGAAATGACAAGATGGCTGACACTGGGTACTGCTGTGGGGAGCACAAGGCCCTGCTGGGAACTGTGCACCAACAAACAACAGGACCACACTGTCAGCCATCTTGCCATTGCTGTCACACTCACACACAGTGAAGTCGACTCAAAAGGAAGGAAGTATGGGCATGCTGGGAAGGGGGTGTAGGCAATAGCATGATGGGAGTGGTAGTCACAGCTCAACATCCCCCACCCACATGGCCCAGCAAGCTCACACTGAAGCATGCACACCTCACAGGGAGTGAAAAGCCACTTCAAAGATGTCTGACACTGGCCTCAGCTGTGGGGAGCACAAGGCCCTGCTGGGAACTGTGCACCAACAAACAACAGGACCACACTGTCAGCCATCTTGCCATTGCTGTCACACTCACACACAGTGAAGTCGACTCAAAAGGACGGAAGTAAGGGCATGCTGGGAAGGGGGGTGTAGGCAATAGCATGATGGGAGTGGTAGTCACAGCTCAACATCCCCCACCCACATGGCCCAGCAAGCTCACACTGAAGCATGCACACATCACAGGGAGTGAAAAGCCACTTCTAAGATGTCTGACAATGGTGCTCTGTTGTGGGGAGTACCAGGCCCTGCTGGGAACTGGGCACCAACCGACAGCAGGACACCACTGACTGACATCCTGAGAGTTAACCTGCACCCACTGCAAGGGTGGCATGCTTCATGGTGGGATAAGTGGGCTGGGGGAGAAGGAGGTCCGGATGTCAACCAAATACCACCAATGCTGGTCATGCACACACCTCAACATCCACATTGAAATGCATCAGGTTGGCAGGACAATGAGCCACACCAATATCAACCTCTGACTGTGACAACTTAGGACAATGCAATGTACAGGGCTGCATCCAGAGGTACAGTCACAACTGTCATGTGTTTGAACCATTGATGCCTGCAGAAACATAACATACATTGTGTGTCTCTTCCAAAAACAGGTGATAATAGGGACACAGCAGCAGATGAGGAGGAGTCCCTGTCCCAGGCTCTGGGGGACCCTGAGCTCTCTGGTGTGGAACAGCTTCTGCCCTCATCGGATGGCGAAGACCAACCTGGCACCTCCAGTGTGAGTCATCATGCAGCACCAGCAGGACCACCATCTGCACCCCCTGCACCCATTCCTCCAACATCTGCCAACACACAGACCACCCCCGCCAACACGGACAGACCAAGGACACTGAATGACAACAGCACAGGGACCCCAGCCCACCGTGAAGCAACGGACAACAACCCCAGTACCAACCCCAAGGGGGCCTAGGGTCACCTGTGTATGCCACCGCAGGTCCCGCACGTGTGGCCAGGGGTGGTGGGAGGGGTGGTAGGCAGAGGTCCCTGTTTGCAGAGGGGTCTGGACTGCATGATGACCCACAACTGGCACGCATTGCTGATGCGTACCAGAATAGCACCGGAGAGGTCAGCCAGGTAATGGGGATCCTCAAGGACATTCAACAGCAGCAGGCTGCCCATCATGCCCGCTTGGACTCCCACATGTCCCGTGTGGAGACACACATGTCCCGTGTGGAGACACACATGTCTGGCATGGAGTCCAAGTGGGACACATTGGAAGAACTGACAGCGGTGCAGAGGGACATATTGACATGCCTCCGCCAGATTAGCACCAACATGTCCACACCTCCCTGTGTGCCCACAACATCTGGTGCCGCAACAACTGCAACTGCCACAGCGAGGGAGGATGACTCTGGTGGAGAGTCCTCTGCACTGCAGCGGCCTGCACGTGAGGGTCCCCCAGAAAGAAGAGGGGTCATCCGAGGAAGGACAACTGAGAGGCCGATGGCCATGTACATCCCCCAGGAACCCAACACCTGTTCTGGAAATTCTCCTTTGTGTGCAAACTGTTCACCCTGTCGAATGCAACCCAACTCTCCCACATGACATGGGGAGTTTAATTTGGACTAATGTATCAGATGACTGTGGACTTTACTCAGGAAATTTCTGCTACCAACACTTCCAACTCATCTGGGAACTTTGGATTCCAATCCCAATGTACAGCACCCACCATCCTGTGCACTATCCTCACACATGTATGTAAATAAACTCACTAATACACCATACTTGCCTCTGTTGTGATTCCACCATTGTTTTTGTCATGGAGATGTTGATCTGCTAAATGACACTGTGCATGCTAACTGCTACAGCAAGTTCAACACCGTCATGTGAGTCATGGCGACGTGACACATATGAGGGAGACACACCACTAGGGCTACACAACACATAGACACCAGGGCCATCTGACTCATCACCTACACTGATGTTGCCAGGAAATACAGTGGAATGCACAGACACCACACCTATTCAGAGTCTGTGTTAACTAGCCCACAGGTGCAGTAAGCAAATGTCAGTCAGATGTGTGACCACAGACAACGCACATCCCAAAGTGAAGCACAGGTTTATTACACATTTGCAACATGTTGTTTCCACTACAAATGCAAGGTAATCCCACGTGCCAGTGGCCACACAGTCAACAAGTGTAGAAGAAATAAAGTCCAGGGGTGTGTGGCACATCACCTGTAGGGAAACGACTGCTTCCACCCTGAAAGCTGAATCATGGTGTCGGGGGATCCAAATCCAAACAACTCTGAAAGTACCCTGTGAAGGACAGACATGACACACAGTCAAAAGCACTGAAGAACAGGACAGAACTCAATACTCATGCCCAATTCATGTCACAAGATACCTACACAAAACCAGGTTAGCATGTCAACACTGTTGGGGAGTACAGACTACCTGTAAGGACACATCGATGCATGCATCCAGTCAAGTAGCACATGGCCACACTCAAACAGCACCAGAGCACCACCGACACATATCATGCAAACTCACATCATTGACATGACATCTCTGGATACTCACATTCAGCTGAAGAAGTTGGTGATGAGCTGTGTGCGGACATCACCCTCATCATCATCATCATCATCACTGGCATCGTGGCCCAGGCCAGGATCCTCCACAGGTGGCGGATGTTGGTCATCGTCATCCAGGATGAGAGGCAACTCCTTCCGCACTGCCAGGTTGTGTAGCATGCAGCAGACGATGACAATCTTGCACACCTTTGCTGGGGCATATGGGAGGGCCCCTCCTGTCTTCTCTAGGCAGCGAAAACGGCTCTTCAGGAGACCAAATGTCCGCTCGATCACTCTCCTGGTCCGACCATGTGCCTCATTGTAGCGCATCTGGGCTGGTGTCACAGGGTTCCTGAGGGGTGTCAGCAACGACGGCATGTTGGGGTATCCGGAGTCACCTACATACAGACAATTGCACATTAGCTGAGTTGGAAAAGAGGGTGGAAATCAACATTGCAGAACACACACAATGGTACAAAGTCAGTACACACCGACAAGCCAGGCACGCTGGTTCTGCATCTGTGACATCATCCTCGGGATGCGACTACTCCTCATCACGTAGGCATCGTGTGCAGAACCGGAGAAACGGGCACACACATGTGAGAAGCTCATATCTGCAAGACATACCACCAGAGCATTTATAGAATGGTAATGTTTCCTGTTCCTGTATGCCTGCTCATGTGCCTGTGGTGGTACCAAAGCCACATGTATCCCATCAATGGAGCCAATGACATGTGGCATCCTCCCCAGGTCATAGAAGTCACTCTTGACGTCAGTGAGTTGTTGATGTTTAGGGAAATAGATGTACTGGTTCAGGTATCTCAACATTGCCTCCAAAACATCGCGTATCACACGGCTGAACATGGTCTGTGACATCCCACCAGCAGACGCCACAGTGTGTTGAAAGGTACCGGTGGCAAAGAAGTGTAGGGCTGCCGTCACCTTCACGTTGGGGGTCAGCGCTGTAGGGTATGGCCGGCCAGGTTGTAAATGTGGGGCCAACCGCACCACCAATTCCTCAATCAGCGCCCTGTTGAAGCGGTACCGTCGGATGCAGTCACGTTCAACCATGGTTGCAAGGTCAGGGAATGGTCTATGGACAGCTGGTGCCCTGCAGTGCATAGGTGAAGAAAGAAAGATTGTCAGTCACCCCACATGTGTGGCATTGACCATACTCAATATCACATGATACATCATTACGAGACACAAGTACCTGATGTGTGTGCAGTTCTGTATGGACATATATGGCACCTACATGGCCAACATCTAACATCACAGTTCAACATGTGTTGACAACAAGTTCCAGGTTGTGCTATGGGAAATCATTAGGCTGTGTCACAGTACCCATGTACTGCTGTCACGTTCCAAACACCCACCACAGGGACATGTGAGGACAGATGTGCCACAGGCATCACAGCTCATTGACAGGTAGATTCCCAGGGACCCTGTATTGCCACATGGACACTGGCATGACATGGCGTATCATGTACACATCAGCAAAACAACAATGACTCCCACAGGTAGTGGCCCCTGTTGCCTCTGCAAGACAGACATGGACGTCTGTGACACACACACGCACAACATCAAAGTCCATGCACAAACAACGTGGATGTGGAGACTGTCTCCCATTGCGCACATGGAATCAGAGACATAGGAAACACAACATGCACACAGACTGTGGAGGGCCATCACTATTGTGGCAATGGGTCACCCTGTGATGTACATACCATCCCACATGGGACTCAGGGTGTATGTGACATGACATACACATACACAACCTGGAAATGTGACCATGCCACATGCTCTGAACTGAACAGTTGCACATCACAGTGGTCATGTGCACAACACACAAAGGATTCTGTCCCCATGAACACGTGCACAGCCTGGGAGTGGCTGCCCCCAAGTGCCACCAAAAAAACCACATGTTGACCCCCATACACACACAGGTAATGCAGCCTTACATGCCTTAGGATACAGTGTGGACAGGCTGTGGTGTTGTAGGTGTGCCCCTGAGTCCCTGGCAAGTAAATGTGGCTGGCATACGTTCACCAGTGACAACCATGGTGACATATGTGAGTGACTTGTACAGGGACATGTTGCACAGCAATGGACTGATCGGTGCGCACGCATTGGCCATTGCATATGATGTGGACGGATGCGTGTTGTCATCCGAAATACGCGTTGTACAGCAATGGACCGATCGGTGCGCACTCATTGGCCATTGCATATGATGTGGACGGATGCGTGTTGTCATCCGAAATACGCGTTGTACAGCAATGGACCGATCGGTGCGCACGCATTGGCCATTGCATATGATGTGAACGGATGCGTGTTGTTTTTCGAAATACGCGTCGTACAGCAATGGACCAAATGGTGCGCACGCATTGGCCATTGCATATGATGTGAACGGATGCGTGTTGTTTTTCGAAATATGCGTCGTACAGCAATGGACCGATCGGTGCGCACGCATTGGCCATTGCATATGATGTGAACGGATGCGTGTTGTTTTTCGAAATACGCGTCGTACAGCAATGGACCGATCGGTGTGCACGCATTGGCCATTGCATATGATGTGAACGGATGCGTGTTGTTTTTCGAAATACGCGTCGTACAGCAATGGTCCGATCGGTGCGCAGGCATTGGCTATGGCCTGACATGGTAACGGACGCGTTTTCGAAGCTTTAACGAGTCGGATGCAGTGAATTCAGTTGGCCACCCACAACAATGTTGCAAATTCATGGGTGTCATGAAGTTGAACTTTTGAAGGATGCTGTGGGCGTGTATAAGTGGTGCAATTCCATGGATTGGCCAGATTCAGAAGATGCAAACGACTTGGACCTATCACTTTGGACACATGGGACAGTATCTGCCTCTGCAGCACACATATAATGCTGTCTGTTCCCCTGAGAGCTCACTTGCCTGCACTACATGCTCCTGGACGACATCTGCCACCACCACTGCTGCTGTCTCTGCATCCTCTGGCTACTGCAATGGCACGTACTGTGGATAGAGCCCCAGCCTTCAGCACTGAGGAGAACCAGGCCCTGCTGGACAGCCTCCTTCCACAGTACAGCAAGCTGTATGGGAAACCAGGGGAGCAGGTGAGTGTGCTGTCCACTGCCTTACTAATTGTGCATGTTGTCTGACTAGCAAGACGTACAGTGTGTACACCAGTGGCTAGCATGCTCACTGAGTAGTTGTCACCCCCAAAGTGTGTAGTCACATGCACTGAACAGGTATAGTGCAGTAACAGTGCATTCTAACAAGGTTTGACTTCCCAGGCAATGATACCATTTAGTATCTGCTGGCAAACTGTTCATAGCCATAGTTGCACTACCTGTGTAGATCATATGCCCCTGTGATTGAGACATGTATATCCAACTGTGTGATGCACGGAAATGTTGCATGTGTAGTAATGGCCTTTTCACTTTGTCATCCTCACAGGTTGATGCCCACCAGAAGCAGGAGATCTGGCTGACCATCGTCCGGGCAGTACGATCTGTGGGGGTCTACAGGCGCAGGATCCGTAACTGCCAGAAGAGGTGGCAGGACCTTCGGGGCTGGACCCGGAGGATTGAAAGGGTCCAGCTGAAGCTGTCGCCTCCTCGCAGGAGGGGCGGACACCAGACCCTGACCCCCCACATGCTCCGGATCCTGGCGGTGGTCTTCCCTGACCTGGATGGGCAGCTGAAGGCCAGACAGCAGCAAGGAGGGGGTAAGTGCTAGCCTCAACTGTGTACTATGACTGACATGATCTATGCACTCCTTTAGCCTGGTTCCACTTCCACAGTACAACTGTCATGTCGTCCTGGATTCATGTCCCTCACTTGTGTCATGCCCCTCCTCATCTGATACACAGGTGTGGCCCTTACAGTCTGTGACTTAGGTCACTTGGGTACTGTGTACTTGCAGTTACCTGTGGTTCAAGTTGGGGACAGCATCAGTTACAGGAACTTTGTGGTGGGCTGCATGGGTGGTACAATTGCTCACAATGCCTGTGATCTGACATGTACTCTGGGTATGGCTTTAATATGTGTTCCAATTGCTGCTCTGACTCACCACATGTCTGGGGTATGTGCCACACACCCATGCTGCTGCAGAGACCAAGGTAGGAGCCTCAGAAGTATGTACATCATGTGTGTGACACATGCATAGCCACCTGCCTAGTGTTCAGGGTAATACCATGTTGCACATGGACCAGGACTGTAATGCCTACTCCGTACATCGAAGGCACTCTGTTCTCCCACTCCCGTGTGTCAGCATACATATTGGGCATTGTGAAGAGTGCACTCAGGTGTATGCCTCTTTGTCACCGTGGTGTGGCCTTGCTATTTGGACTCCTGGAGTGTTTAACAATTTGGGGTGGCCAGCCATCTGAGTTGTGACTATGGGATCTGCACATAAATTAATGCATAGGTCTCTGATCCCTTGACTGTGCACGATGTATGAAACATTGAGGTGCAGGCAGCTTTGGTTCATTCTCATCAGACGGTGAAGTGCTCATGTGTATGGATTTGTGTTTGCAGTCAATCAAATGTCTCATTTGATTGAAGTGGGATCATCTCAGTCCTCACGATGTGGGTGGCCAGGGGTGCACATGTGCACCTGTCAGCTACAGGGCTTACATTTCAAAAACGTCCATGATTCTGACACAGTGCAGACTGGTGTTGTGTGTATGCACTGCCCCTGTGACAGGAGACAGTTATGACTGACTTGCCAGACAGGCCTGTGCCATGACATTCCAATCGCAAAGGGTGATCCAGCAGTGGTGTGATATGTCCTGCATGCACACCATTGTTGCATTGTCTATCAGGACATGAGGACATCATTGTGTCTGGTGATTGAACCAAAACCCGCATATCAACAGAGACTTTGCCCATCACTTTTCCTGACACATGTACTGAGTCAGTGGCAGGAGATGGCATGTGTTTGGAGTGACACATTTCCATATGTTCTCTTGGATGTCCAACAACTGTGTATGTGGTGCATGTGTGCACATATGATTAGTCGCATACAACAGGCAGCAGACAGATGGGTGCATGGACAGGTAGGATATGTGTGGCATGACTGACTGTCAGGCAGACAATGGGCTTCTTCAAATCAGTGTCAGCACTAATTGCAATGTCTAGCAAATGATGGCAGGGCTTGCTCTGTGATGTGCTGTACTTAGTGTGGTGTGTGTGGTCAGTACAGGTGACTAATGTTGCTCTGTTTATCCTGATTGTTTGCAGATACATCCACGGCCACAGGAGGAGACAGCTCCACAGACCAAGAGGAGCGGAAGAGTCAGACTGGGTCCACTGCAGGGGAGAGCAAGGGACCCAGTGGCACGGAGGGTGAGGGGAGCCACACTGAGGAGATCTCAGCTACGACCACCTCGGCTGGGGAAAACAGCACTTCCAGTGAGGACTCCCTTGTGGAGGCGGGTGTCAGCAGACCAGAGGCAATGTCAAGCAAGTCTGTCCTCGCCACCACCACCATCTCCACCCTCCCATTTGCTCCCATCCCACATGTCCGTGGAGGCTCCCGTGTAGGGGAGCGTGTCTCCTTCATGCCAGGCACCGCACCCCCTGCCTCTGTCCCCCCTGCTGCCCTGAGTGTGGAGTCTGTGGACTTGCTGAAACAGATCCATGTACGGCAGACATCAATGCTGAGTGTCCTCCATGCACACACAGGTCTTTTGACACAACTGGTGTCATTCATGGAGGGCATGTCATCTGGCATGTCTGCCCTACATCGGACCAATCAGTCCATGGCCTCCTCACTGACGGCAGCAGTGTCCCTCCTGCAACAGTCCCTCACCCCTCCTACCTCTGCCCCATCCACAATCCCTAGCACCCTACCTGTCCCAAGCACACACACACCGGCACGCACCAGCACAGACACAAGCAGCACACAGACACACAAGCCAAAATCCAGACGCACACGCTCGCACAGTCAGGGGACTGATACCTCACTCACATGGGATGGGGCCCAAACACACACACACGCATCCACGAGCACTCCGCAGTCCTCAGATACCTCTCCCTCCAAAACCCCTTCCCTTGCCTCACCTGCAACCCCCCCTCCCAGAAGCTCTTCCTCTGTGACCTTGGCCTCTTCCCCACAGATACATCTGACATGAAGTCCAGGTGGAAGAGGCGACCACCACACACAGAGGGGAATGCCCCTCACACCTAGACACCCTCCCCCAGGCACAGGCAGACTGAGGACCCCATTCTAAAGTCCCCCCGGACCAGGAAGGGCAAGACCCCACCACCACCACCACGCAGCTCCACCACACAGTCTCTCTCCTCCATCCCCCAGGCCACCACTCCACAGGTTCCACCGCCACACCCTGCCCCAGGTTCCCCCACACACCGATACCGCACCCCCAAAATTCTTAGGCCCTCCCCCCCACCACTTGCTCTTCCACCCCCAAACCAGATGCTCTGCCTGTTTGTGCCACTGGTGTGGAGACCGGGTCCCCTCCTCTGTCCTGCCCACCTCATCTGCCCCCCCTTCCAGTCCCTTGGAGTCATGCACTGCAGTGGAGTCCACAACCACCCCGTCTGACTCAGGCACTGCAGTGGGGACCCAGTCCACTCCATCTGACCGGCCCACTGCAGTGGTTGCAGCACCCACACCATCTGACTTGTGCCCTACAGTGGTGCCGGCCCCCACTGAGTCAGACACCTCCACTGCAGTTGCCAGTGACACTCCTGCACCCACCACCCCTTCACTGCCTCCTTCTGGCATCCCCTGATCCTGTCCCTGCGGTGCCTGGCCTGCCCCTTGTATGCCCCTCCGAGGGGGATGTCCCCTGTCCGTACCATTGCATGCAAGCAATGGGTGACAAGTTGTCACATATCACCCCGTTGGGACTGTGTATTTGGACTGGCCATTGCCCTTAGTTTCTTTTGGACTTAAAATTTTAGTTTAACATTTGCTGAATAAAGCCTCTTTTTGTTTACTTGTGGTTTTTCTTTGGATGTACATGATGTAGATGAGTATCATCATGCATTTGCAGTTGTAATAGTGTTCAGATCAGGAAAATGAAGTGTTGCTGTGATGGACTCCATGTGGTCCATGGGATATGTGTCCTAATGTAGTCTGGATCTATAGCATCCTTTGCTGCAGTCTGAGGGTGTAATGTTCAGCATTTGACACAGGGATGTACGTTTTGCATTTGTAAATTAACATCTTTGGCTTACACTGATGCACATCTGGTGGGCTTACCACTGTTCAATGTTTCTATTTCCTGACTGTGTGCCCATCTCCACTGGACATGCAGTTTACCACATCAATGTTGAAGGACTCATCTGTGTATACAGTGCAACTTGCTTGACACGTGTTTTGGGTGTATGCAGATGACTGACGTGACACTCCTGTACCCAGGCTGATGTGAGCAGAGCCTTCAGTGTGTTGTAGTTGTTGACTCACTGACCGAGTGTTCTGCTGACATGTTTGAGTCGTGCACAGACAAGGTTTGGCACAGCGGACATTCCACAGGTGTGGAGTGCCCTCATGGCAGTGTGTAATCCCGTGACATTGCCTGGGCCCATGTTGTGTGTTGTGTGAGCATGTCTGTGTGTGTTCCCTTCCCTTTTCCTACACAGGCTGTGTCCCTAGGGATGTTCCTGTTTGTGATGCTTGCTGAGTTGTCCTGTGTTCATCCAGCATCTTGGACCTGGTTTCTCTGGGATGTGGGTGCATGGCAAACTAATGTTCATCAGGTTGTCATCCCTAGTTGTCTTTGTTGTCAGGGCTGGGGATTTGGGCAAACGCAGATGGGACACAGTCAGGATTCCCCTTGGCACTTGTTGGTTACACAAGTCATGTAATTTACAGTTTGTGGTAGCTTTCAGTGATTGTGACACGTTATGTGTGTGACTGCTGCCACTCCTCAGGGTCAGAGCTGCAATGTTGGAAGTTGTCTATGTGTGTTCTTTGTGGGTCACCTTGGCTTCCTCATTGGTGTGTGACTGTGGCCGGGTTCCCATTGATTGGGGTGGATTTCACGTCATGCCCATGTACGGCGAACTTGCAGTGTGTCAGACATTCACGAGTCTTGTTGACTGGCCATGTGTGATGGGTTTCGCACCTTAGTTCCCACCACCACCCCTGGGATTGTCATGGGTGCATGTGCAATGTCACCAGTCCATTGGAGCTTCACTGCTGCACATTGGTGGAGATCAAGGTGTGTGGTGTTGAGTGTGTGCAAATGTGAGTTGTTGCACGGCTAGACCCCTACCTCCATATTGGCCTTGGCTGACAGGCTGTGCTGATTGATTTGTGCTTGTGTAGATGTGATGGTAGTTAGTTGCTCAGGACACATGGCTGTGATTCACAGTGTGAACGACATCTACCTTTGTCATCACAGTGGGATTATCATGCAGACTAGTGTCACCACAATGTGGGGTCCCTGGGGGTAGTGCTGTGGTGGGTCTGTCTCTTGCTGTGTTAGTTGCTGTTCCTACAAGCTTGTGTGACATGTGTAATTTGGGCTCCCTCTCATCTAACAATGCCTGATTGCCCACATAGGGGTATCCGATCCCTGAGTTACTTTTGTGTGGCACTGTATACACATCTGTGTAATTGGGATTCAGGCCTCCTCATGTGTTGTGTGGTTGCCTGGGGACACTGGCACACCCCCATCACCTGTTGTGTTTGATATGCAGTGTGAGGCTGCCTGTTTGTGTTTGTGCATCTGCACCACTGCATTGGCAAATATTTAGTGTGCCATTGGCTGTATGTTGTTTGTGGATTTCCCCTGCTGTCCCTGGGACTCCTAGGTCATCAGTCAGCACAATAATCATGGTTTGTATGTCCCATTGCTGCCATGGTATGGTATTTGTTCACCTCACATCTACAGTCTCCACAGGATATCTACATCTGTGTGTCCATTGGTGCAGATATGTGGGTCTACATTATGATGGTCACTTCTGTCATTGTGTAATTGATAAATGTTGACAATGTCAGCCCCCATGGGTGATGTTTGTCTGCACATGGCCAAAGGTATGTATTATTTGCACTGCACTGTTTGCCTCACCCAATCTATGTTGCTATGGGACACAAGCACTACTTTGCCACTGATGTGTTTGTTGTTGTGTGACCAGGAATCATCCATGCTGTTTGGCAGTTGCAGCTTTTTCCATGACAACACTTACCTTTTGGTCACTGTGATGATGGGGCTTTAGACCCCATTGCCACAATGTTCAATTGGGCTTCAGCTATGGACCCCACACTTACATTTTGGTCACTGTGATGATGGGGGTTTAGTCCCCATTGCCACAATGTTCAAAATGTGCTTCAACTATGGACCCCACACTTACATTTTGGTCACTGTGATGATGGGGGTTTAGACCCCATTGCCACAATGTTCAAAATGTGCTTCAGCTATGGACCCCACACTTACATTTTGGTCACTGTGTTGATGGGGGTTTAGACCCCATTGCCACAGTGGTCATGGTCTGCTTGCATTGTGGAGGCCACACACATTTATGTGTGACACATGTGATAGGGGGTCACATTGTATGTTCAATGTCATGTTCAGTGTTGTAGGCATTTGACACAGGCTACACACGCTTGTCATGATGTTGGGGTGATGTCTTTTCTGACATTCCTTATGTTGGAGTATGCTGGTTGTGTCATGCATTACCCGTCCTATGAGTGGGGATGGTAGTAGTGGTAGGCATCCAGGCCCACATGAGTAGGGGTGGTGGTAGTGGTAGGCATCCAGGCCCCCATGAGTAGGGGTGGTGTTAGTGGTAGGCATCCATCCCCTATGAGTGGGGATGGTAGTAGTGACAGGCATCCAGGCCCGCATGAGTAGGGGTGGTGGTAGTGGTAGGCATCCAGGCCCCCTGAGTAGGGGTGGTGTTAGTGGTAGGCATCCATCCCCCATGAGTGGGGATGGTAGTAGTGACAGGCATCCAGGCCCCCATGAGTATGGGTGGTGGTAGTGGTAGGCATCCAGGCCCCCTGAGTAGGGGTGGTGGTAGTGGTAGGCATCCATCCCCCTATGAGTGGGGATGGTAGTAGTGACAGGCATCCAGGCCCACATGAGTTGGGGTGGTGGTAGTGGTAGGCATCCAGGCCCCCATGAGTAGGGGTGGTGGTAGTGGTAGGCATCCAGGCCCCCCTGAGTATGGGTGGTGGTAGTGGTAGCCATCAGGCCCCTATGGGTGTGTATGGCATTGGTGATAGCCATCCCGCCCCTATGGTTCTGCTGTTGCTAGTGTACGTCATTTCTGCATCCCTATGTGTGTGTGACATATGTCGGGTATGTGTCGTTTGTTTGTGTTGTGGGTGTTTGACTTACCGTCTGCGCCGTACGCGTCCGTACCGGTTCCGGTAATAGATTTAGAGTATTGGTAGGCCCTGCGCGATGGGATTCATGGTTGGGTCGTCTCGTTCGGGTTTCTCATGGCTTCGACTCGTACTCGTCGCTGGCTTGTTCGTCTCGTAGCCGTGGATCGTCTTGTGGCGCGAATCGGAGCTTATGTGCAGCTCTCCCGGATGCTCTGATGTGCCGGACGTAGCGACGGGTTCAGCGCGTACGGAAGGCGCATCGTACTAGTCTGGCCGGAAGGTGCTGTATATTTGCTTCCGTGCAACTCAATCCGGCGTTTACGGATCCGGCTCGGGCGGGGAACAGGAGCTGGAATGGGTAAGTACGGCTCGCTCGGAATCTGTGCTATTACGCGCATCGTACTTGCTCGTTCGGACGACTGTTCGAATCGGTCGGGAAACACGCGTTCGGCTTGTTTTATTTCCGGACGAATAGTGTTAGGTGCGCTTCCGGCCGAAATCGGAATCGGCCCCTAAATGTCTGTTGCCTAATTAAAATTTCCTTCACCAACATCCAAGTTACCGATGGAAAATCACACACCACATCCTGCTGTGGTGCAAGTTCAATTTCCTGCTCTCCTCCTATCTCAGAAAGATATGAATAGCAGGCTCTTTTTACTGTTGTTTCAGTTCTGTTGGCTGGGAATATTCTGTCTGCCATGACAATTCCATTTCGGACTCACTGCTCTCTCCTATGACAGCAGTCACTGCAGCACTAAGAGACATCTGCTTTGATTTTGGTGGTAGTGGTGGTACTGTTGCTGCTTTAGGGATGATCCCAACGTTCATGTCCAGGAGAGAGTGCAGCAGGTACACTCTATAGCTAATCTTGGTATAAAAAGAGGGTTTGATGCCAGTGCTGATTCTAGTGATGTTGACCGATGGCTTCTCCACATAGCCTGCTTTTAGGTAGATTCCTGCTTCTTGTGTGCCTTATTCTTAACTTCCTATTGGTTAGCAATTTAGCAGAAAGGACTCTAGACTGACGGTGTCAGCTAATTTAGAGGCATGTTCATCTCAGTCTCATCCTCCTCAGGCAATAGGAAAATGGAGAAAGACAGCTACACTTGCTGACTATAGTGAATTCAATATAGGTCATGATAAATGTCCAATTTGTTACCTCATTTCCCCAGATTTAGAAGCCTGATAATACCCAGGTTACTCGAGCGGCAACATACCATAACTCCTTGGTGATGTAGCTATGAGTGTATGCATGTAGGTGATGTGCGTGAAATGTGTATGGATAATACCACTGACATATCGACTCACTTTTGGTAAAAATAGGGATCAGTACGGTCTAGATAAAAGCCAGATGGCCTTTTGGTCAGACCATAACCGCCTGAAACATGTCAACCAGTGGATGTCGAGGTTAAAAACCTTCCTAGACACATCCCACTCTGTTTTTAGTTTGCAATAGGAATCTCAAAAAATTAATTGGATAAGCAGTATCCATAGGCTATTTTAATTTCCCTTTCTGATCCCTTGAATCCTTGCAATCAACATCAAAGTGCTCCCTCCATACACGGTGTTGAGCCCACCTAGTATTGGTGGTCTACTGGGCTGGGACTCGATAATGAGCCATGCCACACACTTTTGTGGGTGGAAATCCTTTTTTTTAAAAAGCAAAGATGTTTTTTTCTTTTTAGGTAGAAAAGAAGGTTTCACTTATTTCTCCAGCAAAAGTTTTTTTTTTTGGTTGTTTGGACATTTTTTAGAGATGATGAGGTGTCCTTCCTAATTTCTACTCTCTCTCTCTCCCTCTTATTAGAATCATTTGAAACTTATCCCACTAAAAACCTAATTTTTACTAATCTCACCCAAGCACCTAACCTTGCCTGCTCAATCCTTGACTGCAAGAAGACTATGGGCCAGATGTACGACCCTAGTAAATTGCGACTCGCAATTTGCGCTCGATTGCGAGTCGCAAATTGCGAGTCGCAATTTACTATGAACAACAGTGTCAGAGACATTGATTGCGATTCCCAATGGAGTCGCAAAATGCGAGGCTCATTAATATTAATGAGGCACTCGCAATTTGCGACCCCATTGGGAATGGCTGGCCCTCCCAGGGATGGTGGCCTGCTGGGCTTAGCAGACCACCATGTCTGGGAGTGCTTTTAAATAAAGTAGCTTTTTTTTTAAATGCAGCCCGTTTTCCTTAAAGGAAAACGGGATGCATTTAAAAAATACAAATGAAACGTTTTTGTTTCATTTTTAGTGACAGGCAGTGGTCCCTGGGACCACTGCCTGCCCTTAAAAATATTTTCGCATGCATTTGCAAAGGGGAAGGGGTCCCCTGGGGACCCCTTTCCATTTGCGATTGCATTACCACCTACTTGAAGTAGGTGGTAATTTGCGAGTGTTTTGCGACCGCAATTGCATTCGCAAAACACTCATACATGGCTCATGAGTCGCTATTAGGAAGCGAACGCCCCTTCCTAATAGCGAGTCGCAAAACCTATTTTGCGAGTCGCTAATTGATTAGCGAGTCGCAAAATAGGTTTTTTACATGGGCCCAAGGTTTTTAGCATGCGCAAACGGGTCTAAAACCCGTTTGCGCACGCTAAAAACCGTCGTACATCTGGCCCTATAAGTCACAATGCCAAATCTCTAGAGTCCATTTTCAACAATAAACTTCACCTACAAATGAATACTAAAACCATTGGTAATGGGCATGTTTCCAACTGTGTCTTTTGTGGAGTATTCACCAACTCAACCCTGTGTCAAGGTTAACTAATAAATTAAAAGGGTTGAGACACACGATCAGGGCCATGTGAGTCTCAATAGACAGTGCCCTAGAACAATAAATAAAACCTCCACAAAACCAAATTCAAAGCCAAAATCCTAAAGTTTTATTCAAATTTGAGAACCATTACAGAAGGCAAAAGTAGTTAGTCAGTCAAATTCAAATCAGCATCGATAATGAATCGAATAATGTAAATTGTTAGAGAGATTATAACATGATGTCTCATTTCCAAAACAAGTAAATAGCCAGAACCAAAATATAGGTTGGCAAACAACTATCATAAATCTGTTATGTTTAGAAATCAAAGAAAGTCTAAGTATAAATCATTAAACAGACCAACGTGGAGTCTTCCTTCATGAAAGTGATCAAAAAGGTCATAGTATAAATCTTTAGGCAGACTAGCGTATAGTCAAAAGGTGAGAAATGTCCTAAGTATAAATCAGCAGACAGAATGGCAAAGAGACAACTCAGTTTGAAACACATGAAATGGCTGGTATATTTCCCAAAAACAGCACAATTATCAGTTTCTGACAGTGAAGTGCACTGTCTCGACATGGTCAGTGCTAGAAATCGGGTTTCTGGTTGGCAGAGGTATGGACCCTGTCCAAGTAGGGACTGCAATTCTAGTCAGGGTAAGTCAGTCACACACTTAAATCAGCCCATACTCCCCCTCTGCTTCCTTGGCACAGAGCAGTCAGGCAATGTGTAAAGCAGTTGTGCACAGGGGGATACAGTAACACAGTGAAAACACCACAAAAAGACCCCATAAAGAGGTATGAAAATAGTATCGCTTTTACTCTTCAAAACACAATAAAATTAATAAGAATCCAATTAAAGCATCTCAATTTCCAAATACTTCAAGAATGTACAGTGCTGAAAGAGCCCTTGTGCTATTAGTAGGTTATCCACGGTGATAGAATAAAAAGAATCCTACTTATGCATTGTTATACGTATGTCAGCATTCGTGGTGTGATTTTATATGTAGACGCCATTTTGGGTTACAATCGAAACATATACTCTGCCATTTCCGAGAAAAGGCCTCAGTTAGGTTCTGTTTCTCCAAGGTTAGGTTTTGCTTCGCTAATGAATACACTGTTCTTATTAACACATACCTTTCCCCTTAGATAGAAACCCTCTCCCACTTGTCTAGTGGCGGGCACAGGCGGAATGACCTTGACTGTTTGATAGTGTGTGCTCGGCTGTAGAATCAAAACTTATTTATTTGTATTCCACAGTTTCGCTGTATCTGCTTGGAAAATTCCATTGTGGGCGTGCCTTCATTCATTCTGAAATGCACGTAATGTACCTCTATGCTTGCTGATGCCAGTCCCTCTGCAGCATTCCTTAAAGACTGGGCAGACCGGGCTCCGCTCTGAGTGTACTCTGAATAAACAGATATTGGTTTGTATTCTCTACTGTCTGACCGACTCTTCCTTTACTATGAAAGGCTGGGAGGTGGTCTTGTGTGACCCGGGTGGCCCGAATAGGGTCACTTCCTTCAGTTGGCACCCGAACAGGGACTCCTTCGGGTGAGTGACCCATCCCCTTCTGCGGACGGGGGGAGGTGGAGGCCATTGTCGGGTCGGACTGACGGTTCAGGGATCCCTGTATGAGGAGCATTGATTGCTCGCAGCTGCCCCTTCCGTCCTGCCGGATGGTGCCTCGCCCAGTGGTCATCCCAACTGGAGTCCTAAACAGCGAAACCCTTGGATCTGACCGTTTGGTCTGAAGAGTCGGCAGTGGAGAATTAATTCGCTTTGACCTGCATATATCAGGTGAGTTTGTTTTGGTTCCTTGTGGATATGGTACCATTTTAGTTTGCAATGGAAATGGTCTGAGGACCGTCTTTGGGACAAAAGCATTTGCAACTGCTTTACCAGGCATAGAATAGGGAACTTGTTTTCTTTTGTGAATGCCTGGAATCAGTAAGCTGTTTTCTTTGTGCTGTCGTTGTTGTTTTACAGATGCTCGATTGGAAGAAGCTCAGCCGGCGCATCCAGATGGCATCCCAAATTTTGATATGTACGTGAAACATGGTCTTGGCCCTACTATGTTTAGTACATTATTGCACAAATATACAAGGGACAATGCTGAGTTGCAGTGGCCGTTAACGGCACTTTTGATGAACAAAAGATTGGGTATTCACAGGAACAGTTATTTAAGAAGAGAAGTAGACAGTCTATGTTTGATTCTCGTAGGATGTGGCAGAAGGCAGCTAGGCAGAGACGATTGAAGTCCGAAAAAGAGGCCAGAAAAGGAAAAATGCAGACACTGACTCAGAAAGCTGTAGTATATGATAGAGAAAAACAGGAAAAGGGAGTTGAATGTGAAGATAGGACGTTCCGATTGCATATTGATAAACCGTATTTGGCTCAGGAGGAAACTGATACTTTTGTGGAAGAATTGTTAGATACTCGACCCCCATATGCTCCGCAAAGGATATATCCCACTGTTCCTGTGCCATCATGGCCGCCTGTTACAGTTCTTCTTTCTGTTCCTGTGTCTACTGCTGTCGTTTCAATGGCTGTGGCCTCGGCTCCTTCCCCTCCTCTTTCTTCTGTTTGTTTGCCATCTGTGGCAACGATGACTGTTAGTACTCCTTCCACACCTATTGTCTCAGCATCCCTGTCCCCTGCTCTTACTCCTGCGACGCACCTTGTGCCTGTTACTTCTGTTGCTTCTCCCTCTGTGGTTCTTCATCCCCCGATATTTGTAAGCACTGAGACACCAGTTTATGGGTTCGAGGATAGAGATTTATTAAAATTTCATGAGCGTATGGGCCCTTTTGTACGGTCTGTGGTGGGAGATGAAGAGAAGGTCATTGCTAATCAAGCTGCACAGTGGGGCCGTAATCCCATTTATAGTGTGGAGGATGTTTGGAGTGTGATGAAATATTATGAGCCTTTTATACAGCAGCATGTCCTTAAACATATGTCCTCTATATTGATTGGCCCTTGGCAGCAGCGTTTTGGGGATGATGCGCCACAAATTTTATTCGATATTAGAGACTGTGTTTGCTAGTGGTTTGGACCCAGGCCAAGTGTTTGGGAACATTACCACGTTGGTTGTTTATAGAGGTAGGTTGCACAAGAAGAGTCCTACCAAGGTATCTCAGTTTCCGATGCGAGAGGTTCATCCCATATATCATCCAGAGATACGAGAGTTAACGGATCAGCGTGGTAATGTCACTCGAGCGGGTGTAGCGGCCAGGTTTCAGGAGCAATGGGTTTATACTCTGTGGAAAAGAAGTGAGTTTTTATCTCTTAAAACTCATTTGCATGATCCTAGGAAAAATCCTACTGCTTATTATAAAGAATTGACCGAAGCCGCCTCTTCAACGGTAATGACTCTTGCTGATATTGAAACGTTTGTTGGTCTTCTTGTTTCGGTTGATATTTGGAGGCAGGTCCATACTCAAGATCATGTTCCGGAGTTGGGTGGTACTTGGGATCAAATTAAAGCACAAAACCAAGAGAGAAAACCAGGTGATAAGCCCCGAGCGGAAATTTTAGCATTGCCAGGCCGCATTATTACATATATGCATTCTCTTATTCCATCGAGGAAAATAGATTGGGATAAATTGTCGGCTTGTCGCCAGAAGAAAGATGAGAGTGTGTCTGATTTTTTCACTCGGTTCGAGTATACATTTTTGGAATATAGTGGCCAGGATTTGTCTATTGAGGGGGGTGATCGGTTGTTTTTTAACAGATTTGTCTCTAATTTGCTTCCTGAAATTGCGGCTTGATTGCAGGCTTCTGAGAGGGCCTGGCCCACCTCTTCCCCTTCCGTTATTTTGAACATGGCTCAATATTATGAGCATCGAGACAATGAGGAGAAAGAAAGGACAGAGAAGAAGCATAAAGATTTAAAAACAAAGGTGTTGTTGCAACAAACTTTTAGAAGGAATGGTAGGGGACGTGGTGGTTCTGCCCGACAGCTTCCACGTACTAGTATGCAGCCGAATACGATGCCTCTGGGGCCAAATCAGTGTGCGTATTGTAAGGAGGAGGGTCACTGGTGTAGCGAGTGTCCCGTGCTTTTGCAGAAGGTGACGGTCCCCAGAGAACGAGGTTCTCGTGGACGGGGTCATGGGGCTGGAGGGGTTGATAGGGCTCAGAACGCTGCAGCTTCACAGGGTCATACCGATAACATTTACTTTGACGACCCTCGTGATGAACAGTACTATCATGATGATTATGATATGGAGGCGGTGACAGGAATGTCTTATAGCTAGGACAGCCAGGGACAGAGTGAGGGACCAGTTCCGATACCTGTAGACCAGCATGGACCTTATGTAACAGCAGAACTGCAAGGTTTGACTAAGGAATTTTTGGTGGACACAGGTGCGACAGAAAGTTCAGTTTCTCGAAATATGGTCCCTGGGGCAACTCTGTCTGGCCATAATAATGTTTTGGTAGGCTTTTCCGGTGTACCGGTAGAAAGCCCCATTTCAAGACCCCTTGCATTAACTGTTGGTCCTTTTACAGTGGATTAACCATTTCTGTTAACATCTAATTGTGGTGAGAATTTGATGGGTTTGGATTTGTTGAAAAAATTGCATGCTGCGATTTATTGTTCCCCTGAAGGCGTTTACATGACGATGGGTCCAAATGTGAGCACTAGACAGTGTCTGTCTCTTCCTCTTCCTGCTGAATTTACTGACATATCATCTACTTTGTGGGCAACTGGTGATACAGATGTGGGATTGCTGCATATCCCGCCGGTTTCGATAAAAGTTAAAGACAATGCTATTCTGCCTTGTATTCCTCAGTATAAAATACCACAGGCCGGAGAGCGAGCTTTATTGCAAATTATTCAGAATCTAATCAAGAAAGGAGTAGTTGAGGAGACGTCTGCCAATATTTGTAATAGTCCTATTCTTCCGATTCTTAAACAGACACCCTCAGGTTCCCCTGATGATCATGAAGATGTTTATCGTTTTGTGATTGATTTGCGTGAAGTTAACAAAATAGTGGTTCCTCAGTTTCCAGTGGTCCCAGATATTACTATGCTTTTGACGATGATTCCTTGTACTGCAAAATTCTTTTCTGTCATTGATTTGAAAAATGCCTTCTTTAGTATTCCTATACATCTGGATAGTAGATACTTGTTTGGGTTTACGTTAGCTGGCAGAAGCTTTAGGTTTTGTCAAGCTCCTCAGGGCTATACTGAGAGTCCGAGTATTTATAGCCAGGCTTTAAAGAGTCAGTTGGATTCCCTTTCGCTTCCTGCAGGTAATGTATTGGTGCAGTATGTTGATGATCTCCTCATCGCCTTCAATACAGAGCAAGGTTGTAAAGACAGTATGGTTTAATTGTTGCTGCATTTGGCTCACCATGGACATAAAGTTTCTCTTTCTAAATTTCAGTATTGTCGACAGGAGGTCACCTACTTAGGTCACCTATTGTCGAAGGAGGGTAGGAGATTGACCCTTGAGCGTATCAGCACCATTGTTAAAATGCCTGTTCCACAAACTCAGAAAGATGTGCGCGCTTTTATAGGTATCACTTCCTACTGTCAGCAGTGGTTACCTAGCTACTCCCTACTAATCAAACCCTTGCTTGCACTGTCAACGAAAGATGTGCATGGGCCTTTGCCTTGGACGCCCGAATGTCAGCAGTCTTTTGAGCAATTGAAAACTGCGCTTTGCTCGGCTCCAGTACTAAGCACCCCAGATTACAATAAACCGTTTGTGTTGTACGTCCATGAGATGGCTGGCTGTGCGCTTTCTGTCCTAACACAAGAATTTGGAGATAGGCAACGGCCGTGTGCTTATTTTTCTGCTGTTCTTGATCCAGTCGCGAGAGCCCTTCCAAGTTGTCTAAGAGCGGTCGCGGCCGTGGCCGTTTCGATTAGACAATCGGCCGGACTCGTGCTGGATACTGATCTCACAGTCATGGTACCCCATGCTGTGGATACACTTTTGAATAAGACAAAGACACAGCACCTCACCAGTGCACGTCTGACTGGCTATGAATTAACGCTGTTTGCTAAACACATCATGATCAACAGATGTGCCACTCTGAATCCAGCCATGTTACTACCCTTCCCTTCAGAAAGTGATGAAGTCAACAAACATGACTGTATCTTCCGGACAGAAGAAGAGACGAAAGGATGGGTAGACTTGACTGATGTTCCCTTATCTGACCCACAGGGGGAACTATATGTTGATGGCTCTTGTTTTAAACTACCAGATGGCACTACTACTGCTGCTTATGCTATTACTACACTGCATACGAAAGTGGAGACATCACAAGTCCCTTATCAGTTGGCTCAAGCTACTGAACTTGTTGCCCTTATACGAGCTTGTGAATTGAGTGAAGGACTGGTTGTCAATATTTATACTGACAGCCAGAATGCCTTCGGGGTCGCACATAGTTTTGGGTGACTCTGGGCAGAGAGAGGGATTCTTACTTCACATGGCACCAAAATTCAGCATGGGCTCCTTATATTGAGGCTTTTGTCTGCTTTGACACTTCCTAAGAAATTGGCTATAGTGAAGTGTAGTGCCCATCGGAAAGTCACTGACGATGTGGGAAGGGGGAATGCTTTTGCGGATCAGATAGCAAAAGAAACGGCTCAAACTAAAATGAAACGGATGTTTGTAGCAGGCCCGGCTAGGTGGGTGCCTGAAGTTACCATGTTTGAAGATACACTTGACAATGTAAAAGAGATACAGAGTGAAGCCACAATAGAAGAGTTAGCAATGTGGCAGGAAAGTACAGCACAATTGAACGATGAGGGATGTTGAATTGATAAGTCAGGAAAGCAGAGATGGATGTTGCCTGATGCATATGTTCTTATTGTAGTTACAATGGCCCATGGTCCAGCCCATATTAGTGCTAAGAGTATTTCCAAGTTGTTAGACCCTGTATGGCAGAACAACAACATTTTGAAAACAGCTGCACATTTAGTGAAGTATTGTATGGTGTGCATGATGCACAATCCTGGAAAGGGTACGTCCACACCACCTGGTAATTTTGCACCACCCACTTTCCCTTTTGAGGTCCTTCAGATGGATTATATAGAATTAGAAAGGCGCAATCATTTGAAGTATGTTTTGGTAGTTGTTTGTGCATTCAGTAAATGGGTTGGGGCCTATCCCACAAAGGCCAATACAGCCATTATGACTGCAAAGGTACTCCTGAAGGATTTCTTTCCTCGTTTCTGCTTGCCCCGTTTGATTTGGAGTGATAACGGAAGTCATTTCAATGCAAAAGTAATTCAATTGATTAGTGATGGTCTGTGTATTAAACAGAAGTTTCATGCTGCCAATCATCCACAGTCGGCAGGTTTGATTGAGAAGTACAATGGTATTCTCCATTTCCATTTTGAATCTTTATTCGATCCATTAATAAACAGTTCATAAAAGTACAATCTCATCACAGATTTTATAATAAAACCATTTGCATGAATACCGAAACATTTAAAATGGTTTTTTAAAACAATTAAAATCAGATTAAAACCATAATTGATCCATCCTTAGAAATTCATTGCGACAAACTTCTTACCCTTCTATTTCTCCAACAAGACCATAAAAAAGATGCTACCACAAAACAAACGTAAGGGTTAGGCAAGGCTTTTAGAAAATACAGTGCAACTTTACATTGAGAAAAATTTTGACGCCTTAAAATTGGGAGAAGGAACTTTTCCCTTTCAATACAATAAAATGGGCAAAAGAGCAGCAAGTGTAAATCAGACTGGGGGGAGTGATTGTCACACGGGCACGGGCCTAGTTCTGAAAGCTTGAACCTTTTTTCTGGAAACCCCAACATTAGTGGGATTAGGTTCAAGCGGAATTGCAGCAGGATAAACCTATGCTGAGCCACTTTGACATGGTTAAGATAAAAATAGCCTTCCCCCGGTCTGGGCGAGATTCCATTATAAACTATAAAAGACTGTGAACACCTGTTCTTTTCCCAACGTTCAGCAGAGGCCTTTTGTATAAATAGATCAGTTATTTCCCGTTTAGATACCTTGGTACATAATAAGGGGTTCCTAACTAATTCTCCCTGCCCAATTGCTTTTAGTTCAGCCTGAACATAACTAAGCCAACCAATTCTGCTGTAACCCTCAAGCCTCAGACAGTCCCTGATTATACGTTGCGTTAAATCAACGGTATCCCTACGCCCGATTGAAATCCACAAAAGGATAGGTGCTAACCTGATAGAATCACACAGGTAAGGGAGACCCAGTTCAAGATGTAAGATGTAATTAGAGGTAGAGGGAGGTAACGAGGCCCTAGATTTAAAAAAGGCATCCTCCGCTTTCTGAAGCTGATCTATTTTGGCCATTCCCCGAACTCCAGCCCCATAGGTAGCAGCCGCCTTTGGCTTTGCTTGATAAATGGTCTTAATCCTTTCCAGTGGGCTGGCTCCTAATTTTTTAGCAAAGCCTTTTATAGCTTGAAGACCCCTTTCCATGCCCAGGGCTCTGGTTGCAACCAAGTTATTCCATGACTGTTTACTATCAAACAAAATCCCCAAATAAGGAAAAGAGTCAACCACCTCGATTTTCTTAGAGGCCAGATGGAAATATGGAGCCTTTGTGCCTCTCGAAGCTCCTGCTATAATAATGAATGATTTTGACTCGTTCACTCTGAGATCCAGTGAAGCCATGAATAAGGCATAGGAAGATAGCAGTTTTTGGAGGGCTACCCCAGTCCTCGCGATCAAAACCGCGCCATCGGCGTATGCCAGTATGGGGAGTGAGTTGTTTCCAAATTTGGGAACATTTAAAGACAGTCTAGACAGGGCCACCTCCACCCCGTTAGTATAGATGGAAAAAAGAAACGGGGCGAGGACGCAACCCTGTCTGACGCCCTTTTCTATTTTAAATGAGCGTGTGCATTCCCCATTTCTGCCATATCTCACTGAAGCAGAGGCATTGGAATACAGCTGACGAATAAAGCGGATGATCAGGGGATCAATTCCCATTCCTTCCATCATGGACCACAGTTTTGAATGGGACACACAGTCAAAAGCGGCTGAGAGGTCCATGAATGCCATATAGATTTTTCCATTTTTCGCCTTTGCATATTTATCTATACAAAGAGAAAGATTCAAACCTTGGTCCACTGTCCCCTTGCCCTTTCGGAAGCCATAATGCGCCAACATTAAAATATTGCGTTCCTGGGCCCACTCCTCCAATCTAGCTAACAACAACCGGCCCATAAGTTTGGCAGTTGAATCCAAAAGGGAGATTGGTCGATAGTTTTTAGGGCTGCCCCATCTCCCTTTTTAAAAATAGAAACTATTACACTATGGTTCCATGATGGCGGGGGGCCCTCTACCACTATACTATTAAAAACATTTGTTAAAAGGGGCGCCCACAGGTCATAGTTGTCCTGGAAAAGATCTATTGGGACCCCATCAGGCCCTGGGGCCTTCCCTTGAGCACATATTTCCAATGGTACTCTCAAACTTAAACTGGCAAAAATACAGGAGACCACAGGGTAAAATGGCCAGATGCCTTACCGTTTGCTCTTTTGTCCACAAGAACAACAGCACATTCGAGGACAGGATTGTCACCGTACAAGGTAGTGTTTGGACGCCCGGCAAATGTCTGGGGCGTCCCACGCTCTCGACGGTTCTCAGATATTGAGTACCCGTTGTTGATTGACTACCTTTGCCAGTTAACTGAAAGTTTGCGTTCTATTCACCAACAGGTCCGGTAAACCCTGCCAGCTACACCCAAGGGGCCCGAACACAACATTCAGCCTGGGGACTACTTCCTCATGATGAACTTCCAGTGGAAGAAAAGTTTGGAGCTGTGTTGGGAGGGACCGGAACAGGTCCTTCTAGCCACACGCACCGCAGTCAAAGTTGCTGGCCGTAAGAACTGGATCCATGCGACTCATTGTCGCAGGGTCCCTCTGCCTTTGCCCTATGATCAATGGGTGAAGGATGGAGTAGGAGACTCCGAGTGTGAGACGGTGCCTCAGTTTGTCCCCTTCAGTGACATCAGGCTGACCTGGATGCGAACAGATGAGGAAAATGATGAAGTGCTGAATGCTGCAGTTCCTCCGGACATACAGGCAACCCAGGAGCGGCTTTTTGTTGATTCTTCTGTGTTTGAAGTCTCTAGGTATAATTTGCGCCCTCAACTGGAGAAAAGTGCACTAAAGGAGAAGTCAGATTAGCTAGGGATGGACGGTGTAAGTTAGGGTGTACTTTGCTATAGTACCAACGGAGTTAGCTTAGAGTGATGAGAAATTTGTGCTCTATTTGAACATTGGACAGGATAGATCAAAGGCATCCCCTGAGGGATATATTGTCCTGGTCGACGTGGGGACATGAGCTTAGGACAGAGCAAGCTCCACCGTCGGTGCTCATGAGCGCCAACGTTTTGATGAAATTAGGAGCCTGTACCAGTGAGGCTCTGACGGACACTGGGAACTTGTATATTTCTCTCGTTTGCATTTAGCCCCATTTCATCATTCGTTATGCATCCTTTTGGCAGAATGGTTGCTGAGGAAGAGCAGCCAGTGATTTTCCCTGTTCACACACATGTTTTTTGGTCTACAAAGAAGAAGTTCATATGTGTTGTTCTTGTGATTCTGTTGCTATTGGCTTTGGGTGGGGTGTCATGGGTTTTGGAGCATAACCAGGATGCAACATTATGTACCTAGGGTAAGATTATCCCTCAAGTTCGACAGAAAAGAATGACACCGAATAATATCTTTTTAGACACACATAAAAGATTTTTTGGAGAAGGTACAGCTTGCTATCCAACTGAATCTGTTACAAGTTTATGGACTGCTTACCCATTGTCACTTGTCAATTATACGTATACCCGCCCATCCCAGTTCATAGCGGTGAGGGGTGAATTTGGTATGGGGTGTCCTGGCCCTTGTCTATATTACAGAAAGCCATGAGGAAAGGGGTATCCAGGGTGTGACAATAATACGTATTGTGATAATCTGTATATGAAAGAACAGAATGTTACTTTAGCGGGCTGGCATTACCAAAATTTAACAGTTATCCGGAAAGCTGGTTATTATCCTGCCTGTTGCCCAATAATAAATAGTACTGATGCATTTCTGTACATCAATTGTTCTGGGACAGTGTTGTTCAAAAATACAATGTCTTTAGCAAAAGAAAAGGATCCGAGCACCTTTGGAATGAACACCAGATATGTTCCAGTAGATTACGAAGGACCACTTTATGCACATCCAGGATTTTATTTCCTGTCTAATGGTACTTACTCAAATGTTTATACTGGCACAGATGATGTTGCTCTATGAATGGTGCTTCCCCTAGGTGTGCCTTGTAAGTACAGTAAGCCAACTGTAAGATGAGTAAAGAGAACATTGACTGCAGATTTCTGTGATGGAGTGACAGATTTTGAAGTCAACAATTACAGTAATGGGATCACTTTTGGATACATTCTCTCCTCCATTATTACGTTTGGTGGCACTGCTATGGCTAGGGGTGAGAAAGCTAGAGAGTATTTTGGATGTAAGCTACAGATATTGTCTAATTCCACTGTAGCAGCTTTGCGTGACATCACCACTCAATTGGAAAGTATGAGGATTTATTCCGAGCAGACTAGATATGCAGTTGACTTCATCTTGGCAAAGAGTGGTGGTGTGTGCACTGTAGTCGGGGACCAATGTGTAGTTGGGATTAAGACTATGGGACAAAATATTACTAAACTTATATTAGATATCTTATAGAATGTCAAAGAGATGGAAAGTGGAAATTGGAGTTGGTTGTTGTTTGGCAATTGGGGTTGGTACTTTGTTGTATTCTCATTCAATCATGTCTCCCATTCTGTTGTTCCCATTGCACCACTCTATTCCTTCCAAAGAAGACATCCATCCATGATACTAATGCTGCAGTTATGGTCCAAAAGGACATAGATGCCCTTATGCAAATTGATGAGGGCATTTTTGAGACTTCTTCCCTCCTTACTGTTTCCGTCTCTGATCCTGAGGATATGGACTGCTCATAGTCAACTTTACTTATGATTTTTATTCTATTGTTTGCATATTTTATAAAATGTTTAGCTCATGCTAAAAGGAGGGTATGTTAGAATAAAAAGAATCCTACTTATGCATTGTTATACGTATGTTAGCATTCGCGGCGCCATTTTATATGTAGACGCCATTTTGGGTTACAATCGAAATTTCCGAGAAAAGGCCTCAGTTAGGTTCTGGTTCTCCAAGGTTAGGTTTTGCTTCACTAATGAATACACTGTTCTTATTAACGCATACCTTTCCCCTTCGATAGAAACCCTCTCCCACTTATCTAGTGGCGGGCACGGGCAGAATGACCTTGACTGTTAGATAGTGTGTGCCCGCTATAGAATCGAAACTTATTTTTTGTATTCCACAGTTTCGCTGAATCTGCTTGGAAAATTCCATTATGGGCGTGACTTCATTCGTTCTGAAATGTACATAATGTATCTCTGTGGTTGCTGATGCCAGTCCCTCTGCAGCACTCCTTATAGACTGAGCAGACCGGGCTCCGCACTGAGTGTACTCTGAATAAACAGATATTGATTTGTATTCTCTACTGTCTGACCAACCCTTCATTTGGTATGGAAGGCTGAGAGGTGGTCTTGTGTGACCCAGGTGGCCCGAATCGGGTCACTTCCTTCAACGGTTATGCTGGTGAAATGACAGAGATTTGCGCTGTGTACTGGGAACAGACTTTCTTCCTGGGTCAGTGTGAAGCAATGCTTCCAAAGTTATTAAAGTTCAAATTTAATGGCAAGTTAGCTGGAGACTGACCTAGTCACTCTATTCGGGACTGCCTGCAAGAGTGCCGGTGGGCGGCAGAGACCTCGTAAGTCCCGGAATGCATAGTACCTTTCTCGGCATATTGGAGCAGTGCTGTCACCCACGTTCCTGGAGTCTTTCCTTGCTGGATGTGATGCCGTGAGTGGAGTCACGGAGGGCAGACAACCACCATTCCTTGATGCATGTAGAGTGCACCACATTGCGCTGGACTGCCTTCAGATACTGCAGATTCTGCAAAGTTGACAAAAATGATGGTCTGTGCTCGAGCAGGAAGACACGGCGGTTCTTGATCGGTGCAACGCGCTGATGTGTATGGATGCCCAAAAGGTGCTGTCGACGCTCTGGGAAGGCCCAGGACTGGTTGAGGACAAGTCAGGCAGAGTCAGATACAGGATTAGCAGAGCCTAGCAGCGGGCATTTGAGCCAATGAAATCTTTAATGGCCCTGAGATTTCCTGAGCAGGATGCAAACATACAAGCCCTTGGAGTTACTTAGGTTGCAAAAGGTTGTAGAGAACATGCACAGTCCTTCTAACTGTCCAGGTCAGAGGCAGCAGGCAGAAGGCCAACTCAGTAGAGCAGGTAGCAAAGTGGCAGTCCCTCCTGGAGCCCAGTAATCAGCAGGCAGCAGGTCAATACAGCAAAGCAGTTGGCAAAGTGGCAGTCCCTCCTGTAGCAAAGCTCCTCTTCTTAGCAGAGTCTCCTTAGGATCCCAAAGTGAACTAGCGAGAGGGGGGTCATAGACCTGATACTTATACCAAAATGTGTCCTTGAAGTGGAGGTGACTGCAAAGCAAAGCCTTTGTGGTGCACAAATCTCCTTTCAGCCCAGTTCTGTCTGCCAGCCTATCTGTGGGGGGTAAATCAGTGTCATGTGTGAGGCCAGGTCACTACCTACTCAGGTGTATGTGTCAGCTACTCCCCTCACTCTTGCCTAGGAAGACCCATAGGTATGCAGATGAATGCAGATGCAGCTGAGTGTCCTGTACGTGTGACTGTCTAGAGGGAATGCACAAAGTGTAGCTGCCATCCCACCCCAGGTCTGCATTGGAGACAGGCTGTAAGACTCATAAGAGAGCTAAGAGCAGAGCAATGTCCACTTTCTAAAAGTGGCATTTCTAGATTAGTTATACCAGATCCAACTTTACCACTAAAGAAGATTTGCCATTACCAATCCAATGATATAAAAGAAAAAGCAGCTACTCTTCTGCAATCAGGAATTACACTCAAAAGGGGTATTTAAGTAATTCCCAAAGTTAACCTATGAGAGGAGCACACCTCACAGTAGTGAAAACAAACTTGGGTAGTTGTCACTACCAGGACATGTAAAACAAAAAGGTACATGTCCTACCTTTTACTTACACAGCACCCTGTCCTTAAGGCTACCTAGGACCTACCTTAGGGGTGACTGATATGTAATAAAAATGGAGTTTAAGGCTTAGCAAGTAGTTGGAAATGCAAATTCAAGGTGGCAGCATACTGCGCCTACAGATCATCCAGTGGCAGGCCTGAGTAAGGCTTGAAAGGCTACTTCTGTAGGTGGCACAATCAGCATTTGGTTTACAGGCCCCTGGGTGTATGGTATACCACTTTACTAGTGACTTATAGGTTAACCAAATATACCAATCATGGATAAACCAATTATCACATTTTAGATGAGAGCACATTCATTTTTAACTCTGGTCAGCAGTGGTAAAGTGATCAGAGTCCTAAAGCCAGCAAAAACGAAGTCAAAAACAGAGGAGGAAGGCAAAACGTTTGGTGTACCCCTGCAAAAAGGGCCATTTCCAACAGTGAGATTTTACGTAACCTGGCTGTAATAATGTTTCATTGATGCACACCAATAGTAAAATAAGAAAATGTGTTACATCAAATAAGAAACGTATGGGAGCACCTACAGTCACACATATGTATAAGAAAAATAACTTGACGTTTATGCAACTAGTGAAAACAATGCACAGTTCAACTGCTTAAGACAGACCTGGGCAAAAGGCCTTGAACATGCTGCAACTACAGGAACATTCAGCACATGGCTTCCTTCTCTAGGGGCACAATTTAGGACATTTCAGCTTTGCCAATAAACACCACCACAAAATGAATTGTATGTCACTTATTTTTTTTAAAGGATAAACACAGAAGAGCAACATGCACATAGGAAACTCATCCATGCAATTTTTAAAAGTCACAGTTTCTCTGTCACTGTGAAATAAAGTTTCAATGCATCTAGCTTGGGCGTAGTCTCTGGCTGATGCTTAATTATGCTAGCTTTCAAGCACATTTAAAATTAAGTCTTTCTTTCTATTCATTAACCTGTATCTGGTTTTAGGACCCTGTTTCGAGCCTAAACGCTATTAAGAATTATTTTATGGCAACTCCCTACTGACTGAACTTCCTAAGATAAACATTTTCCCCTTGAAAGCAGTGCTTCATGCTGCATCATGTTTTGTGTCTGGTCCTAAGAGATATGATCACATATCACCAATGCTACTAACTCTTCAATTGCAATTGCTTCCCTTGAACCAAGTTCTGCCTAAACAATGGTGTGCATCACCAACAGAGTTCTTGCAGGGACACTGAAAAGTCCAGTGGGTTCAGGTCCTTGCATAGCTCTGAAAGACTTTTTCTAGACACACCAAATTTCAAATTCGAACACACAATGGCACATCCATTTACCAGGACTGTTAATAGAATCTGGAACTCCCTTCCTCCAGAGCTAAGAACCATTACTTCCTCGTCCATCTTCCCCGATCCAGTCCTTACCTGTGAGATAACATCTCCCTCTAGCAGAAAAAAATGATCCTAGGACTGTATCGGGGAAGGCTTGGACTTGGAGTAATGAAGATTACCGGTAAGTAACCAGTGCACTACATGTCTACATCCCTGGATGCTTTTAAATCTGAGCTGAAACTGCTCCTCCGTCAAAGATAATAGCGGTGAACTCCAGTTAACTTTGCTCCATGACAACTTTATGCTGACTTTGAGCATTTATTCTTTCTTTTTCTTCTTACTCTCCGTTATTAGATGCTCCTCCTTTTCCCATCCCCCTTTTGCCGCTCCCTCTATTGTGTGCCCTGTTCTCTCTATTCCCTCCCTTTGTTTATTCCCTTGGTTCTGCATCACTCACACCAACTTTGCTTGTCTAAATTCTGCTCCTTATCCTGAGAGTTTTGCTTCTCTATACAATGTTAGGGAATCTTCACCTGGTTTAGGACACCCTGCCTCCACTTCCCCTTAGTATTATGGCATGTTCACAAACATGTATAGATAGATAGATAGATAGATAGATAGATAGATAGATAGATAGATAGATAGATAGATAGATAGATAGATAGATAGATAGATAATTTTATTGCACAATTACTTAAAATCATTGCAATCAATTGGTTAAAATAAAGTGGAGAGCACATACTTTCCAGCATTATATAAAAAACTTGCAACAATTTATGGTCCTATTACTCTTAGATTAAAAATTAGTTCACCATTTTATCAACATTGGAGGGGAGAAAAATAAAACGGTTGACTCGGCATTGTGCATGAAATGATTATAATTCTGTACAGTTATCAAAGTCCATCATGAAGCGTGCGGCCAGTTGCACTGAGTCGCCTTTCATACACTCTACCAAAGCTTCTTGACATGTCCACACATTTAAAATACGCCAGATAGGGCGAAGTCAGTAAATTCTCGGGGTGCGCAGTTTCTCACAGATACACAGTACATGAGCTAGAGTTTCCTCCTCTCCCCGCATAGTCAGCCCTGTGTGGCTATGTCTACCTTATACAAACATGTATATTTTTCCATTGCTTTAGATTATGATGATCTTAGCAGTATCAATCTTGTTCTTCATTATTGTGAGGTTCATTTCTAACTTTATCACCCACTCTTCTATTGTGAAGCATTCTAAAGCCTTCGGGCCATGTTCGCACTATAAAACAGGAAAAAAGAATCAATAAATAAACAGACAAATAAATAAATTCAAAATGATCAAGAACTCAACAAAAAGCAGGGGGTAGTCTTCAGGTTAGAAGGGGAAGTTGATACTGTATTTACAGTGCCCGCACTCTCAATGCACTTTCACTGTAAGAAGAAAATGGAGATCACGCCAAAATGTTGCCTGAACAATGCTCTCTCGTAAAACATCAACTTGGAATGAATTTCACTACATTCTCGGCGCAAGAAGCAGCACTCACAATAGCCTCCTGCATTCGGAAATCATTCTATAATTGTTACCAATCTTTACCCGAGAATAAAATTTCATCATACAACATGGTGTAATGACATCAAGATTACATCGAAGTAATAGCATTTTCACTAGGGCCCATTCAAAACCTGAGGTGGGAGTTAGAGTTAGCAAAACAGTGCCTGAAAGTTAGATGCTGAGGTAGGGCACTCATCAGGTCTCCCCACTCCCTGCTCTTATGTGCTTTGCTAATGAAGCCTCTGGTCTGTATGTGGAGATTACAGGAGAAAGAGTGGGGAATACAATGTTCATTGTGACCTAATGTGTAAACAGTGATTTAGTATATTTGAGAAACCCTTTTTTCTGCTCTTTACCTGTTAAACTAATTGGAGGGCTTCTGAAACCTATCCTGTTGAACATTAACTTGACTAAGCGCCATATGTACTAAACCTTTTTGTATTCACAAATGGGCCAGTTCACAGAATCAGCCAGTCTGTGAATGCAAAAATGCATTTTGGTATTTATGAATCCCAATTTCTTATTTGGTAAGACGTTGCCAAATCGAAATGTGGAATTGCGAATACATGCCGATTCGGTATTTGGAGGGCGCGTGTTTAGGGCGTCCCTTACAACTACCGAGTCACAGTGGTGTGTATTAATGTTTTACGACTGAATTACGTTTTCAAAACATTCATCTTTTACCAACTACTAAAAGGTTGTGGTAACCATTCACAAATGGGAAGGAGTCCAAAAGAAGCACCTTGCTCTTTGAGATTGTAAACAAAAATATTTTTCAAGAGCAGGCAGTGGACCCATGGATTACCACCTACTCCCAAAAAATGTAATCCAAAACTGTAATTTTCTATTTTTTAAACACATCCCATTTTCCTTTAAGGAAAACAGGCTGTATTAAAAAAAAAAAAAAAAAAAGATTGCTTTATGAAAAAACAATCACAGACATGGTGGTTCTGCTGACCCCAGCAGGCCACCATCACTGTGATGGCCCTTATTCCTAATGAAAATAAATTACAACCAACTGCCTGAAAAGTCATGAGGTAGGTCGATTTGCGACCCACTAGGATTCGCTATTTAATATTTGTAAGTTTTCTTACATTAGGAGTTGTGATATAGTAAGAATCACAATTAGGAAATCGTAATTCTTACTTTTTGTACATATGGCCCTAAGTTTCAAATGTACCAACTTTGGTAATGTACAAACTCATTGGAAGCTACACTTCCTAATGTTGGGACTACAGGTTACTGATTTGAAATATTAACTAATTAGACTGGAACATGAACATGATGTTTGTAATAATTTGAACCTGGGACATGTCATGTAGGTGAGACATAGTTGAGAAAGTCAGACATCAGTCCATGAGTATGCCCACAATGACACACGCATAACCTCTTGGATGCTTTTCACTTTGCATACATCATGGCTTTAACTTTTGACATTCTCCTCCTTAGGTTTCCAGTGCCTTGATCCACCTAGAACACATGACTGAGTCGGACATTGTTTTAAAGTCCTGAGGGGACCCATTAATTTGTTCTAGTATTGTTGAAACAGCAACCTTTCTACACTGAGTTTGTCTAGAGTATAGTAGGTGAGGACTTCTGACAACCAGCAAGAACTCCTTTTTTGTCTCTCATAAAACCAGACAGTTCAGATTCCTCAAGCTATGCGTGTCAATTTTCAGTTAGCTTCATTTGTCACTGAGCACTGCACACTCTGCACTACTTTTTTAATTGTTTCACTTATCAATAAAACGGAGTTAAGATGATCACAAACTATTTTTTCTGGCCCACTTGTCCACTTTTTAGGGTTGAGTGATTGTAACAGTTGAATCTATGTAGCAATGTGTTTGTACAAGCTCACAATGTATAGTGTTGTCTTGAGTGAATGAATCTTTAGAATCCGCAGTTTCAATTTTTTCAGAATTTTCAGAGTAACACTTACAATGTGAGAGTGATTCTAAGGTAGACTGGAACCCTTTTGGAACATTCAATCAGGGTGAATAACCACTATTGTCTCCTCCACTAGCCACTTAATGGTTGAGGGGCAGGTGTCTCAGACCACATCCATAAAGAGGAACCTCTGAATGGTCTCTCCATGCTCTCTCCAGTAAGGCATTTTGGGTATCACTCTAAAAATGCATAAATCCTTTTTTTATAAACATTTATCATGCACTATGAGTAAATCTTTATGTTATCTGCACATTAACATGGGCAAAGAATTTCTCTGATTTGCATGTTAGCACATCTCTATGGAAATGCAGGAATTACCACTATTTGATGTATGTCGAGTGCAATAGCTAGCCTACATGCTATGGACCTGATTTACAAGGGTAAACGTACAATGTAAGTTTACGATTGTTTGCTATTCCAAAGGTATTTTGAGAGTAGCATCTGTACGACTGCAGAGTTTGCGCACACAAAATGATAGGACTTAGGGAAAAGAAAATGAAGATATTGTTCTTGAGAATGTGAAGCTTAGGATGGCAGGGACAGCACCACCTGGGAGACGCGACTCCACCTCCAGTTTAGGTTAGGTAGTGGCCAAGGTTCTAGGAGAGCTTATACATGTATATTTGGAAGAGCTGGATTTTTTGGAATAGCATGTGAGCTTTGAGGTCATTTGTAAGGATGAAGCTTTGTATGAGGTGTCTAAGGCTGCTGCCTTAATGGGTCACGCCCCTTGTAAGGGACAACCGTCATTGAACGGATGCCTGTGGCAGACCAGATGGCCTATGAAAAGATGAAGGACCTCTGATTAGGAGGTTTGGGCTGAAGCCAGCTCAGTACCTTCAGAGATTGAAGGAATGCATCAGAGTGGATAGCGTATTGCATACCTGGAATGAGTGAGTGAGAGGGATGGAGTTCAAGGATTATCATTCTGTTAACCAGTTGATAGTCTCAGAGGAACTCAAGGAAGAATGCTCTATTCCACTTAGGCAACACTTGTCAGATCTGACAGAGAAGGAGCCAGAGAAACCTGCAGTGTTGGCTGACAAGAGGTTAGCGACCAGGGTTTAGAGGCAAGAGCAGCATGGTTCTAAGCATGGTTCTAAGCAAAAAGTGGAGAGGAACTCTCCACAGACTAATTGCAAACCTGAGGGCACATGCCAGGGTAATTTCCAAGGGACCCAAGCAGTATCCAGGTGAAATGAAAAGGGTCATGGTATGTTCAGTAAGGAGCATCATGAGAAGGAAGGGCAGGAAGGTTTTTCCAAGTCCAAGGTGGTGACTTGTTATAAGTTCCACCAGGTGGGACACTATAGAAGAGATTGTCAGATAAAATATCCTGTACCAGCAGCATCCATGTGGGCTAGCATGTTACACATAGGTGAAGGGACCCAAGAGAACCCGGTTGCACTCAACCTAGTGGCTATGGACACCTGGGAGAGGGATCCAGATGCTATTATGCAGATTTATTCCAATACAATCAGGTTTGTGCAGGAAATCAGTATCAATGGGAAGCAGATGTCTTCCCTGAGGGACACTTGGGCTTTCAGGGCTATGGTTGAGAGGAAGAATCTCAAGCCCAAGACAATTCTCCCTGGTATCAGGATACTAGATTAGCAGCCAGTGGTGAGGGCATGGAGTACTCGCTTGCCTGAGTTGTGGTAGAAATCAATGGCAAGGCGACCATGGTAAATGTAATGGTAAAAGAGAAGCAGGGTTCTGGATGTCTCTTGGGCAATGATTTGATTGCCCCGGCCTTGGTGCAGGACCAGAAGCCTTACGCATCATCAGCTGTGTTGACCAGAGCATAGGCTGCGAGGCAGTTGCAGCAGGAGACTGGGACCATTCCCAATTTGCAGAGACCAGGACAATGTAGTTTTCATTAAAGGGTGGACGCCTGCTGTGGGGCCTACCTGGAATGATTTCCACAAGGCATAGAAGGAGTGCCCAGGAACAGGTCAGCATAGGACTGGCCGGGAAACATTTTGTTGCCTAGGAGGATGCCCTACTTTATAGTGAGCCAGTGAGCCCTGAGCCAGGACTTAGGAAGAGGCTAATGATTCCATTTGTGCACAAGAACATCCTGTTGTCTCTGGCCCATAAGTTGCCTTTGGCAGGCACTTTCACTTTATAAAAACCCAGGATAGGTTGAACCCTCTGCTATACTGGCCAGGGATGAGTAGTGACACAGAGAAGTTCTTATAACCTGCCCTGCTTGCCAAGTGACGGTTAAGTCAGGAGAGAGGGCTGAGGCTCCATTAGTGCCTCGACCAGTTGTGATTGTTATGTTTGAGCGGGTGGAAAAATACATTGTATGTCCATTTGACACTCCTTCCCCTCGCAGTCAAGTAACAAGTATATTTTGGCTGTGATGGATCATGCCACCAGGTATCCCGAGACAGTCCCCTTGAGGAGCATGACCTTAAAAGTGATAATTAGCACTCTTCTGGGGATCTTTTCTAGGGTTGGATTTCCAAGGACAGTCATCTCAGACCTTGGAACCAACTTTACCTCATACATGAGAGACATGTGGGTGGCCTCAGGAAATTAATACATGCAATACATGAGTCAGGCGAAGGAAAATCTTCAGGCAATTCACTTATGAAAGACTGATATAACCAGACACCTACACTGACTGGGTATCAGGAAGATCAGGTGGTGTTGGTGCTGAAGCCTATTTGTCCCAGGGCTTTAGATAGCAAAGGGTAGAGGACATTTAAGGGAGTTCAGAGGATTTCTGAGCTTAACTACTTGGTGGACCCAGGTGCCACAAGGGAATGAAGGAGGGTGTTTCAATTGAAGCGCTGAAGCCTTACCTCAGAGAGATTGCACAGTGAATGTCATGGCTATGGCAGAAGAGCTTGAGGAAGACAGAGAGACTCTCCCTGACCTGCTGCATGGTGATATGATGGGTGGAACTGTGGAAAGGGTTCAGTTAGCGAGGTGTTGAGATGGTTTTCCAACCTCTCTTCACAAGCTTCTCGGTTGACGCCTGTCTGTGTTCATGACATAGTTATAGGTGACTGTTTGCCATTAAAGGGCAGAATGTACCAAGGGCCTCATTTATGAGAAGTGTCACCGCTGCATGAAAGCAGCGATGCAACACTTCTCAGTGCGCCCTCCTTGCGACACCAATGATGTGTCATATTTACTGTATGATGCATCATGTCGCAAGGAATGACAGCTACGTCAGTATTACTGACGTATTTCTCGGCGCAAAAGTGGCGCATTCTTTGAGTTGTGTCTGAAGCATGACACAACTCCAGCAATGTTCCTTTCACATGGGGCAAGCCCCATGTGAAAGGGCCTGCATCACCCTTACACCTGCCATGAGGCAGGCGTAAGGTTTTGACGCATTGGCATCCTAGAAGTGGCGCAGTGAAATCTTATAGATTTCACTGCGCCACTCCTATGACCCTTTCTTGCGTGGGAATGGCCACCCTGCATACATTATACCTGACACACGTATAATGTAGCGCAGGGGTTTACGAAGTGACGCAAATGCCTAGATGCGTCACTTCGTAAATATGGCGCAACATGGCGCATTATTTATGCTGCCGCTCCATCACTAAAAGTGATGCAACAACGGCGCAAAAGTGACGCAGGCCTTTGTAAATAAGGCCCGAAATGTCTGACTCATTTTAGGGATTCATTAAGGCGGAGGTTGCTAAGATGTTGGTCCTGTGGGTCATTGAGAGATCTTGTAGTCCTTGGTCTAGTCCTGTGGTACTAGTACAAAAGCAAGGGTCTACTGACTTGTGATTCTGTGTAAACTATAGAGCCCTCAATGAAGTAACCAAAACTGATGCCTATTCAATCCCAAGAGAAGAGGAGCTTGTGGATCCATTATGTGCTGCAAAGCAGTTGAGCACCTTTGATGTGACGAGTGGATAATGTCAGATCACCTTAGCATCAAGTGCCAAGGAAAAGACTGCATTTTGAACACCACAAGGGTTATATCAATTTAGATTATTGCCCTTTGGTGTTGAAGAACCCTACTGCCACTTTTCAGCACCTGGTGAACCCGATGAACAAGGATGAAATAACTAGAGTAAGGAAAGACTATAAGAAGGTAATCGAGGATAGGAAACGGTCCCTGAAGGAAAAGACCTGGGAAGATTTAAAAGCTGCGTCAGCTCGGAAAGACTCATGTGCTTTTGGGAGGTGGTTAACTCAGTTTCTACTTCCGGTGCCGAGGCGCCCAAAATGGATACTATAGTTCCAGCTGAAGCGTGGGTTACCCATTTCTCAAAACTTTTCTCCCAGCAGCCTAGGACAGTAAATTTACCCTTCGTAATGGAAACTCCTTTTGATATGGGTTTAGCCCAGGGCTTAAGTAACTCCATAGAGGTGAGTGAGGTACTTTTAGCCATAGAACAAAGCCGCCCAGAGAAAGCTCCTGGCCCGGACAGAATCCCTGTGGATCTATATAAGCACCTACCAGATTTCTGGGCACCCCTGATTACAAATGTCTTAAAAGCTGCAATAGTAGGCCCATTAGTCAAGACCTGGCAGGAGGGAATTATAGTGCCGATTTTCAAAAAAGGGGATAAAACGCAACCCTGTTGCTATCGCCCAATCTCCCTGCTTGATAGCTCAGTTAAAATACTGGGCAGGGTAATTCTGGTGAAACTGGAACTCTGGGCATTGGAACATCAGGCACTCTCAATTTACCAATTTGGATTCCGACCTGGGCTTGGAACGGTGGAACAATCTCTTAACTTATCACTAATTGTTCAAAAGTATACTAAGGCACAGAAGGGCTGCATTCACCTAGCTTTTATGGACCTAACCTGTGCTTTCGACACAGTGAATCATAGTCAATTGTGGCCCATAATGTCAGAAATGGGGATTGACAAAGCAATTATTATCTTGCTTAGTAGACTTCATGAACACACCACAGCCACAGTCCGTTACAGCTGTCAGGGAGATTTGATGGAAGGCTTTCCCTCTGAAATGGGTGTAAGGCAGGGGTGTGTCTTGGCCCCATTTCTCTTTTTATTATATATTAACGGGCTGGGAGATCAACTGTGTAAGGTGGGAAAGGATATACCAAGATGCAATAAGTTTCAAATTCCCATTCTCTTATACGCTGACGATGCTGTCAGGACAGCAAATGCACTACAAATACTGCTAGATTCCTTTAATGTTTTTATGAACAACCTGGGGTTAAAAGTGAATTGTACTAAATCATTTGTCATGAAATGTGCACCTAAAAAGGCTAAACCCAGAACCTTTTTATTGGGGGAGAAGAAATTGAGAAAGTTCCTTTCTTTACCTACCTCGGGATACCGTTCGATGTTAATTTTAATTGGAAACATGCCTTAGATATTAGGATTATGCAATTTCAAAAGTCGATTGATGCAATCTTTAGATTTGCTAAAAGGCTAGGAGGCAAACCAACTAAGGAGATCTTATGTATCTATAAGAGCAAAAGCCTTTCTGTGGCAACTTTTGGGGCGGGGGTCTGGGGATATGTAAATTGTAAATCATTGCAAATAGTAGAGAATACGTTTCTGAGAAGACTTCTCTCAGTACCCCAGAGCTCCTCTGTTTTATTCTGTCACGAGGAAGTTGGTCTGAATTATTTGAAAGACTGTATTGCGATTCAACCGCTGTTGCTCTGGCAAAAAATCTGGAAAAACCCTGAGGCTGCCCTTTGTAGAACAATATTGACAGACTGAATGAAGTTGGACAATAGTTTAGACATACCTTGGCTTAAGTATGTCAAAATGTGTTTTTCCAAAATGGGTGTTTCAGAACATTATACAAACCCCGACACATTACAAAATGTATCGTCTGCTACTATAAAGTCACTCTTTCTCCAAAGTTATACCCAGGCTGGCCTCACAAGTGGAGAGACCAATCAGTTAGAGTGTCATTCACAACTACGAAGAGAACCTGCCTTGTACCTTCAAATTGATCTAAATGAAAGAAGGAAATTTTTGTTGACAAGGCTGCGGCTAAAAATAATACACTTCTTAGTTTCCTTCCCTATTCAAGGCTCGTGGTTTCCCTCACTCCCAGTTTGCCCGTGTGATAACTTCTCATTGCAAAGCACTATGCACTTTATTCTTTTTGTAGATTTTATTTCCCTCAGAGGAAGCGGTTTATTTGTCCATTATTACTTGCTGCAGGGATTGCAAATCATAATATGGCAATGGAGTTTTTACTTTCCCTAGGTACAGCTGAGATAATACATTGTACTTTAAATTATCTCTTTACTGCTTTTAAAATCCGAAGCAAATACTAATTGTTTCTAAAATTGTAATTATTGATCGTGTTGAAATATTGTTTTAATATAAAATGAAATTATGTGTGTACAAACTTTTATGGCTCTTTTAGAGTCGAAATAAAGTATTTCTGACTGACTGACCTGGTGAACCATGTTCTTGCAGGTTTGGAGGAGTTCTAGGAGGCCTACATGGATGACATTGCAGTGTTCAGCAAATCATGGCAGGGTGACATCGCAGTGTTCAGCAAAAAATCATGTCAGGACCACTGGAGGCACCTAGGGCAGGTGTTGGCTATGATACAGGAGGCAAAACTGCCAATCAAATGGCTAAGGGTCTGTTTGACCAGTCCCCTATAGACTATCTTAATGGAATAGAATGGATAATGGCCAGGTGTGCCTATTGGATGCAGTGAAAAATTGGGTTGTTGGTTGAGCGGGGTGTTAACCCTGCTCAAGCAACAGCCATAATCCCTGTCAGGGTCAACTACAAAAATTACTAAAATAACCTGTGTTTAACCCTCTGGTAACCTTTGCACAAAGGCAGTCATGCTTAACTTAGTGGCAACGTGTAAAGTATTTATGCAGCACACAAACAGTAATAAAGTGAAAACACAACACAAAAAAATGCCACACCAATTTAGAAAAATAGAGTACATGTTAATAGATTATTTGACACAAAATGACAAAAATCCAATCAGTAGAACCGGAGTTATGAATTTTTAAGGTTTAGTGTAAAAAGTGTGCATATTGGATTTTGGCTATCTGGGCACCTTTAGCACCACTTACAAGGGTCCATGACTAGAGAAGGACCACTTGAAGGGATGGGACTCCCTCAGGCTGTGTCTAGGTATGGGAACAAGATGAAGGGAGCCTTTCTGTCCCTGAGGCTCTGATGATGAAGCCAGCCAACTAGCCCTTGGAGTCACTCTGGCAGCATTTGGTTCAAGCAGTGAAACAGGGCTCAAGTAGCAGGCAGGTCTCTGAGGTTCAAGGCAGACTTCAGGCAGCAGTCAGTTCTTCCAAATGCAGCAAAGCAGTCTTCTGAAGTACACAGCAGGCCACACCAGCAGGTAATCTCCAGAGAGTCTTTTTGCAAGTCCAGAAAGTGAATTGAGGAGCGGACCTGAGGGTCTTATTTTTATACCTGGTGCCATCTTTTAAGTAGGAGAAGTTTCTAGAGAATTCCCTTTGAAGTGCTTGGAGTTTCCTGCCTCCCTTGTCCAGGCTCCAGCCTGACCACATGAACAATTAGGTAGTATGAAGTCCTCTGTGTAAAGGCATAGCACAGCCTATTGAATTGCAAGTGGGGCTGTGCCCAGCTCTGCCTCCCCATCCCGTCAGTGATGGCCCATCCAGGCACTCCTGATCCCTCTATTGTGGGGCTGTCTGGGAGAAAGAAACAAAGTCCACAAAGACTAACTGCCAACTACACTCAGTCATGTGACCCAGGAATAGGCTGCAGGCACAAAATAGCCAGGGCAGGAAAATGCCACCTTTCTAAAAGTTTTTTTTATAAAATAAGGGGTTGGGCCTATATTCACGTCCAAGCTAGGCCACTAATACAACAAGTAACAAGAAGAGGATTGGACGTGTTCTTAAATTAAATTTTTTAGAACAAAACCCTTTTCGGCAAATAAACAGGGTTTAGTGTTTTTATTTCACCATATAGTAATAAACCCTGTTTATTTACCTTTCTAAAAGTGGCATTTTCAAAATTGTAGCTTAAAATCCAACATAACAATTAAAAAGAATTTTAAATGACAATTTCTTAGATATCAAAATATGAATTTCCTCCCTGCTCCTAATCAAATGTTTGCACTTATTAAATGTTATAGAGCAACCCAATGTTATCCAATTGGGCAGGTAGACTTAACAGTAGTAAATAAAGAATTTAGGAGTGTTTTCACTACTGGGACATGTAAAACTTAAAAGTATATGTCCAACCTTTCAATTGCAATGCATGCTGCCCTAAGGGCTACCTAGGGCTTACCTTAGGAGCCACTTATATGCAATAAAAGTGGAGTTTAAGGCTTGGCAAGAGGATTATTTTGCCAAGCAAAACTGGCAGTTTAAAACTACATTCAGGCTGCACAGGCAGACCTGGGACGTATTTTAAGGGTCTATTTAAGTGGGTAGCACAATACATGCTTCAGGCCCACTAGTAGCATTTAATTTTCAGGCCCTGGGTATATGGTACACCACTTTACTAGGGATTATAAGTAAATTAAATGTGCAAATTAGGTGTAAGCCAATTTTATCATGTTTTAGAAAGTGAGTACAAGCACTTTAGTACTGGCTAGCAGTAGTAAAGTGCACAAAGTCCTAAGGCCAGCAAAAAAATATCCAGAAAAATACGAGGGTGAATTCAAAATGTTTGGAGGAAGGCCACCCTAGGGCTGACAGGTCTAACAGATGCCAGGCTATAGTCTGTGATGGAGAGGAAGGTGCCCACTACCCAGACTGAGGTGAGGGCCTTTTAAGACTCACCAGGTATTACAGGAATGTCACATGATTACACTAGGCCCAGATAGAGACCCCATTTTACATGCTCACGTTGTTAAGTTGCCTTCTCTCCTTAAACATGATGACATTTGACAGATATTAATTTGTGTGCAAATACAGGATAATATTCTCTGAACTGGGCTTTGCTTACATTTTCACTTCCTAGCCACGCTATCAAATACCTTGAACAATCTGTATAAGGGCTAAGTTCATTAAGAATACTGTTGTTATTTGTTTTGGCTGTTTGGTGGCAGAGCTATCACAATAGAATGCACAATTGCGGCCTGACTAGGATTTCAACATGGTACTATAGATGATGTTATTATATATAGGACATCGATCCTTTGTTTAGACAGAGGATCATTTTGCTGGCACTGAGAGGCCGACCCATGCCGGAATTCCAGCCCAGCTGATTCCTGTTTACCTCATGAGAGAGATGCTGCCCAGCTCTCCCTTAGATGGGCAGCCTGATGACACTTACCTACAGGTAACGGGAGTTAGATTACCCTTCAGGGACTTGGCAGATTCACTTAATCTAGACATGATAGTTAAGGAAGCACTAGGTGGCAGCACAATACATTACATTTGTATGTAAGCATATATTCTCTGTAATAAGCAAAATGGTTATACTGTTTATCTTTTTCACCATTCTTGTAATGCTAATCACATTATTCTGTTTCCTTCAATTGATTATTTCAGCACAAGTATTTTACTCAAGAATCACAATGAAATATTGAAACGCTTTACTGTGTATTTCTTGTGTATCTCTTTGGGTATACATAAGTAACTAAGCGAAAGGTTTCTAGATCTGTTACCATGATTTTCTTGGTGAGTCAGGGTTGTCATGTTTTTAGGTTGCACAATCCATTTGTTACCATGACAGGTTAGGGGTACAGATGGTGCACTGTGAGCTTGCAGGACTTAGGCCAACATATCCTGATGGTGGGCATGGAGTGAGTTCCGCACAGTTCTGATAGTTATGTTGTCCAACAAATGCACAGCTATACTTGGGAAAGTATAAGCCGCACAACATGGTGCTGCCAAAGTTCTAGCTTGGGTTCTTACTTAATGGATCGCCTGAGTAGTTTTCTTTTGTATACCCAAAGACCACTACTCACCTCTTAACCAGAGACGTCCGTGGTGTTGGGGAAATATCATCCTCGGCTTAGTAGGTAAATCATATGTATTGGGTGTAGGTTGTTCAAGCTTGAACCATTCGAAGGATCACCCCATAAAGGTACCCACACTGAATTCCACATATTTATATGGCTAAAGACGCAGCAACTAACATACCAGTGAACTGTAGACATGAGGTTACACGAATGCTGCTACAACAGACGGGTGGTGACATTACATTCGTGGTTGAGGCCCACAAAGCATTTAGGACAGAGGTATTCTCTTCATGGGTTAAATTCCCAGCAGCAGACACATGAACGCAACAGTTTCATACATACACTAAGGCTGCAGTTCCTAACAACTACATAGCTTTAGAAGCTCTAAAATACCACTAACTTACCAAGAACACCAAAATTGGTTTGAAGGTGCCCTACCACACACACATAACAATATTAGACTAGGTCCCCTTAGCAACAAGGGAGCAACATGGCCAGTCTTAGCAGATTACACATCTTACCCAGATATAGAAAATATGACAGTTCCAGACCAATGTATGCTAGATACAGATCTGGGTAAAACATATAGTACCTAATTTGGATTCCGGTCGGAAAGCCTTCAACCGCAGGTCGGGGGCTTTCCGACTGACATCCAAGGTTTCAAATCTGACCGCCATATTACAATGACGGCGGTCAGATCTGAAACCGGCCAGTCAATCCGCCTGGCTTCCAACTGGCTCAATGAGCCCATCGGCCAGTCAGAACCACCACATAATCCGGTACGGACAGCGTTTCTGCCATTGGGATTATGATGTGGGTTTCCGACAGGCTTTCCATGTCTGGCTTTCTGACATGGAAAGCCTGTCGGAAGCGCTTTGGGGGCCCCTAGCAGGGCCCCCTTCTTCCGAAGCCTATGGTTGGGAGCCGAGGGGGCACCTATGGTGCCCCTGTAAATCCCTGCACTGTGTGTCAGGCACCATGAGGTGCATGCCACACGGTGCAGGGATTTACAGTAACTCCCATTTCTCTATGGGAGCTTGTGGTGCGTCCGGTTTCCGACCTCCGCACAAGCTCCCATAGGGCAGTAGCGGTCGGTGGTAGGAGTGCCGGCCGGGCGGTGACGTGGGGCGGGGGAGGGGCAGGGTGGGGGGTAGTAAACCACAGATTACGGCGGATAACAGGTAAGTAAACATTTACGAGGATAGGAAACGGTCCCTGAAGGAAAAGACCTGGGAAGATTTAAAAGCTGCGTCAGCTCGGAAAGACTCATGTGCTTTTTGGGAGGTGGTTAACTCAGTTTCTACTTCCGGTGCCGAGGCGCCCAAAATGGATACTATAGTTCCAGCTGAAGCGTGGGTTACCCATTTCTCAAAACTTTTCTCCCAGCAGCCTAGGACAGTAAATTTACCCTTCGTAATGGAAACTCCTTTTGATATGGGTTTAGCCCAGGGCTTAAGTAACTCCATAGAGGTGAGTGAGGTACTTTTAGCCATAGAACAAAGCCGCCCAGAGAAAGCTCCTGGCCCGGACAGAATCCCTGTGGATCTATATAAGCACCTACCAGATTTCTGGGCACCCCTGATTACAAATGTCTTAAAAGCTGCAATAGTAGGCCCATTAGTCAAGACCAGGCAGGAGGGAATTATAGTGCCGATTTTCAAAAAAGGGGATAAAACGCAATCCTGTTGCTATCGCCCAATCTCCCTGCTTGATAGCTCAGTTAAAATACTGGGCAGGGTAATTCTGGCGAAACTGGAACTCTGGGCATTGGAACATCAAGCACTCTCAATTTACCAGTTTGGATTCCGACCTGGGCTTGGAACGGTGGAACAATCTCTTAACTTATCACTAATTGTTCAAAAGTATACTAAGGCACAGAAGGGCTGCGTTCACCTAGCTTTTATGGACCTAACCTGTGCTTTCGACACAGTGAATCATAGTCAATTGTGGTCCATAATGTCAGAAATGGGGATTGACAAAGCAATTATTATCTTGCTTAGTAGACTTCATGAACACACCACAGCCACAGTCCGTTACAGCTGTCAGGGAGATTTGACGGAAGGCTTTCCCTCTGAAATGGGTGTAAGGCAGGGGTGTGTCTTGGCCCCATTTCTCTTTTATTATATATTAACGGGCTGGGAGATCAACTGTGTAAGGTGGGAAAGGATATACCAAGATGCAATAAGTTTCAAATTCCCATTCTCTTATACGCTGACGATGCTGTCAGGACAGCAAATGCACTACAAATACTGCTAGATTCCTTTAATGTTTTTATGAACAACCTGGGGTTAAAAGTGAATTGTACTAAATCATTTGTCATGAAATGTGCACCTAAAAAGGCTAAACCCAGAACCTTTTTATTGGGGGAGAAGAAATTGAGAAAGTTCCTTTCTTTACCTACCTCGGGATACCGTTCGATGTTAATTTTAATTGGAAACATGCCTTAGATATTAGGATTATGCAATTTCAAAAGTCGATTGATGCAATCTTTAGATTTGCTAAAAGGCTAGGAGGCAAACCAACTAAGGAGATCTTATGTATCTATAAGAGCAAAAGCCTTTCTGTGGCAACTTTTGGGGCGGGGGTCTGGGGATATGTAAATTGTAAATCATTGCAAATAGTAGAGAATAAGTTTCTGAGAAGACTTCTCTCAGTACCCCAGAGCTCCTCTGTTTTATTCTGTCACGAGGAAGTTGGTCTGAATTATTTGAAAGACTGTATTGCGATTCAACCGCTGTTGCTCTGGCAAAAAATCTGGAAAAACCCTGAGGCTGCCCTTTGTAGAACAATATTGACAGACTGAATGAAGTTGGACAATAGTTTAGACATACCTTGGCTTAAGTATGTCAAAATGTGTTTTTCCAAAATGGGTGTTTCAGAACATTATACAAACCCCGACACATTACAAAATGTATCGTCTGCTACTATAAAGTCACTCTTTCTCCAAAGTTATACCCAGGCTGGCCTCACAAGTGGAGAGACCAATCAGTTAGAGTGTCATTCACAACTACGAAGAGAACCTGCCTTGTACCTTCAAATTGATCTAAATGAAAGAAGGAAATTTTTGTTGACAAGGCTGCGGCTAAAAATAATACACTTCTTAGTTTCCTTCCCTATTCAAGGCTCGTGGTTTCCCTCACTCCCAGTTTGCCCGTGTGATAACTTCTCATTGCAAAGCACTATGCACTTTATTCTTTTTGTAGATTTTATTTCCCTCAGAGGTAGCGGTTTATTTGTCCATTATTACTTGCTGCAGGGATTGCAAATCATAATATGGCAATGGAGTTTTTACTTTCCCTAGGTACAGCTGAGATAATACATTGTACTTTAAATTATCTCTTTACTGCTTTTAAAATCCGAAGCAAATACTAATTGTTTCTAAAATTGTAATTATTGATCGTGTTGAAATATTGTTTTAATATAAAATGAAATTATGTGTGTACAAACTTTTATGGCTCTTTTAGAGTCGAAATAAAGTATTTCTGACTGACTGACCTGGTGAACCATGTTCTTGCAGGTTTGGAGGAGTTCTAGGAGGCCTACATGGATGACATTGCAGTGTTCAGCAAATCATGGCAGGGTGACATCGCAGTGTTCAGCAAAAAATCATGTCAGGACCACTGGAGGCACCTAGGGCAGGTGTTGGCTATGATACAGGAGGCAAAACTGCCAATCAAATGGCTAAGGGTCTGTTTGACCAGTCCCCTATAGACTATCTTAATGGAATAGAATGGATAATGGCCAGGTGTGCCTATTGGATGCAGTGAAAAATTGGGTTGTTGGTTGAGCGGGGTGTTAACCCTGCTCAAGCAACAGCCATAATCCCTGTCAGGGTCAACTACAAAAATTACTAAAATAACCTGTGTTTAACCCTCTGGTAACCTTTGCACAAAGGCAGTCATGCTTAACTTAGTGGCAACGTGTAAAGTATTTATGCAGCACACAAACAGTAATAAAGTGAAAACACAACACAAAAAAATGCCACACCAATTTAGAAAAATAGAGTACATGTTAATAGATTATTTGACACAAAATGACAAAAATCCAATCAGTAGAACCGGAGTTATGAATTTTTAAGGTTTAGTGTAAAAAGTGTGCATATTGGATTTTGGCTATCTGGGCACCTTTAGCACCACTTACAAGGGTCCATGACTAGAGAAGGACCACTTGAAGGGATGGGACTCCCTCAGGCTGTGTCTAAGTATGGGAACAAGACGAAGGGAGCCTTTCTGTCCCTGAGGCTCTGATGATGAAGCCAGCCAACTAGCCCTTGGAGTCACTCTGGCAGCATTTGGTTCAAGCAGTGAAACAGGGCTCAAGTAGCAGGCAGGTCTCTGAGGTTCAAGGCAGACTTCAGGCAGCAGTCAGTTCTTCCAAATGCAGCAAAGCAGTCTTCTGAAGTACACAGCAGGCCACACCAGCAGGTAATCTCCAGAGAGTCTTTTTGCAAGTCCAGAAAGTGAATTGAGGAGCGGACCTGAGGGTCTTATTTTTATACCTGGTGCCATCTTTTAAGTAGGAGAAGTTTCTAGAGAATTCCCTTTGAAGTGCTTGGAGTTTCCTGCCTCCCTTGTCCAGGCTCCAGCCTGACCACATGAACAATTAGGTAGTATGAAGTCCTCTGTGTAAAGGCATAGCACAGCCTATTGAATTGCAAGTGGGGCTGTGCCCAGCTCTGCCTCCCCATCCCGTCAGTGATGGCCCATCCAGGCACTCCTGATCCCTCTATTGTGGGGCTGTCTGGGAGAAAGAAACAAAGTCCACAAAGACTAACTGCCAACTACACTCAGTCATGTGACCCAGGAATAGGCTGCAGGCACAAAATAGCCAGGGCAGGAAAATGCCACCTTTCTAAAAGTTTTTTTTATAAAATAAGGGGTTGGGCCTACATTCACGTCCAAGCTAGGCCACTAATACAACAAGTAACAAGAAGAGGATTGGACGTGTTCTTAAATTAAATTTTTTAGAACAGAACCCTTTTCGGCAAATAAACAGGGTTTAGTGTTTTTATTTCACCATATAGTGAAATAAAAACACTAAACCCTGTTTATTTACCCTTCTAAAAGTGGCATTTTCAAAATTGTAGCTTAAAATCCAACATAACCATTAAAAATAATTTTAAATGACAATTTCTTAGATATCAAAATATGAATTTCCTCCCTGCTCCTAATCAAATGTTTGCACTTATTAAATGTTATAGAGCAACCCAATGTTATCCAATTGGGCAGGTAGACTTAACAGTAGTAAATAAAGAATTTAGGAGTGTTTTCACTACTGGGACATGTAAAACTTAAAAGTATATGTCCAACCTTTCAATTGCAATGCATGCTGCCCTAAGGGCTACCTAGGGCTTACCTTAGGAGCCACTTATATGCAATAAAAGTGGAGTTTAAGGCTTGGCAAGAGGATTATTTTGCCAAGCAAAACTGGCAGTTTAAAACTACATTCAGGCTGCACAGGCAGACCTGGGACGTATTTTAAGGGTCTATTTAAGTGGGTAGCACAATACATGCTTCAGGCCCACTAGTAGCATTTAATTTTCAGGCCCTGGGTATATGGTACACCACTTTACTAGGGATTATAAGTAAATTAAATGTGCAAATTAGGTGTAAGCCAATTTTATCATGTTTTAGAAAGTGAGTACAAGCACTTTAGTACTGGCTAGCAGTAGTAAAGTGCACAAAGTCCTAAGGCCAGCAAAAACCTATCCAGAAAAATACGAGGGTGAATTCAAAATGTTTGGAGGAAGGCCACCCTAGGGCTGACAGGTCTAACAGATGCCAGGCTATAGTCTGTGATGGAGAGGAAGGTGCCCACTACCCAGACTGAGGTGAGGGCCTTTTTAAGACTCACCAGGTATTACAGGAATGTCACATGATTACACTAGGCCCAGATAGAGACCCCATTTTACATGCTCACGTTGTTAAGTTGCCTTCTCTCCTTAAACATGATGACATTTGACAGATATTAATTTGTGTGCAAATACAGGATAATATTCTCTGAACTGGGCTTTGCTTACATTTTCACTTCCTAGCCACGCTATTAAATACCTTGAACAATCTGTATAAGGGCTAAGTTCATTAAGAATACTGTTGTTATTTGTTTTGGCTGTTTGGTGGCAGAGCTATCACAATAGAATGCACAATTGCGGCCTGACTAGGATTTCAACATGGTACTATAGATGATGTTATTATATATAGGACATCGATCCTTTGTTTAGACAGAGGATCATTTTGCTGGCACTGAGAGGCCGACCCATGCCGGAATTCCAGCCCAGCTGATTCCTGTTTACCTCATGAGAGAGATGCTGCCCAGCTCTCCCTTAGATGGGCAGCCTGATGACACTTACCTACAGGTAACGGGAGTTAGATTACCCTTCAGGGACTTGGCAGATTCACTTAATCTAGACATGATAGTTAAGGAAGCACTAGGTGGCAGCACAATACATTACATTTGTATGTAAGCATATATTCTCTGTAATAAGCAAAATGGTTATACTGTTTATCTTTTTCACCATTCTTGTAATGCTAATCACATTATTCTGTTTCCTTCAATTGATTATTTCAGCACAAGTATTTTACTCAAGAATCACAATGAAATATTGAAACGCTTTACTGTGTATTTCTTGTGTATCTCTTTGGGTATACATAAGTAACTAAGCGAAAGGTTTCTAGATCTGTTACCATGATTTTCTTGGTGAGTCAGGGTTGTCATGTTTTTAGGTTGCACAATCCATTTGTTACCATGACAGGTTAGGGGTACAGATGGTGCACTGTGAGCTTGCAGGACTTAGGCCAACATATCCTGATGGTGGGCATGGAGTGAGTTCCGCACAGTTCTGATAGTTATGTTGTCCAACAAATGCACAGCTATACTTGGGAAAGTATAAGCCGCACAACATGGTGCTGCCAAAGTTCTAGCTTGGGTTCTTACTTAATGGATCGCCTGAGTAGTTTTCTTTTGTATACCCAAAGACCACTACTCACCTCTTAACCAGAGACGTCCGTGGTGTTGGGGAAATATCATCCTCGGCTTAGTAGGTAAATCATATGTATTGGGTGTAGGTTGTTCAAGCTTGAACCATTCGAAGGATCACCCCATAAAGGTACCCACACTGAATTCCACATATTTATATGGCTAAAGACGCAGCAACTAACATACCAGTGAACTGTAGACATGAGGTTACACGAATGCTGCTACAACAGACGGGTGGTGACATTACATTCGTGGTTGAGGCCCACAAAGCATTTAGGACAGAGGTATTCTCTTCATGGGTTAAATTCCCAGCAGCAGACACATGAACGCAACAGTTTCATACATACACTAAGGCTGCAGTTCCTAACAACTACATAGCTTTAGAAGCTCTAAAATACCACTAACTTACCAAGAACACCAAAATTGGTTTGAAGGTGCCCTACCACACACACATAACAATATTAGACTAGGTCCCCTTAGCAACAAGGGAGCAACATGGCCAGTCTTAGCAGGTTACACATCTTACCCAGATATAGAAAATATGACAGTTCCAGACCAATGTACGCTAGATACAGATCTGGGTAAAACATATAGTACCTAATTTGGATTCCGGTCGGAAAGCCTTCAACCGCAGGTCGGGGGCTTTCCGACTGACATCCAAGGTTTCAAATCTGACCGCCATATTACAATGACGGCGGTCAGATCTGAAACCAGCCAGTCAATCCGCCTGGCTTCCAACTGGCTCAATGAGCCCATCGGCCAGTCAGAACCACCACATAATCCGGTACGGACAGCGTTTCTGCCATTGGGATTATGATGTGGGTTTCCAACAGGCTTTCCATGTCTGGCTTTCTGACATGGAAAGCCTGTCGGAAAGCGCTTTGGGGGCCCCTAGCAGGGCCCCCTTCTTCCGAAGCCTATGGTTGGGAGCCGAGGGGGCACCTATGGTGCCCCTGTAAATCCCTGCACTGTGTGTCAGGCACCATGAGGTGCATGCCACACGGTGCAGGGATTTACAGTAACTCCCATTTCTCTATGGGAGCTTGTGGTGCGTCCGGTTTCCGACCTCCGCACAAGCTCCCATAGGGCAGTAGCGGTCGGTGGTAGGAGTGCCGGCCGGGCGGTGACGTGGGGCAGGGGAGGGGCAGGGTGGGGGGTAGTAAACCACGGATTACGGCGGATAACAGGTAAGTAAACATTTACGAGGATAGGAAACGGTCCCTGAAGGAAAAGACCTGGGAAGATTTAAAAGCTGCGTCAGCTCGGAAAGACTCATGTGCTTTTTGGGAGGTGGTTAACTCAGTTTCTACTTCCGGTGCCGAGGCGCCCAAAATGGATACTATAGTTCCAGCTGAAGCGTGGGTTACCCATTTCTCAAAACTTTTCTCCCAGCAGCCTAGGACAGTAAATTTACCCTTCGTAATGGAAACTCCTTTTGATATGGGTTTAGCCCAGGGCTTAAGTAACTCCATAGAGGTGAGTGAGGTACTTTTAGCCATAGAACAAAGCCGCCCAGAGAAAGCTCCTGGCCCGGACAGAATCCCTGTGGATCTATATAAGCACCTACCAGATTTCTGGGCACCCCTGATTACAAATGTCTTAAAAGCTGCAATAGTAGGCCCATTAGTCAAGACCAGGCAGGAGGGAATTATAGTGCCGATTTTCAAAAAGGGGATAAAACGCAACCCTGTTGCTATCGCCCAATCTCCCTGCTTGATAGCTCAGTTAAAATACTGGGCAGGGTAATTCTGGCGAAACTGGAACTCTGGGCATTGGAACATCAGGCACTCTCAATTTACCAGTTTGGATTCCGACCTGGGCTTGGAACGGTGGAACAATCTCTTAACTTATCACTAATTGTTCAAAAGTATACTAAGGCACAGAAGGGCTGCGTTCACCTAGCTTTTATGGACCTAACCTGTGCTTTCGACACAGTGAATCATAGTCAATTGTGGTCCATAATGTCAGAAATGGGGATTGACAAAGCAATTATTATCTTGCTTAGTAGACTTCATGAACACACCACAGCCACAGTCCGTTACAGCTGTCAGGGAGATTTGACGGAAGGCTTTCCCTCTGAAATGGGTGTAAGGCAGGGGTGTGTCTTGGCCCCATTTCTCTTTTATTATATATTAACGGGCTGGGAGATCAACTGTGTAAGGTGGGAAAGGATATACCAAGATGCAATAAGTTTCAAATTCCCATTCTCTTATACGCTGACGATGCTGTCAGGACAGCAAATGCACTACAAATACTGCTAGATTCCTTTAATGTTTTTATGAACAACCTGGGGTTAAAAGTGAATTGTACTAAATCATTTGTCATGAAATGTGCACCTAAAAAGGCTAAACCCAGAACCTTTTTATTGGGGGAGAAGAAATTGAGAAAGTTCCTTTCTTTACCTACCTCGGGATACCGTTCGATGTTAATTTTAATTGGAAACATGCCTTAGATATTAGGATTATGCAATTTCAAAAGTCGATTGATGCAATCTTTAGATTTGCTAAAAGGCTAGGAGGCAAACCAACTAAGGAGATCTTATGTATCTATAAGAGCAAAAGCCTTTCTGTGGCAACTTTTGGGGCGGGGGTCTGGGGATATGTAAATTGTAAATCATTGCAAATAGTAGAGAATAAGTTTCTGAGAAGACTTCTCTCAGTACCCCAGAGCTCCTCTGTTTTATTCTGTCACGAGGAAGTTGGTCTGAATTATTTGAAAGACTGTATTGCGATTCAACCGCTGTTGCTCTGGCAAAAAATCTGGAAAAACCCTGAGGCTGCCCTTTGTAGAACAATATTGACAGACTGAATGAAGTTGGACAATAGTTTAGACATACCTTGGCTTAAGTATGTCAAAATGTGTTTTTCCAAAATGGGTGTTTCAGAACATTATACAAACCCCGACACATTACAAAATGTATCGTCTGCTACTATAAAGTCACTCTTTCTCCAAAGTTATACCCAGGCTGGCCTCACAAGTGGAGAGACCAATCAGTTAGAGTGTCATTCACAACTACGAAGAGAACCTGCCTTGTACCTTCAAATTGATCTAAATGAAAGAAGGACATTTTTGTTGACAAGGCTGCGGCTAAAAATAATACACTTCTTAGTTTCCTTCCCTATTCAAGGCTCGTGGTTTCCCTCACTCCCAGTTTGCCCGTGTGATAACTTCTCATTGCAAAGCACTATGCACTTTATTCTTTTTTGTAGATTTTATTTCCCTCAGAGGAAGCGGTTTATTTGTCCATTATTACTTGCTGCAGGGATTGCAAATCATAATATGGCAATGGAGTTTTTACTTTCCCTAGGTACAGCTGAGATAATACATTGTACTTTAAATTATCTCTTTACTGCTTTTAAAATCCGAAGCAAATACTAATTGTTTCTAAAATTGTAATTATTGATCGTGTTGAAATATTGTTTTAATATAAAATGAAATTATGTGTGTACAAACTTTTATGGCTCTTTTAGAGTCGAAATAAAGTATTTCTGACTGACTGACCTGGTGAATCATGTTCTTGCAGGTTTGGAGGAGTTCTAGGAGGCCTACATGGATGACATCGCAGTGTTCAGCAAAAAATCATGTCAGGACCACTGGAGGCACCTAGGGCAGGTGTTGGCTATGATACAGGAGGCAAAACTGCCAATCAAATGGCTAAGGGTCTGTTTGACCAGTCCCCTATAGACTATCTTAATGGAATAGAATGGATAATGGCCAGGTGTGCCTATTGGATGCAGTGAAAAATTGGGTTGTTGGTTGAGCGGGGTGTTAACCCTGCTCAAGCAACAGCCATAATCCCTGTCAGGGTCAACTACAAAAATTACTAAAATAACCTGTGTTTAACCCTCTGGTAACCTTTGCACAAAGGCAGTCATGCTTAACTTAGTGGCAACGTGTAAAGTATTTTTGCAGCACACAAACAGTAATAAAGTGAAAACACAACACAAAAAAATGCCACACCAATTTAGAAAAATAGAGTACATGTTAATAGATTATTTGACACAAAATGACAAAAATCCAATCAGTAGAACCGGAGTTATGAATTTTTAAGGTTTAGTGTAAAAAAGTGTGCATATTGGATTTTGGCTATCTGGGCACCTTTAGCACCACTTACAAGGGTCCATGACTAGAGAAGGACCACTTGAAGGGATGGGACTCCCTCAGGCTGTGTCTAAGTATGGGAACAAGACGAAGGGAGCCTTTCTGTCCCTGAGGCTCTGATGATGAAGCCAGCCAACTAGCCCTTGGAGTCACTCTGGCAGCATTTGGTTCAAGCAGTGAAACAGGGCTCAAGTAGCAGGCAGGTCTCTGAGGTTCAAGGCAGACTTCAGGCAGCAGTCAGTTCTTCCAAATGCAGCAAAGCAGTCTTCTGAAGTACACAGCAGGCCACACCAGCAGGTAATCTCCAGAGAGTCTTTTGCAAGTCCAGAAAGTGAATTGAGGAGCGGACCTGAGGGTCTTATTTTTATACCTGGTGCCATCTTTTAAGTAGGAGAAGTTTCTAGAGAATTCCCTTTGAAGTGCTTGGAGTTTCCTGCCTCCCTTGTCCAGGCTCCAGCCTGACCACATGAACAATTAGGTAGTATGAAGTCCTCTGTGTAAAGGCATAGCACAGCCTATTGAATTGCAAGTGGGGCTGTGCCCAGCTCTGCCTCCCCATCCCGTCAGTGATGGCCCATCCAGGCACTCCTGATCCCTCTATTGTGGGGCTGTCTGGGAGAAAGAAACAAAGTCCACAAAGACTAACTGCCAACTACACTCAGTCATGTGACCCAGGAATAGGCTGCAGGCACAAAATAGCCAGGGCAGGAAAATGCCACCTTTCTAAAAGTTTTTTTTTTATAAAATAAGGGGTTGGGCCTACATTCACGTCCAAGCTAGGCCACTAATACAACAAGTAACAAGAAGAGGATTGGACGTGTTCTTAAATTAAATTTTTTAGAACAAAACCCTTTTCGGCAAATAAACAGGGTTTAGTGTTTTTATTTCACCATATAGTGAAATAAAAACACTAAACCCTGTTTATTTACCCTTCTAAAAGTGGCATTTTCAAAATTGTAGCTTAAAATCCAACATAACCATTAAAAAGAATTTTAAATGACAATTTCTTAGATATCAAAATATGAATTTCCTCCCTGCTCCTAATCAAATGTTTGCACTTATTAAATGTTATAGAGCAACCCAATGTTATCCAATTGGGCAGGTAGACTTAACAGTAGTAAATAAAGAATTTAGGAGTGTTTTCACTACTGGGACATGTAAAACTTAAAAGTATATGTCCAACCTTTCAATTGCAATGCATGCTGCCCTAAGGGCTACCTAGGGCTTACCTTAGGAGCCACTTATATGCAATAAAAGTGGAGTTTAAGGCTTGGCAAGAGGATTATTTTGCCAAGCAAAACTGGCAGTTTAAAACTACATTCAGGCTGCACAGGCAGACCTGGGACGTATTTTAAGGGTCTATTTAAGTGGGTAGCACAATACATGCTTCAGGCCCACTAGTAGCATTTAATTTTCAGGCCCTGGGTATATGGTACACCACTTTACTAGGGATTATAAGTAAATTAAATGTGCAAATTAGGTGTAAGCCAATTTTATCATGTTTTAGAAAGTGAGTACAAGCACTTTAGTACTGGCTAGCAGTAGTAAAGTGCACAAAGTCCTAAGGCCAGCAAAAACCTATCCAGAAAAATACGAGGGTGAATTCAAAATGTTTGGAGGAAGGCCACCCTAGGGCTGACAGGTCTAACAGATGCCAGGCTATAGTCTGTGATGGAGAGGAAGGTGCCCACTACCCAGACTGAGGTGAGGGCCTTTTAAGACTCACCAGGTATTACAGGAATGTCACATGATTACACTAGGCCCAGATAGAGACCCCATTTTACATGCTCACGTTGTTAAGTTGCCTTCTCTCCTTAAACATGATGACATTTGACAGATATTAATTTGTGTGCAAATACAGGATAATATTCTCTGAACTGGGCTTTGCTTACATTTTCACTTCCTAGCCACGCTATCAAATACCTTGAACAATCTGTATAAGGGCTAAGTTCATTAAGAATACTGTTGTTATTTGTTTTGGCTGTTTGGTGGCAGAGCTATCACAATAGAATGCACAATTGCGGCCTGACTAGGATTTCAACATGGTACTATAGATGATGTTATTATATATAGGACATCGATCCTTTGTTTAGACAGAGGATCATTTTGCTGGCACTGAGAGGCCGACCCATGCCGGAATTCCAGCCCAGCTGATTCCTGTTTACCTCATGAGAGAGATGCTGCCCAGCTCTCCCTTAGATGGGCAGCCTGATGACACTTACCTACAGGTAACGGGAGTTAGATTACCCTTCAGGGACTTGGCAGATTCACTTAATCTAGACATGATAGTTAAGGAAGCACTAGGTGGCAGCACAATACATTACATTTGTATGTAAGCATATATTCTCTGTAATAAGCAAAATGGTTATACTGTTTATCTTTTTCACCATTCTTGTAATGCTAATCACATTATTCTGTTTCCTTCAATTGATTATTTCAGCACAAGTATTTTACTCAAGAATCACAATGAAATATTGAAACGCTTTACTGTGTATTTCTTGTGTATCTCTTTGGGTATACATAAGTAACTAAGCGAAAGGTTTCTAGATCTGTTACCATGATTTTCTTGGTGAGTCAGGGTTGTCATGTTTTTAGGTTGCACAATCCATTTGTTACCATGACAGGTTAGGGGTACAGATGGTGCACTGTGAGCTTGCAGGACTTAGGCCAACATATCCTGATGGTGGGCATGGAGTGAGTTCCGCACAGTTCTGATAGTTATGTTGTCCAACAAATGCACAGCTATACTTGGGAAAGTATAAGCCGCACAACATGGTGCTGCCAAAGTTCTAGCTTGGGTTCTTACTTAATGGATCGCCTGAGTAGTTTTCTTTTGTATACCCAAAGACCACTACTCACCTCTTAACCAGAGACGTCCGTGGTGTTGGGGAAATATCATCCTCGGCTTAGTAGGTAAATCATATGTATTGGGTGTAGGTTGTTCAAGCTTGAACCATTCGAAGGATCACCCCATAAAGGTACCCACACTGAATTCCACATATTTATATGGCTAAAGACGCAGCAACTAACATACCAGTGAACTGTAGACATGAGGTTACACGAATGCTGCTACAACAGACGGGTGGTGACATTACATTCGTGGTTGAGGCCCACAAAGCATTTAGGACAGAGGTATTCTCTTCATGGGTTAAATTCCCAGCAGCAGACACATGAACGCAACAGTTTCATACATACACTAAGGCTGCAGTTCCTAACAACTACATAGCTTTAGAAGCTCTAAAATACCACTAACTTACCAAGAACACCAAAATTGGTTTGAAGGTGCCCTACCACACACACATAACAATATTAGACTAGGTCCCCTTAGCAACAAGGGAGCAACATGGCCAGTCTTAGCAGGTTACACATCTTACCCAGATATAGAAAATATGACAGTTCCAGACCAATGTACGCTAGATACAGATCTGGGTAAAACATATAGTACCTAATTTGGATTCCGGTCGGAAAGCCTTCAACCGCAGGTCGGGGGCTTTCCGACTGACATCCAAGGTTTCAAATCTGACCGCCATATTACAATGACGGCGGTCAGATCTGAAACCAGCCAGTCAATCCGCCTGGCTTCCAACTGGCTCAATGAGCCCATCGGCCAGTCAGAACCACCACATAATCCGGTACGGACAGCGTTTCTGCCATTGGGATTATGATGTGGGTTTCCAACAGGCTTTCCATGTCTGGCTTTCTGACATGGAAAGCCTGTCGGAAAGCGCCTTTGGGGGCCCCTAGCAGGGCCCCCCTTCTTCCGAAGCCTATGGTTGGGAGCCGAGGGGGCACCTATGGTGCCCCCTGTAAATCCCTGCACTGTGTGTCAGGCACCATGAGGTGCATGCCACACGGTGCAGGGATTTACAGTAACTCCCATTTCTCTATGGGAGCTTGTGGTGCGTCCGGTTTCCGACCTCCGCACAAGCTCCCATAGGGCAGTAGCGGTCGGTGGTAGGAGTGCCGGCCGGGCGGTGACGTGGGGCGGGGGAGGGGCAGGGTGGGGGTAGTAAACCACGGATTACGGCGGATAACAGGTAAGTAAACATTTACGAGGATAGGAAACGGTCCCTGAAGGAAAAGACCTGGGAAGATTTAAAAGCTGCGTCAGCTCGGAAAGACTCATGTGCTTTTTGGGAGGTGGTTAACTCAGTTTCTACTTCCGGTGCCGAGGCGCCCAAAATGGATACTATAGTTCCAGCTGAAGCGTGGGTTACCCATTTCTCAAAACTTTTCTCCCAGCAGCCTAGGACAGTAAATTTACCCTTCGTAATGGAAACTCCTTTTGATATGGGTTTAGCCCAGGGCTTAAGTAACTCCATAGAGGTGAGTGAGGTACTTTTAGCCATAGAACAAAGCCGCCCAGAGAAAGCTCCTGGCCCGGACAGAATCCCTGTGGATCTATATAAGCACCTACCAGATTTCTGGGCACCCCTGATTACAAATGTCTTAAAAGCTGCAATAGTAGGCCCATTAGTCAAGACCAGGCAGGAGGGAATTATAGTGCCGATTTTCAAAAAGGGGATAAAACGCAACCCTGTTGCTATCGCCCAATCTCCCTGCTTGATAGCTCAGTTAAAATACTGGGCAGGGTAATTCTGGCGAAACTGGAACTCTGGGCATTGGAACATCAGGCACTCTCAATTTACCAGTTTGGATTCCGACCTGGGCTTGGAACGGTGGAACAATCTCTTAACTTATCACTAATTGTTCAAAAGTATACTAAGGCACAGAAGGGCTGCGTTCACCTAGCTTTTATGGACCTAACCTGTGCTTTCGACACAGTGAATCATAGTCAATTGTGGTCCATAATGTCAGAAATGGGGATTGACAAAGCAATTATTATCTTGCTTAGTAGACTTCATGAACACACCACAGCCACAGTCCGTTACAGCTGTCAGGGAGATTTGACGGAAGGCTTTCCCTCTGAAATGGGTGTAAGGCAGGGGTGTGTCTTGGCCCCATTTCTCTTTTTATTATATATTAACGGGCTGGGAGATCAACTGTGTAAGGTGGGAAAGGATATACCAAGATGCAATAAGTTTCAAATTCCCATTCTCTTATACGCTGACGATGCTGTCAGGACAGCAAATGCACTACAAATACTGCTAGATTCCTTTAATGTTTTTATGAACAACCTGGGGTTAAAAGTGAATTGTACTAAATCATTTGTCATGAAATGTGCACCTAAAAAGGCTAAACCCAGAACCTTTTTATTGGGGGAGAAGAAATTGAGAAAGTTCCTTTCTTTACCTACCTCGGGATACCGTTCGATGTTAATTTTAATTGGAAACATGCCTTAGATATTAGGATTATGCAATTTCAAAAGTCGATTGATGCAATCTTTAGATTTGCTAAAAGGCTAGGAGGCAAACCAACTAAGGAGATCTTATGTATCTATAAGAGCAAAAGCCTTTCTGTGGCAACTTTTGGGGCGGGGGTCTGGGGATATGTAAATTGTAAATCATTGCAAATAGTAGAGAATAAGTTTCTGAGAAGACTTCTCTCAGTACCCCAGAGCTCCTCTGTTTTATTCTGTCACGAGGAAGTTGGTCTGAATTATTTGAAAGACTGTATTGCGATTCAACCGCTGTTGCTCTGGCAAAAATCTGGAAAAACCCTGAGGCTGCCCTTTGTAGAACAATATTGACAGACTGAATGAAGTTGGACAATAGTTTAGACATACCTTGGCTTAAGTATGTCAAAATGTGTTTTTCCAAAATGGGTGTTTCAGAACATTATACAAACCCCGACACATTACAAAATGTATCGTCTGCTACTATAAAGTCACTCTTTCTCCAAAGTTATACCCAGGCTGGCCTCACAAGTGGAGAGACCAATCAGTTAGAGTGTCATTCACAACTACGAAGAGAACCTGCCTTGTACCTTCAAATTGATCTAAATGAAAGAAGGACATTTTTGTTGACAAGGCTGCGGCTAAAAATAATACACTTCTTAGTTTCCTTCCCTATTCAAGGCTCGTGGTTTCCCTCACTCCCAGTTTGCCCGTGTGATAACTTCTCATTGCAAAGCACTATGCACTTTATTCTTTTTTGTAGATTTTATTTCCTCAGAGGAAGCGGTTTATTTGTCCATTATTACTTGCTGCAGGGATTGCAAATCATAATATGGCAATGGAGTTTTTACTTTCCCTAGGTACAGCTGAGATAATACATTGTACTTTAAATTATCTCTTTACTGCTTTTAAAATCCGAAGCAAATACTAATTGTTTCTAAAATTGTAATTATTGATCGTGTTGAAATATTGTTTTAATATAAAATGAAATTATGTGTGTACAAACTTTTATGGCTCTTTTAGAGTCGAAATAAAGTATTTCTGACTGACTGACCTGGTGAATCATGTTCTTGCAGGTTTGGAGGAGTTCTAGGAGGCCTACATGGATGACATCGCAGTGTTCAGCAAAAAATCATGTCAGGACCACTGGAGGCACCTAGGGCAGGTGTTGGCTATGATACAGGAGGCAAAACTGCCAATCAAATGGCTAAGGGTCTGTTTGACCAGTCCCCTATAGACTATCTTAATGGAATAGAATGGATAATGGCCAGGTGTGCCTATTGGATGCAGTGAAAAATTGGGTTGTTGGTTGAGCGGGGTGTTAACCCTGCTCAAGCAACAGCCATAATCCCTGTCAGGGTCAACTACAAAAATTACTAAAATAACCTGTGTTTAACCCTCTGGTAACCTTTGCACAAAGGCAGTCATGCTTAACTTAGTGGCAACGTGTAAAGTATTTTTGCAGCACACAAACAGTAATAAAGTGAAAACACAACACAAAAAAATGCCACACCAATTTAGAAAAATAGAGTACATGTTAATAGATTATTTGACACAAAATGACAAAAATCCAATCAGTAGAACCGGAGTTATGAATTTTTAAGGTTTAGTGTAAAAAAGTGTGCATATTGGATTTTGGCTATCTGGGCACCTTTAGCACCACTTACAAGGGTCCATGACTAGAGAAGGACCACTTGAAGGGATGGGACTCCCTCAGGCTGTGTCTAGGTATGGGAACAAGATGAAGGGAGCCTTTCTGTCCCTGAGGCTCTGATGATGAAGCCAGCCAACTAGCCCTTGGAGTCACTCTGGCAGCATTTGGTTCAAGCAGTGAAACAGGGCTCAAGTAGCAGGCAGGTCTCTGAGGTTCAAGGCAGACTTCAGGCAGCAGTCAATTCTTCCAAATGCAGCAAAGCAGTCTTCTGAAGTACACAGCAGGCCACACCAGCAGGTAATCTCCAGAGAGTCTTTTTGCAAGTCCAGAAAGTGAATTGAGGAGCGGACCTGAGGGTCTTATTTTTATACCTGGTGCCATCTTTTAAGTAGGAGAAGTTTCTAGAGAATTCCCTTTGAAGTGCTTGGAGTTTCCTGCCTCCCTTGTCCAGGCTCCAGCCTGACCACATGAACAATTAGGTAGTATGAAGTCCTCTGTGTAAAGGCATAGCACAGCCTATTGAATTGCAAGTGGGGCTGTGCCCAGCTCTGCCTCCCCATCCCGTCAGTGATGGCCCATCCAGGCACTCCTGATCCCTCTATTGTGGGGCTGTCTGGGAGAAAGAAACAAAGTCCACAAAGACTAACTGCCAACTACACTCAGTCATGTGACCCAGGAATAGGCTGCAGGCACAAAATAGCCAGGGCAGGAAAATGCCACCTTTCTAAAAGTTTTTTTTATAAAATAAGGGGTTGGGCCTACATTCACGTCCAAGCTAGGCCACTAATACAACAAGTAACAAGAAGAGGATTGGACGTGTTCTTAAATTAAATTTTTTAGAACAAAACCCTTTTCGGCAAATAAACAGGGTTTAGTGTTTTTATTTCACCATATAGTGAAATAAAAACACTAAACCCTGTTTATTTACCTTTCTAAAAGTGGCATTTTCAAAATTGTAGCTTAAAATCCAACATAACAATTAAAAAGAATTTTAAATGACAATTTCTTAGATATCAAAATATGAATTTCCTCCTGCTCCTAATCAAATGTTTGCACTTATTAAATGTTATAGAGCAACCCAATGTTATCCAATTGGGCAGGTAGACTTAACAGTAGTAAATAAAGAATTTAGGAGTGTTTTCACTACTGGGACATGTAAAACTTAAAAGTATATGTCCAACCTTTCAATTGCAATGCATGCTGCCCTAAGGGCTACCTAGGGCTTACCTTAGGAGCCACTTATATGCAATAAAAGTGGAGTTTAAGGCTTGGCAAGAGGATTATTTTGCCAAGCAAAACTGGCAGTTTAAAACTACATTCAGGCTGCACAGGCAGACCTGGGACGTATTTTAAGGGTCTATTTAAGTGGGTAGCACAATACATGCTTCAGGCCCACTAGTAGCATTTAATTTTCAGGCCCTGGGTATATGGTACACCACTTTACTAGGGATTATAAGTAAATTAAATGTGCAAATTAGGTGTAAGCCAATTTTATCATGTTTTAGAAAGTGAGTACAAGCACTTTAGTACTGGCTAGCAGTAGTAAAGTGCACAAAGTCCTAAGGCCAGCAAAAAATATCCAGAAAAATACGAGGGTGAATTCAAAATGTTTGGAGGAAGGCCACCCTAGGGCTGACAGGTCTAACAGATGCCAGGCTATAGTCTGTGATGGAGAGGAAGGTGCCCACTACCCAGACTGAGGTGAGGGCCTTTTAAGACTCACCAGGTATTACAGGAATGTCACATGATTACACTAGGCCCAGATAGAGACCCCATTTTACATGCTCACGTTGTTAAGTTGCCTTCTCTCCTTAAACATGATGACATTTGACAGATATTAATTTGTGTGCAAATACAGGATAATATTCTCTGAACTGGGCTTTGCTTACATTTTCACTTCCTAGCCACGCTATCAAATACCTTGAACAATCTGTATAAGGGCTAAGTTCATTAAGAATACTGTTGTTATTTGTTTTGGCTGTTTGGTGGCAGAGCTATCACAATAGAATGCACAATTGCGGCCTGACTAGGATTTCAACATGGTACTATAGATGATGTTATTATATATAGGACATCGATCCTTTGTTTAGACAGAGGATCATTTTGCTGGCACTGAGAGGCCGACCCATGCCGGAATTCCAGCCCAGCTGATTCCTGTTTACCTCATGAGAGAGATGCTGCCCAGCTCTCCCTTAGATGGGCAGCCTGATGACACTTACCTACAGGTAACGGGAGTTAGATTACCCTTCAGGGACTTGGCAGATTCACTTAATCTAGACATGATAGTTAAGGAAGCACTAGGTGGCAGCACAATACATTACATTTGTATGTAAGCATATATTCTCTGTAATAAGCAAAATGGTTATACTGTTTATCTTTTTCACCATTCTTGTAATGCTAATCACATTATTCTGTTTCCTTCAATTGATTATTTCAGCACAAGTATTTTACTCAAGAATCACAATGAAATATTGAAACGCTTTACTGTGTATTTCTTGTGTATCTCTTTGGGTATACATAAGTAACTAAGCGAAAGGTTTCTAGATCTGTTACCATGATTTTCTTGGTGAGTCAGGGTTGTCATGTTTTTAGGTTGCACAATCCATTTGTTACCATGACAGGTTAGGGGTACAGATGGTGCACTGTGAGCTTGCAGGACTTAGGCCAACATATCCTGATGGTGGGCATGGAGTGAGTTCCGCACAGTTCTGATAGTTATGTTGTCCAACAAATGCACAGCTATACTTGGGAAAGTATAAGCCGCACAACATGGTGCTGCCAAAGTTCTAGCTTGGGTTCTTACTTAATGGATCGCCTGAGTAGTTTTCTTTGTATACCCAAAGACCACTACTCACCTCTTAACCAGAGACGTCCGTGGTGTTGGGGAAATATCATCCTCGGCTTAGTAGGTAAATCATATGTATTGGGTGTAGGTTGTTCAAGCTTGAACCATTCGAAGGATCACCCCATAAAGGTACCCACACTGAATTCCACATATTTATATGGCTAAAGACGCAGCAACTAACATACCAGTGAACTGTAGACATGAGGTTACACGAATGCTGCTACAACAGACGGGTGGTGACATTACATTCGTGGTTGAGGCCCACAAAGCATTTAGGACAGAGGTATTCTCTTCATGGGTTAAATTCCCAGCAGCAGACACATGAACGCAACAGTTTCATACATACACTAAGGCTGCAGTTCCTAACAACTACATAGCTTTAGAAGCTCTAAAATACCACTAACTTACCAAGAACACCAAAATTGGTTTGAAGGTGCCCTACCACACACACATAACAATATTAGACTAGGTCCCCTTAGCAACAAGGGAGCAACATGGCCAGTCTTAGCAGGTTACACATCTTACCCAGATATAGAAAATATGACAGTTCCAGACCAATGTATGCTAGATACAGATCTGGGTAAAACATATAGTACCTAATTTGGATTCCGGTCGGAAAGCCTTCAACCGCAGGTCGGGGGCTTTCCGACTGACATCCAAGGTTTCAAATCTGACCGCCATATTACAAAGACGGCGGTCAGATCTGAAACCGGCAAGTCAATCCGCCTGGCTTCCAACTGGCTCAATGAGCCCATCGGCCAGTCAGAACCACCACATAATCCGGTACGGACAGCGTTTCTGCCATTGGGATTATGATGTGGGTTTCCGACAGGCTTTCCATGTCTGGCTTTCTGACATGGAAAGCCTGTCGGAAAGCGCCTTTGGGGGCCCCTAGCAGGGCCCCCCTTCTTCCGAAGCCTATGGTTGGGAGCCGAGGGGGCACCTATGGTGCCCCCTGTAAATCCCTGCACTGTGTGTCAGGCACCATGAGGTGCATGCCACACGGTGCAGGAATTTACAGTAACTCCCATTTCTCTATGGGAGCTTGTGGTGCGTCCGGTTTCCGACCTCCGCACAAGCTCCCATAGGGCAGTAGCGGTCGGTGGTAGGAGTGCCGGCCGGGCGGTGACGTGGGGAGGGGGAGGGGCAGGGTGGGGGGTAGTAAACCACGGATTACGGCGGATAACAGGTAAGTAAACATTTAAATAAATAAAACGAATTTTGTTGCGCGCACTGCATCGCATTTGGCGATGCAGCGCTCACAACGAAATTTGTTTTATTTATTTAAATGTTTACTTACCTGTAATCCGCCGTAATCCGTGGTTTACTACCCCCCACCCTGCCCCTCCCCCGCCCCACGTCACCGCCCGGCCGGCACTCCTACCACCGACCGCGACTGCCATAGGGAAATGGGAGTCTGCGACCGCACCATGTGTGGTTGCATCGTAATTGTGGTTTTGAAACGCCGACCCGAGGTCAGTCAGTTCCAAGACAGCAGGGATGTCAGTCGGAGGCAACTCCGACCGACATTCTAATCAGGCCGTAAGATGTTTAACACAATTTGTCATGAGCACAATGACAATAAATCCTGCAAGGGCTGCTCAAGCAGCACATCCATAACTGAGTACACCTGGAATTAGTCCAGTCACTATTAACACGGTCATGGGTAAAATTCCAATCAGACAGGAGGAAATACCATTCTAGATTGCACAAAAAAAAAGTCAGCTTGAAAAAATGATTCCCCAAACAGGACTTCAGGAAAAACGCAGATATCTCACAATATGCTTGCCAATGGGGATGACTACCCCAGTGGAAGACTGCTCCGGCTTGGCAGTTCGGGCTGGACTGTTCCCATGAGGCACAGGGTCAGACTGATTTGCATATGGCCATGTCTGAACTGGGGTGGTGGAGTGAGCTAAAGAATGATGATGGATTAAACCCAGATCAGTTGACTGGGGGTGAGTGTTTGATTGGCTCAAGCGTTCCGTCCATCATCCCCTTTTGTATCGCTTGTTCGCCCTAAGTTGGCGGGGGTATGCCCAGACGTGGGTCCCTTGCTCACTTTGCCACTGGATTCAAGCAAGCCTGGCTGATGACGGCTGGAATGCCAGAAACCGGTCCTAGGATGCTTGTTTCCGGTCCAGGGAAGACATGGCTTGGCAGTTCGGGCTGGACTGTTCCCATGAGGCACAGGGTCAGACTGATTTGCATATGGCCATGTCTGAACTGGGGTGGTGGAGTGAGCTAAAGAATGATGATGGATTAAACCCAGATCAGTTGACTGGGGGTGAGTGTTTGATTGGCTCAAGCGCTCCGTCCATCATCCCCTTTTGTATCGCTTTGTTCGCCCTAAGTTGGCGGGGGTATGCCCAGACGTGGGTCCCTTGCTCACTTTGCCACTGGATTCAAGCAAGCCTGGCTGATGACGGCTGGAATGCCAGTAACCGGTCCTAGGATGCTTGTTTCCGGTCCAGGGAAGACATGGCTTGGCAGTTCGGGCTGGACTGTTCCCATGAGGCACAGGGTCAGACTGATTTGCATATGGCCATGTCTGAACTGGGGTGGTGGAGTGAGCTAAAGAATGATGATGGATTAAACCCAGATCAGTTGACTGGGGGTGAGTGTTTGATTGGCTCTAGCTGCTCCGTCCATCATCCCCTTTTGTATCGCTTTGTTCGCCCTAAGTTGGCGGGGGTATGCCCAGACGTGGGTCCCTTGCTCACTTTGCCACTGGATTCAAGCAAGCCTGGCTGATGACGGCTGGAATGCCAGAAACCGGTCCTAGGATGCTTGTTTCCGGTCCAGGGAAGACATGGCTTGGCAGTTCGGGCTGGACTGTTCCCATGAGGCACAGGGTCAGACTGATTTGCATATGGCCATGTCTGAACTGGGGTGGTGGAGTGAGCTAAAGAATGATGATGGATTAAACCCAGATCAGTTGACTGGGGGTGAGTGTTTGATTGGCTCAAGCGCTCCGTCCATCAACCCCTTTTGTATCGCTTTGTTCGCCCTAAGTTGGCGGGGTATGCCCAGACGTGGGTCCCTTGCTCACTTTGCCACTGGTTTCAAGCAAGCCTGGCTGATGACGGCTGGAATGCCAGAAACCGGTCCTAGGATGCTTGTTTCCGGTCCAGGGAAGACATGGCTTGGCAGTTCGGGCTGGACTGTTCCCATGAGGCACAGGGTCAGACTGATTTGCATATGGCCATGTCTGAACTGGGGTGGTGGAGTGAGCTAAAGAATGATGATGGATTAAACCCAGATCAGTTGACTGGGGGTGAGTGTTTGATTGGCTCAAGCGTTCCGTCCATCATCCCCTTTTGTATCGCTTTGTTCGCCCTAAGTTGGCGGGGGTATGCCCAGACGTGGGTCCCTTGCTCACTTTGCCACTGGATTCAAGCAAGCCTGGCTGATGACGGCTGGAATGCCAGAAACCGGTCCTAGGATGCTTGTTTCCGGTCCAGGGAAGACATGGCTTGGCAGTTCGGGCTGGACTGTTCCCATGAGGCACAGGGTCAGACTGATTTGCATATGGCCATGTCTGAACTGGGGTGGTGGAGTGAGCTAAAGAATGATGATGGATTAAACCCAGATCAGTTGACTGGGGGTGAGTGTTTGATTGGCTCAAGCGTTCCGTCCATCATCCCCTTTTGTATCGCTTTGTTCGCCCTAAGTTGGCGGGGGTATGCCCAGACGTGGGTCCCTTGCTCACTTTGCCACTGGATTCAAGCAAGCCTGGCTGATGACGGCTGGAATGCCAGAAACCGGTCCTAGGATGCTTGTTTCCGGTCCAGGGAAGACATGGCTTGGCAGTTCGGGCTGGACTGTTCCCATGAGGCACAGGGTCAGACTGATTTGCATATGGCCATGTCTGAACTGGGGTGGTGGAGTGAGCTAAAGAATGATGATGGATTAAACCCAGATCAGTTGACTGGGGGTGAGTGTTTGATTGGCTCAAGCGTTCCGTCCATCATCCCCTTTTGTATCGCTTTGTTCGCCCTAAGTTGGCGGGGGTATGCCCAGACGTGGGTCCCTTGCTCACTTTGCCACTGGATTCAAGCAAGCCTGGCTGATGACGGCTGGAATGCCAGAAACCGGTCCTAGGATGCTTGTTTCCGGTCCAGGGAAGACATGGCTTGGCAGTTCGGGCTGGACTGTTCCCATGAGGCACAGGGTCAGACTGATTTGCATATGGCCATGTCTGAACTGGGGTGGTGGAGTGAGCTAAAGAATGATGATGGATTAAACCCAGATCAGTTGACTGGGGGTGAGTGTTTGATTGGCTCAAGCGTTCCGTCCATCATCCCCTTTTGTATCGCTTTGTTCGCCCTAAGTTGGCGGGGGTATGCCCAGACGTGGGTCCCTTGCTCACTTTGCCACTGGATTCAAGCAAGCCTGGCTGATGACGGCTGGAATGCCAGAAACCGGTCCTAGGATGCTTGTTTCCGGTCCAGGGAAGACATGGCTTGGCAGTTCGGGCTGGACTGTTCCCATGAGGCACAGGGTCAGACTGATTTGCATATGGCCATGTCTGAACTGGGGTGGTGGAGTGAGCTAAAGAATGATGATGGATTAAACCCAGATCAGTTGACTGGGGGTGAGTGTTTGATTGGCTCAAGCGTTCCGTCCATCATCCCCTTTTGTATCGCTTTGTTCGCCCTAAGTTGGCGGGGGTATGCCCAGACGTGGGTCCCTTGCTCACTTTGCCACTGGATTCAAGCAAGCCTGGCTGATGACGGCTGGAATGCCAGAAACCGGTCCTAGGATGCTTGTTTCCGGTCCAGGGAAGACATGGCTTGGCAGTTCGGGCTGGACTGTTCCCATGAGGCACAGGGTCAGACTGATTTGCATATGGCCATGTCTGAACTGGGGTGGTGGAGTGAGCTAAAGAATGATGATGGATTAAACCCAGATCAGTTGACTGGGGGTGAGTGTTTGATTGGCTCAAGCGTTCCGTCCATCATCCCCTTTTGTATCGCTTTGTTCGCCCTAAGTTGGCGGGGGTATGCCCAGACGTGGGTCCCTTGCTCACTTTGCCACTGGATTCAAGCAAGCCTGGCTGATGACGGCTGGAATGCCAGAAACCGGTCCTAGGATGCTTGTTTCCGGTCCAGGGAAGACATGGCTTGGCAGTTCGGGCTGGACTGTTCCCATGAGGCACAGGGTCAGACTGATTTGCATATGGCCATGTCTGAACTGGGGTGGTGGAGTGAGCTAAAGAATGATGATGGATTAAACCCAGATCAGTTGACTGGGGGTGAGTGTTTGATTGGCTCAAGCGTTCCGTCCATCATCCCCTTTTGTATCGCTTTGTTCGCCCTAAGTTGGCGGGGGTATGCCCAGACGTGGGTCCCTTGCTCACTTTGCCACTGGATTCAAGCAAGCCTGGCTGATGACGGCTGGAATGCCAGAAACCGGTCCTAGGATGCTTGTTTCCGGTCCAGGGAAGACATGGCTTGGCAGTTCGGGCTGGACTGTTCCCATGAGGCACAGGGTCAGACTGATTTGCATATGGCCATGTCTGAACTGGGGTGGTGGAGTGAGCTAAAGAATGATGATGGATTAAACCCAGATCAGTTGACTGGGGGTGAGTGTTTGATTGGCTCAAGCGTTCCGTCCATCATCCCCTTTTGTATCCCCTTGAGCCATTGAGCTGACGAGCTTGTGGAGATGCACCTGTGCGCCTGTGAGAGGTACTGAGACCTGTAAGAATTGTGGCAGCCTGCTCAGCAACCCCAGATGAAAATCGTTTTTTGATCTCTACTGATGACGGATAAAATCCAGAAACACATGTGTCTAGAGATGTACAGCACTAACCTGCACCAACTTTGGTGGAACACTCCAGCAAAATAACAAGTAAGCGTGCACTACAAACTGCATTTACCATAATGCTAAGGGGAGAACAGTGCTGGGAGGTCAGCAGTGTGCTCCCACCCCTTTCCATGTTGGGGAACTTGTTCACTGCATTTTTAACACGTCTAGTACAGCAGGGGTAGCGCACCTTTTTAAGACAATTGGCTCTGGGTTGGTAAGCACCTTCCAGATTGTCTTCTGAGTTATTCCATAATTCATACATTCCGTGCTTTGAAGCATTTTTGGAGGCTTACCGCTTGTCCTGTTCTATGTTGTCGGGACTACACTCCTATTTTTGGAATGGGTGTCCCATCACGAGGGCAAATGCAGATAGCACTACCATACGTGCCCCTATGTGGTGAACACATGATACAGTGCTTTGGCACACCCTTACTTCAGGAACTGAATGATCACTGGTTCTTGTCCTTTCGGCCTGTCTGGCTACAATGCGTGTAGCCTGTTTTCCTCTGTCAGCTGTGCACTTTTGAGTGTGCCCTGGACTTATGCTTGGGAACGCAACTGGTTCAATCTCTGGACATTGACAGACTGGTGGGTCCATTAATGGCTCACTTGTACTGTTGTCCTTCATGCTTGCCATTGCTCCTAAATGCATACTATGAGCCCTCTTTGGATGCTTCAGCTGCTGGTGATCGTGATCATGGCTCGTCTTCTGCGAAATCAGCACTGGCTGTTCCTCCCTTGGTGGACGCTGAGGGGAATGAACTGGAACAGGTTTGCTCTATGGACCTGATGCTTTGGGTGCCTCTGGGAACATCATCTGCAGTTGCTTGGACCAGCAATGTTTGGTCTACTCCTCGAAACACATAAACAATCTGGCAGTTCCAAGTTGTACGAACTTTTAATTCCGCTATGTTTTGAACATGCTTAATTGTTTTTTAAATTGCACCGCTTTTTAACCTAATTTTAAATTCATACTTTTTTAAATATGGCTTTTTGCATGCCCTTTCAAAATAGCACAATGTCTTTTTATGATTTTAGGGTTTTCTGTCTTTTACTTACACTTTTAGCATTGTTTTAGGAAATTTCTTTCAGTCATCTCACACACACCATTTTACATGCTCATGTTGTTAAGTTGCCTTCTCTCCTTAAACACGATGACATTTGACAAATATTCATTTGCGTGAAAATACAGGCTAATATTCTCGGAACTGGGTTTTGCATACATTTCCACTTCATAGGTACACTATCAAAAACCTGGAACATTCTGCACAAGGGCTAAGTTAATCATGCAAACTGTTGTTATTTGTCTTGGCCATTGTGCAACAGAGCTATCACAATTGAATAAACAATAGCAGCCTGACTGGAGTTTTGATATGGTAATATGGATGATGTTATTATATATACAACATCAATCCTTTGTTTAGACAGAGGAGCATTTCGCTGGCACTGAGAGCCTGATCCATGCCAGGATTCCAGCCCAGCTGATTCCTATTTACCTCATGCGAGGGATGCTGCCCAGCTCTTCACCAAGACAGGCAGCCTGATGACACTTACCCACAGGTAACGGGGAGTTATATCACCCTAAAGAGATTTGGTCAATTCAGTCACCTAGACATGAAGGGTTAGGAAGCATGAGGTAGGAGGATAATACATTAGAGCAGTTGAATGCAAGCATATATTCTCTGTAATAAGCAAAATGGGTAAACTGTTTATCTTGTTCATTATTCTCATAATGCTAATCACATTATTCTGTTTCCTTCTATTGATTATTGCAGCGCAAGTATTTTACTCAAGAATCACAATGCATCAATAAATATTGAAACGCTTTACTGTGTATTTCTTGTGTATCTCTTGGGTATACATAAGTCACTAAGCGAAAGGGTTCTAGATTTGTTACCACAATTTCCTTGGGGGGTCAGGGTTGTGATGTACTGAGGTTGCAGAATCCATTTCTTACCTTGACAGGTTAGGGGTACAAATGGTGCACAGTCAGCTAGCAGGACATAGGCCAATATATCCAGATTGTGTGTGTGCAGTTAGTCTCGCACAGTTCTGATGGTTATGCTGTCCAACAAATGCACAGTTTTACTTGGCAACGTAAAAGCCCTACAACAGGAAGTTTGTTGCTAACTCAATAAGTATAGTTGCCCCATTGACTGCACTGATCTCCAAAAAGCAGCCCATGAAAGTGTTCTGGATTGAGGAGTGGCAAAAAGCATTTTAGAAGCTGAACAAGGTACTTTGCATTTCACCTGTACTGAGTGTACCTTACTGCAGCCAGCCTTTTATTCTACAAACAAATGCCTTTGACCAAGTAGTTGGAGCTGGGTTAGCTCAACTGTCTGACAAAGGTAAAGAGTGCCTGGTGAGATTTATTTGTAGGAGGTCACTATCCAGGGAAAGGAACTGTCAGCCATTACAAAGGAGTGTTTTGCAATAATGTGGGTCGTGTGGAAATTCCACTCTTGCTTGTTTGGCACTACATTTGAAGTGCATATGACCATATGCCATTGAAGTGGCTGATGGCTATGAAGGGAAAATATCCCAAGTTGTTGAGATGGTCTATTTCACTGCAATGGTTACATTTTATAGTGGAGAACAGAGACAGATTAAACCACAGGAATGTAGCCGGTCTTACGCTTTAGTTTTGCAGATCTGACAACCCAACCTATCCAGTCTAAGAGTTTGAAGTATTCCGATCTAGGAGGGGTGTTTGTTGTGATGAAAAAGTCCCTTGCATGGTGACGGATGTGCACCATTGCCCGGAGAACCCTAGCTGCGTCTATATCTTGCACCCCAGTAATGATTTTTGGTCATGGGCGGGCACGGATCATGCATGTGCGGCAAGACCTAGGTCTGTACCCTGGTAATGCGGTCTTATTGGACCAGGAAAGGCACACCAATCACTGCCCTCGTAATGATAGAGGGCTACTGCCCTTACTTGGAGTTAAGTGACATGAGGACAGTGGTGGCAGCATACTCATTTTAAGTTCAGTATTAATCAGAAGTTTAAACAAACCATTTTACCTGTGTCACTGGAGTGGGGCCTACTAGCCCACTCAGGTAAAGTTCTGAGGCTGTGTACTTAACTCACCCTTGGCATACATGGACTGTGTGTAGTGCTTGGCACCACCTGATACTTGAGTGTATGTGCTATAAGGTATGTGTGCCTGTGTATTGTACTGTGGGCTCCAGTTTGGAAACACAGGGCTTGGAGGGGCTACGAGAGTTGAGGAATTCAACCCCCAGCCAGAAAATGTGAATTGCTGACATTTCTGAGGACTGAGGTGGGAGCACACACTGAAGGAAGACGAGCAGAACATCCTCTGTACACATCAACGGTCTCTTTGATTCCAGGAAGAGTTACTGGTCATTGGGGCTTGGGCTTTACATCAGGGAAATGATGAGACTGATACGGTTGGCACTGTGGACCAGGGAATCTTGATAGGGAGGAAGGCTTAGGCCTTTAAACCTTTAAGATGCACATTTAACTGTAAGTTGACACCCAGGTGGTATCCCTGATTACTCCCTTGGCCTGTGTTGTGGGTCAATCAGATTTGGAGCCACTCCTGCTGTGGCACACCGTCCCCTTGACAATGGGAAGTGCAGACGAGAGAGAACTTCAAAGGAGCTAACACCCACAACCTAAATTTCACAGGGTCAGACACTAAATCACATTGGCTACTGCCGTTGGACTGTAAAGGTTGGATCATGAGACCCACAAGTTGTTCAACAGCACTGTTCAACAAGAGAGAACACCACCATGACTTCTAGCTGCTTTAACCAAGACTAGGGACCAAGGTCTGCAAGTCTCCCTGCTGAGTAAGGGGCTAACACCCATGAAGTCGAGACTAATTGCTCTGGAGCACCAGCCTTCTGCATGCCTGCCAAGACCAGTGCATCCTGTGAGGATGATGAGATCACCTCGAGGGAGCGAGTGCCGTCAAAGTTGACTCTTAATGCCAAACTTAGCCTTTGTTGTGTGGGGACTAGAATGGGCCGCTTCTGGGAGTCACCTCCAATATCGAACTGGGAATAATAAGACTCACTAGAAGGGGACTGAAGGACTCAGGGAAACTGCCCAGGATGACACTGGCCACCTACCTTAAGATCTTGTGTTCATTTTTAGTGTATTCCATCTAAGCTTTGTGTGCTTAAATTAAAATTCTACTTTTTTCATAAAAGCAAGTATTTGACTGGGCAATCACCTTATTACAGTTACTGTTTGTACATTGAGTTTTGCACCTGTGTTTGTCTCACACCTAACTTGTACTCGGAAATCCCTTAAAGGCTCGACCAGCACTACCACTGAGGTCAAGGGCTTAAAGTGGTAGTACGTGGTAGGAGAAGGAGCGACCTCCGCATCTGCCACGTAGGTTACGGTGGATGAGGGTTTGAGAAAGGGACACTGAGTGAAGGTGTCTGGTGGGCTGATGGAAGTTCGGGCGGTGGTTCAAGTAGGCAGATCAGCAGTTGTGTAGGGACTTGCATGCGTGGGTCAGGAGCTTGAACTGCCTTCTTTTCTGTACAGGGAGCCAGTGCAGTTCCCTGAGGTAGGGTGTAATGTGGGTTCATCTAGGGAGATCCAGGACTTGTCTGGATGCATAATTCTGTATGGCCTAGAGTCATTGGAGGAGGTGAGCTACGATCCTTGCATAGAAAGCGTTGCTGTAGTCCAGTCCACTGGAGATGTGGGCCTGGGTGCTGGTACGTCTTAAGCTTTCAAGTAGCCATTTGAATATCTTACAAAGCATGCTGAGGATAAAGAAGCAGGAGGAGGAGTCAAAGTTGTCTTGAGTCATCATGGTTAGTTTGTTGTCCAGAAAGATGCATAGGTTCCTAGCATGGTCAGTGGGGGTAGGAGTAGGTCCGGGTTCTGAGTGCCACCAGGATGCATCCCATGAGGAGCGTTTCTTTTGGAAAATCGTACCTCTGCCTTTTCAAATTTGAGCTTCAGGCATTTGTCCTTCATCCATTTGGCAAAGTCTGTCATGCAGTTGTGGAAGTTGGTCTTGGTGTTTGTGGTGTCTTCGGGGAAGGAGATGAGGAGTTGTGTGTCGGCGGTGTAGGATATGATGTTGAGTCTGTGGGTTATGGTGATGCTGGCCAGACGTATCATTTAAGTGTTGAAGAGGGTGAGGCTGAGTAAGGATCCTTGGGGTACTCCACAGATTATTTCCTTGGATTCGGAGGTGAAGGCAAACTTTTTGCATTCTTCCGGTGAGGAAAGAGGTGATCCATCTGAGAGCAGCTCCTTGGATGCCTATGGAGTGCAGCCTTGTGATAAGTGTGTGGTGGGGGACCCCATCAAATGCTGCCGAGAGGTCTAGGAGGAGCAGAGCCGCAGTCTCTCCTCGGTCAAGTAGGGCTTGGATGTAATTGGTCGCAACGTTGAGGGCTGTCTTGGTACTGGTGTTGTTGCGGAATCCAAATTGGGAGGAGTTGTGTAGGATGTTCTGTTACAGATGTAAAGGGAGTTGTTGGTTGATGGCTTTTTTTAATACTTTGGCCGGGAAAGGGAACAGGAAGATCGGTGGGTAGTTGTTGAGTTCGCTGGGGTCTGCTGATGGTTTCTTTAATAGAGCGTTGACTGTGGTGGTAGCGGGGTCGTGTGTTGCTTGAAGAAGTCTGTGGCCTCTCTCAACTGTCTGTGGTAGAGGTTGAGGGCTGTCTAGAAGGCGGTCTTGACAGTTGAGTCCTTGCTGGTGTGCCATTTCCTTTCCGGTTGTTTACAGTGTTGTTTAGTGGTTCTATGGTCTTCAGTGTACTGGCTAGCATGCTTGGTAGACCTTATGTGGGTGTTGTTGCCGATGGGAGATACGCTGTCAGTGCAGCTTGAGACTCAATTGTTGAAGTTTCTGATGTTCTGCTCTAGGTTGTTGGAGGAGATGAGGTGGGTAGTAATGAGGGCGTTGATCCATGTGAGATCCTTTGAGAATTTTCTCTAGCTACGGTGGGGGCATTAGGCAGATTGGGGGAGTCCTTGAGCTGGTAATGATGAAATGGACGATGGAGTGGTCGGTCCAGGTGAGTTCCGTAGTGTGGCTGTAGCTGATGCGGTTGCTGGAGGTGAAGATGGGGACTAGCGTGTGGCCTGTGGTGAGCATGGGGTCGCGGACAAGTTGGGTGTGTTCGATGTTGTTCATGCTGTTGAGGAGGCAGGTAGTGTTGATGTCATTGTGGTCATTGAGATGGAAGTTGAGGTCGGCATGGAAAATGTAGCTGTTGGCGAGGGGGACGATGAAGTCGGAGCTGAAATTGCCGAAGGCTGGATGTGGTCCTGGAGAACGGTAGGCAAGGGTGGCCTTGATGGTGGTTTTGCTGTCTTTTTAGAGTCAAAGTTGAGGTGTTCCATGGCTGGGGTGATGTCATCATTTGTGGTAGTATATCAAAAAAACAATGGTGCCTGTGGAAATAATAAGACAATAACACTAATACTTAAAATAATAGTATTTGTTCAGCACAATAGCAATACTCAGGGTGAAGATGTACAAGCTCAGAAAAAACACTCAGATAGCCTAGTACAAAAAATGCATTACAATTTATATAGAAAAATCCTGTAGCAATAGATAGGAGGTGTACGGTGTCCCAAGTGAAAGTAGAACCTATATACACAGGTGACAGGTTGTGACATACATTAAGGTCTCTAAAATATAAAAAGAACAAAAAGCAATGATCTAATCAATTTGCAATAATCATTCACAGTCTCCTGTAGCAATGACGGAGCTGAGTACAATGGTTCGCTTTACAAGCGTGTCAACGGCGTTTCGACCTCTCATGTGGTATGAGATCTCATCAGGACCTAACATTGAGGGACACCTTGGTTTAGATTGGTATTCTGTCAGAGCGGTAATGTGCACCCCCAAAAGAAAGTGACTCAGTACAGTTAGGGGAAGAAAATGACTTACATAGGGCCCAGCCGGACACCCTGTAAGTGGGAGGTGATCTGACAGTCTGTATCGCGTGTGTCCAATTACATGTCTTTAATTGAAAAATGGTCAACCAAAAAGTCCTTTTCGGTATGTTACTTCGCAAGTGGAATTTTTGATTATTAAACCTTGTGGAGCATCAGGGAAGACGGGACAGTGAATGTCCGCCCGGCAAATGGTGAGTCAGGATGCCGCTATGCGGAGGACTACATGCGTCTGCCTCCGTGTGGTGGGACATTGGATTGATTCCTTGTGTATGCTAACGATCTCTCCACCAGGCTTGTTGATGCAGTTGCAGTGGGTGATCTTGTATCCTTTGGTCATTGCGGTGGGGGTGTTGAGCGCAGAATTCAGGAGTGAGGGTGGAGATGAGGTCCCAAATCTCGGTGGTGTGCTTGTATAGTGAGAGTGTGTTGAGAAGGGTGCATGTGAGTTGGTGATTTGTTCAAGTGGTGTCTGTAGTGTGTTCCGGGTGGGGCTGGTCGGTGGGTTGGTGCAGATGAAGTGGCAGTGGGTGCAGGTGAAAGGTCCTTCTGTGGAGCGTGGGTTGGTGGCAGTGATTGATGCAGCGTCCTGTGTCGAAGCTATAGAGCTCAGTGATGGTGTTTCAGCTGGGGAGGCGAGAGGTAATGGGGTTGTGATGCTAGGCCCAGTCCAGGTGTGGATGGATACAGACGGACTTGCCATTGGCACGCCAGCAGCATGGTCGCACTGTGGCCTGCATTAAGTAGGAAGGAAATATGTTGGGGGCTTCTTGAGATTGCATTCAAGAATGTAGAAAGAAACAACATTATTTGCATGTGTTGCGATATCACGGTAGGCCATGAGAACACTAGTGCGCACACACACCACCATCGCCCGAGAGTAATTAAATTTAAAATAAATATGTTTTTATTTTCCTATAAAATCTGATGGAAGAAAAACTGAAAACAAGAATGATGTACTTTAAGTGTCCTTGCTTGAAATGCTCTTCCACTTTCCATCTGGTGATCAGGGTAGGATAAAAAAGACCTGTTTTCGTGAATTTGTGTAAAGTAAGGCTTCACAAGGCAGGTACGACTGGGGCTGTCTGCAGGCTGGAGAACCCACAACATAGCCACAAAGAGGTGTGAGATTTTGCATGTGGCCGTTATTCAGCCTTCCTGGAGCAGTAATCCAACAGAGAAAGGAAAGGCCCTGCCTAGAAACTTCATCACCTAAATAATAGAAACTGCAGTTGAAACCCTCACAGATACTATCTACCAAACTGGCAGCACTAGGAAAAATGAACAATCAGCAGCCCCTTTCTTACAAGGCCCTCATTTCATTTCTAAGGGTTGCTCTGTCTGCATTGTTCCTCACTTCATTGTGTGGTCGCCACCCTCAAGCGATAGAAATGCAAGCAATACTCTTCCACTGTCTGGGAAGACCATCCCACCCTTGCCACTCTATGGTTTTTTAACACATGCCCCAGCCTAGTGCTCTTTAATCTGTGCAAGAGTGTAAATACAAAACACAACTTCACCAACGGTGTAATTAAAATACCTTGTACCCAAAAGTTTACATTTTGATAATATCGTAAAGTTTACATGGCAGTGACTATGCATTCATAAAATGAATAGGACATGTTACAACGCAAACATTTACAACGCATGCCTTTACAACGCAGTTTTTACATCACAACATCCATTACAACGCATTATTTTACAACGCATGCCATCACAACGCATTTTTAGAAACAACATTTACAACGCATTCCATTACAACGCATACCATTACAACGTATACCATTACAACGCATAATACTTTTAGGGCAACAGTAGGGTAAGTGTTGGATAGTGTAGGGGTAAAAATTACTATTCCCACTCCAGTGAGTGCAACAGTAGGGTAAGTGTTGGATAGTGTAGGGGTAAAAATTACTATTCCCACTCCAGTGAGTGCAACAGTAGGGTAAGTGTTGGATAGCGTAGGGGTAATAATTACTATTCCCACTCCAGTGAGTGCAACAGTAAGGTAAGTGTTGGATAGTGTAGGGGTAAAAATTACTATTCCCCATTACTTACCTTATAATGCATTGTAATGGCATGCGTTGTAGTGATATGCGTTGTAATGGCATGCGTTGTAGTGACACGCATTGTAATAGCTGCGTTGTAATGGCATGCGATGTAAAGGCAGTTGCGTTGTAATGACTGCGTTGTAAATGTAGTGCGTTGTAATGACTGCATTGTAATGGTTGTTTCCCTCATAAAACACACTCTAAAGCAACACTGACAAACAAGTAATGTGATTGTAGGAAAGTGGAATATTATGTGGTATGCCTGGGTAGCCTTACTATATGATATTCTCAAAATACCTCAGAGATGGTCCTTGGATTCACACTAATAAATCCATAGCTCGGTTCTGGTAGAGTGGTCACCTTTTCTACACAGAGCCCACTATTCTCCTAAAGATGACTGAAATCAACTTTAGGTGTGCAGATCAGGCAGCTCACCCTGGAGGTGTGACCAGCCTTCCTGGAGGGGTACACCTCCTGCATACCTAATTTCACACCTTGGCTGGGTCCAAGCATGCCTGGGGCAAGAGGAAGGCTGTGTCTTCCTCAGGAGGACAGCCCAGATGTATATCAGACGTGATGCAGCCTTTCAAGCTCACTGCTTTGATGTGTCACTTCACTAGCCCACTTGGCAGGGGGGAGGTGTGACCTCCTTTCTGCCCAAGACTTTGTTCTCACTCCCGCGAGTGCTCACACTCCCTGGCAAGAGGTCAGAAGCCTGTTTTGGCAGCAGCTGGGGGAGGAAAGCCCAGGCCTGCCAGCCAAAGCACATGTCAGCTGGGGTAACCAGGTGGGCAACCACTGGGTGCATGCCAGCCTTCCCTTGACACCAGTTTAGTGTCAGGGAAGATAAGACACATTGTTTGACTCCAAACTCAACGTATTGTTGCTAGGATATGAATTTACCTTGAAAAGAGGAAAAGACAAGAGGCGTTTGGCAAAACAGGAACAAATTAAATGCAGCAGCCAGGAGAGCAGCAACAGAGGCAAGTCTGAAGACTGTCTCAATGTACAGAGGTTTTGGCCTGCATTATATACAGGTCTTGAAGTACAATAAACCGATTACACATTCTTGTAGAGCACAAAGATCCAGGCACATGATGCTCTCGACTTTGTGGAGACTCAATGTGGGCCAGTGTGTGTGTCCATATGTCTAGCATGGGGAGTGCATGATCACTGTGTGCAGTGTGCATGCTGTGTTCTAATTGTCTGAGTATTCCTAACTACATATGGCATCTGACTTTATGGTATTTTGGGAATGCTCGCCCCTTTGGCCAAACGTATTTTATTGGGACCAATCTCCTCTGACCTTTTGTGGTGTAGCTGCCTATCTGTGGGGTCGATCTGAGTTTTACCTGTTCGCAGGTTTGTCTTCGGGATAAAGTGTAATCCCACCTGTGACCTATCAATCTGTAGGCTTCCGTTTGGGTTGCAGGACCTGTCTGACCACATATATCTGACTCGGGGTTGATGGGGAGATCATCTCGGGTGGATTCGACAGCAATGATATGAGTTCCTTCTTACGTGTACATATAACATGGCGGTCATTGATATTGTATTTTCCGACATTCTCATATTTATCCATACATTTGTTATGGCGTATAGTGACATCATATTTACCGGTATTGACATTATTATGCATACATTTGTCATACATATATTATAGAGTACACTGACATGGCATTCATCAATTTTAAAATTCCTCCCTCTAGTTGAATTTTCAACTACATAATTTTTCTCAAATATCATGACAGTAACATTATTCGATTCAAGGCTGGGTGTGTTTCTGTTTTGTCTGCTATCCTTTCTCTAGCTATTTGCATACTACCTCATTTGAGGACTATGGGGCTTATTTACAAGCCAACTGCGCCACCAGTGCATCACTTTTGTGACGCACCGGCAGCGCAACCTGCTGCCCCATATTAACAAGGACACGTAAAGCCACCCTGCGTGGCTTTTCATGCCCATGTAAATATGGCCCCTTTACACGCAACACTTTGCATGAAAGGGGTGTGCCATGGGTGTTGCTGTGGGTGTCTCCACGCAACACCCATGGCTTCTGCCACATTTCCAGATTTATAGGAAATTGTAAACCAGGAAATGCATCAGAATGCTACACTTCCACAGGAGAGAAGTAGAGAGGCACAACGAGGAGAAATGTTTTCATTTCTCCTCGTTTTTTTCCTCTTTCTATGAGTCCTGCATTCTGCAGCACACATAGGAAGAGGCAGTCACCTCTTGTGCTTGTTTTTGTGCAGGAAGGTGTTCCTTCATGCACAAAAACAATCATCCTGTGATGCAGGCAACCTTGCACCTTGGCAGCTAATTGTGCGCCTCTGCAGGGGAGAGCAAAGGGATCCATCATATCGTTGTAGATATGCGCATCCCTCTGCTTTGGAATTAATGCAGAGCGGCGCATTAATTCTTTATAAATAAGGCCCTACATTTTTACAGCAGGAAACCCCTACTTGTAGGAAGCCACACAATAGCAGTACAGAAATGAGAACTGGAAGCAATGACGTGCACAGTTTGGTCACCCACAGGGGGAGCCAGGAAAAAATACTGTGAAACCAGTCCTGCTCAGGGGCACCTCACTCCTTCTTCATGTTAGCTTGTACACAATGCAGCGCTTGGATGGCAAAAGTGAGATTTCTGTTTTCAAGATCCTTGCCAGGAATTAACGTGCAACATGAAGCACCAATATTGGCACACACCCCATCCTCCATTGCAGTCATCAAGTCCAACACATACCGATGTTGCATCACCATGATGCGGATGGCTCTTAGTTCTACACTGATGGCATTTAGGCCGGGCTCAGTGTTGTTAATAATTTTCAGTAATTCTCACCTGGTTTTCTGTAACCAGTGGGTGTTTGCTTTTGTTTGTACAGTGAAGGAATGTATGGACCCCCTGCATTCACCTAAGTGTCAGAAAACAGTCTGAATTCTTCTGGAATGTCCCTGCACTTAGCCCAGTCAAAATAGTCAGCAGAGTTGTTTTCTTCTGTAGCAGATGTTGGAACAACTCAAACAGATCTTCTCCAGGGATGACCAGGGTTGGGGTGTGTATGGTCACGAGGGTGCAGAGGCCCTGCCATCCGGGGAAAAGCTGTGCATAGGCAAATTCTCTGCATTGCCAGTAGTATCCCCTCAATGTGGAGATACCCCATTACAAGTCTGTTATGTGCAGTATTGCTTTCCAATTTTCATTGGTACAGAGCGGTATTGTTTCTTTGCCTCAGAAACACAAAGAATACAGTGTACGTTTCTGTACAAGTAAGGGTTTCCCCTTCCCTTTCAACCATGTGTACCTATTTGTCTCGGTATCCATGACTTCTTGGCAGGGGGTATCTGTGCTGGTGTTTGACCCCCTCCCATGAGACTCATTTCCTCTAGCATTATCGAGGTGAATGGCCCTGCACTGAAATTCCATATCAGGGGTCCATTTGTCATTAAGAAAGGCTGCCCCAAATATGTTACGGGTTACCTTGGGACCACAGACGGAGGTGGGAGCAGATGTATTTTTGCTCTGGTGCGGTGGTTTTGCTACTTCTAAGAACCTCTTTTCTATGGATTTTCGGGGCCAAACAGTGTTCTCTCCTATAGTGCCCCTTCTGCGCATCCTGTCTAGCTCAGTTGTTGCTAGGTTCAGTAAAATGGTATATTGCTGTGGGGTTGGTCTCATACTGGGTGATGTTTACTACTGCTCTATGGGGTTCTACTGTATTGGGTTGTATCTTGGCCCTAGTCCTACATAGGTACAGGTGGATGAGACATTTTGCTTTTTCGGGGGCTATCTCTTGGGATAAGTAAAGCCTGTCTTCGCCTACGGCGTATGGTATCAGCGAACATATGTAGCACGACCTGTTCGTGGTTTGGGTGCCGACGGTGATCATGTACTGATACCATGTGTCGTATAGGTGTCCGCTGTGTAGTGAATGAGGAATGCTAGCATTCGTTTCAGTGTAAGTGTAAGTGAGGTGGGAGAGGTCCCTATGCAAGTGCTGCAGGAATGTCGAGGTTGGCTCCATGAAACTAGGCAGATTTGTGGCTTTAGAGGGGCGTGAGAGCACCCCTGCTAGACAGAGAGTGTACAAAAATACATAAATACATAACTTTGAAAACATTGGTAGGTCTTGGGATTGTCTCCAGGGGAGATGCCTGCCGTCTGGGTGCCTAGGGGTGTCTTGGCTTGGTACAGTGCAAAAACTAGTCTGTTTTTAAAAAAGTGTCCATAAAGCCAGCTTACAGTTTGTGGTCTTGAGCAATTGGGCCTTGTTGAAGTCCTTTTGGGCGCTTCGGCTGAAGAGGTGGTGGGCCTCTGTAACGATGGTGCACATGTGGCTCGATTGCAGACCTGTTTGGATAAGTGCTGTGGGTTGTAGGCTAGCTTGGAAAAAATACATATTGTTATACAGTTTTTGGGAAATCCCTGTGCCTTCTTTTTAGGGGTATATTCTATTGCTTCAGGAGGTGGCAGTACTTTTGGGGAATGGTGAGGTTAGGTCGCCTCTGGATTATTTTGTGTGTACTTTGGTCCCCCCATCTATGACAGGGGAGAGTACTTTACTTTGCGGGCTGCTTCCTTTTAAATGTATGTGTTGTTTTATCGGTGCGGGGGTATCCTTTTGACCTGCACGTGTGTTGTTCAATGTGAAGGGAAGTGGATGTGTAATGATTTTTAGGGCCTTTGTGGTAATGATGATGTTTCCGTTGTCACATGCATGTCCCTCCGGTTTCTACAAGTGGCGTGTTATGAGGTTCTCCCTCATGGAGTTGGGTGATTATGTTACACCCTTTTTCTGGAAATATCTGGTTTTCTGGGCTACTTTTGGGCTTTTTTGTGCGGGTTCTGTTGGGCGTTTATCTATGCTTTTGGGCGATGCTCCTTTTAACTTAGTATACAGGAATTAGTCTGGGAATTAATGGTGGACCCTCTGTGGCTCTGAAGTGGGGGGACTGGGATTGTGCTTATTTGCTGTGCTTTTGAAGAGAGATTCGGGTGTGTGGTCCAGACTCACTGTGACTGGCCAGATGCAGGTAATGCTAATGCTTTGATGGATTTTCTCCACGGACTGGGTGTCATGTGGTTTCTTGCTTTGGAGTTTTGAGGACATCCTTGTCCTAGGTGTGAGGGAAACCTGGCTCCTGACACTGGAGTGTCTGCCTTGTTTTGGAACTGCAAGAGGAGAACCATTTGGTGGAAACCCTTGGGCTGTTGAGACCTACATAGCTCACCCAAAGCTGGATGTGGATGAGTGTACCTGGGTGCTGGTTTTATGCACCAGTCGGGGGATGTCCTGCCCCCTCATCGGACTGTCTCCCCCCAGGGGGTGTGGTCAACAATGGAGGAAGGCCCAGGCTCCTGCAGACACCTGGAGGGTGAACTCTAGCACGGACTCCCGATTGACATAGTGTACTGCGGCCATAAAGTTGTTCGCGAATATTGGAAAGGAAATGTATCTGTAAAGGGTATAAAGGAGGTGTGTCATGTTGGGAGGTGATTTTGGACTTACTGCGTGCTTGCATTCTGCGATTGTGTGATGGCATTGCCTCCCCAGACAGTTCCCCCTCCCTGCCATGGCTGTGGCCCTGGTCCTTGATGGGCTGGGCTCCCTGCCTGCTGCGGCTGTTGCAATGTGCTTGACCAATCATCCAGCCCCTGCTGCGGTGAGGTGGTTGTTGCCTGATTTCCCTGAGGCTGATTGTATGATGCATTTGCGTTGCTCTGGGCTTGGTTTTGGAGATTCGGTTTTCAGTGGGGGCTGTCTCAGGATTATTCCATTCTGCTTGTGATACATTTGTATGTGGCATCGGTCAGCCATGTGGCCCATTTTGTGACAATAGTAACACTTTTTGAGGCCTGGCTGTGGCCAGTTTCCCTGACCTTGGCCGCTAGGATTAGGTGGATACCCTCTGGGGTTCGGACACAGAACTCTCTTTAAGACTGCTGCTATTTGTATGTTCGCGGCCAACGGACCCTCCCTCAAAAGTGGTATTTTTCCATTTTTGTTGAACCAGCTTGGTGGTGTCTCTTTGGGTTTGCTCCTGCCTTGTCCTTCTCCTGTCTATTTCAGTAATAATGTAATATGTGGGCCTGTATTTCTTGGCAAGATTTAGGGCCATATTAGCAAGAAGCTCGTTAAAATTATCGCTGCTTTAGCGGCAGGAAACTGCCGCTAAAGCGGCGATAATGGGCTTAATAATATGCGCTATAGAATACCAATAGAAGCCCAGGTTAGATGTGCAGGACATCTAACCTGGGCTTCTATTGGAATTCCATAACGCAAATTAGCAAGCCCATTATCGCCGTTATAGTGGCAGTTTCCTGCCGCTAAAACGGCGATAATTTTATCGCCGGTCTTGCTAATATGCCCCAAAGTGTTTAGCCCTACTACGACATCTAGTCCACGCTGTATCTCAGTGGGCAGCCCCTTTTGAGCTTGCAACCTGGGGACCCATGTCAGTCTAGAGCTGTCCTGTCTCTTGTCCCCATTGTTTCCTCTTCTATCAAGGAAATCAGTCACTGTCTTTCCAGGCTTCATGCTCCCTGCCATCAATCCTCCTACTTCTGGGCAGTCATTGAACATCTCCGTTAGGGCTGTCCAAATCTGGTGTCTAAATGAGTTAACTGTGGCCCGTCGTGCTCGGTGTTAGTCAGCTTGACTGCTGGGATGTGGGCTCGGGAAAACACCATATCGGTCTGCCCTCCAATGAGGCTGCTAAGCAGACTTTTGACGTCACCTATAGCTAAGTTAATTCCCGCCGTGTTTTTCTCAAAGCATGAGATCCACTTTCCGGCCCCGTCCATCAATGGGGGCAGTTTGTTCCTGGGCTCTTCTTTGCCCATCTGTGCTTATGGCACATAGATGGTCCCTGATGCACCCTTCTGTAGCAGTGGACTTATTTTGGCATGGAGCTGCTCCATTGGGTTCTACCCGGCGTAGCTCTCCCATCTTCTCAGACGTTGCTGCATGTAGGGAAGTTCCACCGCCAATCTCCCTCTCTATGCCAGATGCAGTCTTCCGCGTTGGCCATATCTTTTGGTTCGAAGGATCCCTCCTCCAGCTAGGGCTTATCATACTGGCCCTCCCTATTGGTCCGGCGGGCTATCAGGTGGCAAAATGGTCGTGCAATGGCCTTGCCTTCTTTTCTGGACACTATCTCTCTTGGGGTTAGTTTATCTGACCAGCGCGTTCGGGGGGAGCGATGGATGTCCTCGTCGTCGCTCTCCTTGTGCGTGCATAAAGGTGCCATTGTGCTTCTCCTATGTCTTAATTGTGTTTCATTTAGGCTACCCTGATTCTTATTTCTTGGACGGCCCCTCTCACAACTCACGACCAGGCGGAGTTCAGATTTCTATCAGGGGCCTCTCTTCTGACTCTTCCCTGGGCTCATCCTCTTGTGGAGCCCAGGGCCTTGCTCAGGCTTCCTCCGAGGGAGGGTTTGTTGTGCTTCCTTCCCTTTGGGCTTTCCAGGCAAGAGCTATTTTTCTCTCTCTATTCTCAACTCGCGCCTTTCCTCTAACTTCCACCTGGGCTGCCTCCTTCCATCAGTGCTCTGTGTACTTCTCCTGTAGTATTTAACCTCAAGCTCACTTCCTGATGCTTCCTCTGCAGCCTGAGCATACCCTGGGGGATGTTCGATCTCGGAGGGATAGTCCCCCTATCCTCCCCCCCCACACATGGTGTCTTCATCCAGATCTGCTTTGAACCTCCCTCTGAATCTAGAGCATTCTGTGGGGCTGTTTGGAGCATGTGCTCCTTGTTTGGCTGGGGCTTGACGGGCCACAACTGATGGATGGGAGGTTAAACTTTGGGGGAGCCTGGCCCCAGACTGGGAGGGGGAGGGCCTCGCCTGGACTGGTTGGTCTGGTAGTCTCCCTACCATGGGTCTGGTGGCTTGCTGCCCAGTGGGGATCCCACCGGCCCCCTCCACCGGTGGATTGGTGTAACCCAGCGTAAGGGCAGCTGGGATGGCAGGCATCAGAGAGAGAACCTCCCTGCCCGTGTATGGTAGAGGAGGGGCAGACGCCCTCCTTGTGGGTTCAAGGACAACTTTGCAGGACGGGGCCACTTCGAAGATGGCCCATAGCTCATCTAGCACCTCTCGTTTAGCCCTTTTTTGACCTACATATCTGGTCTGTATGTGTGTTCTTGTGTGTTCTATTATGTTGGAGTTGAATGTTCCCCCCTCAGGCCAGGGTAATACGTAGGCCTTGGTATGTGCGTGCCACCCAAAGCAGTGTTTTCTAGCTTCCTAGCCTGTGTAGAGAATCTAGTTTGCATGTGGTCTAGCGGTAAGTCCATGATGAGTTATGAAACTTTTTAAGGAGTTTGTAAACATCTGACTTTCTCAAGTTTTAAATAATTCCAAATTCTACTCTTGGTCATGGGTAAATTGTGTGCACGGGGTTGTGCCGGAAACAACTACTGGTTATGAGCTCTCTTAAGGAAAATGATACATCACATAAAAATACTTAACAGTAGACAAAGACAATGCAATGAAATAATAACAACCTGTAAGAAAGTGCAATGGTTAATTCAGTACAATATGAGTTGCTTTTTAGCAGCGGAATGGCAAATATGGAGTACTGACTTGTGGGAAAAGATGGTTACTATTTCATAGACGCATGAACTTACCAAAAGGACATAACATTTCAACATTAAATACATTTGTAAAATTTAACAGCACCACAACATCAGCAATGCATAAACTGAAAACTTTAAATGAAAATAGAAGAGAAAAAATTTACAGAAAAAATGACTCTTTTTTGTCCACAAAATCTTAGCCTGCTGCTAGCACCTACTGCCTGATGAAGAGGGAATACTCTGCACGGTACACAGAGCTGAGTGAGCTCGATAGTCTGTCAGTATCAGCTCGGGGACATAAATATAGCAACGATTTGCATGGAGAAGAAGGAACAACCTGACACTAATCGGCCCTCCCTGGCCAGACACAAACTACACCTTATTCACCATGGTCCAAATTTTTTCCTAACGTCCAAATTACAACCCTATATTACACTCAGGGGTCATGCCTACAATCTGTGCGACGCTCAGCAGCCCAATTGAAAAAACCCTGCCTCTTCTCTTCTTTCAGACACAGTCAGTGTTAAGAAACCGACAGTCCCTAGGAAAACTCCTTTATACTAAAAAATAAGATCAAGGTGGCGACCCTATATTGCCTAGATATAGGGCCCATGTGCACCATCTGTGTAATGCCCAGCGGTCCAAGTGAAGAAAATAAAAAAGCAACCCTATATCACACCCAGGGCCTATGTGTATGATCTGTGTAACGCCCAGCGGTCCAAGCTAACTAAACTCTAAACTATCTTCACCTTCCCTAGCATGTTGAATAAGGAAAAAGTGATCTACGCACGTATCCAGTTTGCCACACACCACATGCTGTGACTAAGGATCAGATGTAGAATCGTACCCTGTGAAGGCAGCCTTCGGACAGACCTCCGCCCGTGGATTCAGCAGAACTTTTAATCAATTATGGCATCTGCTCACATGTCTTGTTGTGCAGATGTGAATCCGTTCGCGCACGGGGTCCTTGTCCTTTGGCAGCAGTCAGGCTCAATAAACAAATATCTCCTATCTGGCTCACCAAAATTTAGCTCGGATATGAATTTACCCTGAAAAAATTAAAAACAAGAGGCGTTTGGCAAAACAGGAACAAGTTGGTTTAATAAATCGCAGTGCCCGTGAGAGCAGCAACAGAGGCATGTCTGAAGACTGTCTCGATGTACAGACATTGTGGCTGACATTATATACAGTTCTTGAAGTACAAAAAAATGATTACATATTCTTGTAGAGCACGTAAATCCGGGCCTAGTCATGAACCATAAATTCAACCATCTGATAAGGGGGCACTGATGGCTCTCAACTTTGTGGAGTCCCAATGTGGGCCAGTGTGTGGGTGTCCTGATGTCCAGCATGGGGAGTGCATGATCACTGTGTGTAGTGTGCATGATGTGTTCTGTTTGGCTGAGTGTTCCTAGCTACATGGGGCAGTTGACTTTGTGGTGTTTTGGGAGCACACGCCCCTTTGGCCAAACGTATTTTATTGGGACCAGTCTCCTCTGACCTTTTGTGGTCTAGCTACCTATCTAGGGGATCGATCTGGCCTTTCCCTGTTCGTGCTTTTTTCTTCGGGCTAACTGTAACCCCACCTGTTCCCTTTCAATCGGTAGGCTTGGGTTTGGGTCAGAGGGCCTGTCTGACCACATATTTCTGACTCGGGATTGATGGGGAGGTCACCTCGGGTGGATTTGACAGCAATGATACGAGTTCGTTATTAAGTGTACATATAACATGGCGGTCATTAATATTGCATTTACCGACATTCTCATTATTATTCGTACATTTGTCATGGCATACATTTACATCATATTTATCAGTATTGACATTGTTATGTGTACATATATTATGGCATAAATTTACATTGCATTCACCAATTTTAACATTATTTAGGTGGTACATAATGGAGCTAGAAACCCGGGTGTACCCGGGTGCAAGTCCCATGTTATCCTATGGACAGCCTATCACTTATAGGGTACGTTAATGGTAAAGTCCCTATAGAGACATATAAGCTTGCATTTAAATGTCTACCCTCTTAATATACTGCACCCTGTCTCCTGGGCACAAGAGACCTTCTCTAGGGGTGACTGACATATACTTAAAAGCAGTTCTGTGACCCTGTCACACATGATGAGGACAAAGTTGAAATGGAGAAGTGAACATTGTTCCTACAGTCTGCAATGGCGGGCCTACTGTCATCTGTTTACCTGGGTCACTCAGGGTGGCACAATCAGAGCTGCAGGCCCTGAGTACCCATTTACCATCCATGCTCTGGGTATAACAGTGCCACTTACCAGGGACTTACAAGGGAGGTATGGTCTCTGTCAACTGGGGATGTCAATTACACATGTCACTTTTAGGGAGAGAGCTCTGTCACTGGAGCCTGGTTAGCCGGACCAAGTGAACTGTCAGAGTCAAAACCAACATCTTGTAGTCCAAATGGAGGCAAAAATTGTGGGGGAAGGGGGGCATCTACACAAATCTCTGTTTTCTTACAGTGATGCATAAATAAAACAACATTCACACGTTCAGGCAATAAACGATGCGCATAGTTGCCAATTACCGACCTGTAACCAGAAGTCACTTCAAAAACTAGCACAAAAATGAAAGAGGGTTCTGTTGCCACCAGATTTGAACCACGGCCATCAGTTTGCCCATAGATTAGCATGGAGTGAATAGTACCCCCGTTTTACATGCTGCATCTGCACATTGTGTATCTACTGATGAGGTAGTTTAGTAGGTTAAAATGCTTGCTGCAGAGATCTGCATTTGTGTCGCAGGTTCCCACAGTTCAGTATGTCGTGTGTTGATGCATTATAAAGGTAGCTAAGAGGGTTTACGTACCTGCTGCAGCACTCTCCTTTTAACCTGTTAACCACAACTGTAAATCATGGCCCAAGCACTGGTGGGTTGTGTGACTGTTACACATATATGCACCTTGCCCACAGGACATAATGTTGAATCTCTACAGGGGAAAGAAACTCAAGCTCATTCTTTGGGTTCCATAAAATGATTAACATTGTGCTTGGAAGCATATCACACCTATTATTAGGCACCCTCAAACAATTAAGTTTGTGGTGTGCGCTGTATACACATGCTCATTGCAGGCATAATTATACACAAATACGATAGTCTTTTAAACGCCGGTGTTCTGTCAGCGAAAAAGTGGGAGCACCTGCGCCGGCTGAGTGATCTTTGGGGCGCAGGCAGTGCGCCAGCAGCGCCCCCGGAGACAAGCCTTCTTTTACAGAGAGGTAACAAAAGGGAATTATCCCTTCCTTTCCCTTGAGATACTTTCACTTTCTGCCATGCGGCATTACCACTAAATGCTAAGGCAACATTTCGGCCAACATGGAGTAATCTTATTTGGCTACTTAGCGCTAGAACCAGGGAACTTTATTTTATTTGTTGGCCAGGATAACATTTTTCGCGTTTTCGCTTCCATTTCATATTTTCTAAACAGCAGATGGAAACTGGCAGCAGGACACACTAAGAATTCTCATTAATCCTCAAATGCGCCTTCTTGACGTCAAGATGCTTCTGAGAATTTCCGTCTTCTGTTTCATCTCGCGAGCGCGGACTACATTATGAATGAACTGCAGTCCCATAGCCTGCCATCCTGAGCCCTGTGTTTTTTTTTCTTTAATGGAACTCTCTTGGCGGATCAGTTTGTAAAGTGTTAGAAGAGGTAATGAGGGCCAGTGGGACCAAAGATGAGATGAATGAAGAACTTGTGATGCAGGCACTGGTTTAATAGCCCGACACAAAGAAGGAGTATTTTAAGTCCTTTGAGACCATGGGTGCCTGATGCATTTGCATGCAGTTGTGCAGAAAAGGGCTTGAATGTAAAATATGAATTTTCCTAATTTAATATTTTGAACCCACAACAATTGTACTCGGGTCCTATATGTTTAGGTTAATATCATTGACACAAAATAAAACTGCTAAGTATTACAGCAGATTTAGGGGCTCATAGAAAGTTGTGTGGTGGTATTTTCCCTTTTTTTCCTGTAAAAGTTCCACTTCTCACTCCACACGTATTCTCAGTTGCAGAGTGGCACGTGGTATTACCGAGTGAGATTCTGCAACTGGTAATAGTGCACCCAGCAATACCACCAGCTTTTCCTGTCACACATTCTCCCCCTATAAGCAGGTGTAATATGCTTCCGGAAAAGGGCCTGGTAATCAGACAAACATGCGGCAAACAATCTGGTAATTCCTTGATGGAAATACCTCTCAGTGTCACTAATAATGGGCCACTATTACCACCCTATTTTACCAGTTGACGTTTAATGGGACCTCTAGCCTCTTCCTCAAATAGATACCACAAGAAAGTTAACAATACTACTAATGTTCCCACCTTGTCACGCTCAAATTTGGGGAATAAAGAATGTAAAGCCATTGTGGGCACTCCCTAAACCTGTAAGAACCCTTCTTTAGAAGTCCTTACCTATTTAGTAGTTTTATTTAGTGAGAACCCTAGTCTAGAATTGCAAGAGTGCTTTCCAAATGTTACATTAGTGCAGGTACAAATAAAATCAAACAAAGTCAGATAAAGTTGGCATAAAACTCGCAGCATTTAACAGTTTAAAAGTTATATACCAGTTTTACAAGGCACCGGTTAATCCATGGAATCAGAAATCCGAGTTAAAAATAAAGGAGAAGGTAATAAGAAAGGTCTATAAAAATACAAAAGAAACATTTGCAGCAAAAATATATTAACATATATAAAATTACAGGTCATTCCACAGCTGCATTTCTTTCACCCCAAGAAAAAGGCAATAGATCTCAACGGCAGTGGGATTTGAATAAAAGGCATTTCAGATCGTTTTTTAAAACATTTTCTCTGTCACATTTGTCCATATCTTAGGAGGAATGGAATTCCTAAGCTTGGGAGCAGTACCTGAAAAAGTTTGTGTTAGGGTTATTTTAGGGTTATTTTCTTTTTGAAAATTGCCCATTCTGAGTGGAGGATCTGAGAACTATTAGAAGCCTCTAGTAGAGAGTTATTTTAGATGGTTGTTCGTGTTCCTGATTGGGGGAAGGGGGCTTTATGCACTATACATGAAACTTTGGATACATTCGTGGCTTTCAGGGGCAGCTATTGGAAGGTGAGCCGGACTGGAGTAATGTAGTCTGAACTCTTGATATCTGACACTCTGACTATAGCATGGCGGATGCATTTCGAGGTATCATAAGAATCGAAGGAATCTCTGAGCGCTGTGTTTTGCCATTGTTTGGGAGTAATCACCTCGGAGATTTAGCATTTTTTCCATAGCTCTAGCCTAATGCTTAATGATTCTATTTATGACCCAGTTTTATTGTCCAGGATGTTGGGTCTGGCCAATATTGGACCATGGGCCGTATTATGTATTAGGTGCACTGTTCATGTTTGTGCGACAGAGCAGCTTTAAACAGGTGCACCGGGTGCAAACATAAACAGTGCGGCGGATTACTATGAATGCACATCCCGGGCAGTCGCTAACTCGGGGCTGCCCTGGAGGCAGCACATTCAGTGAAATAATGAGAAGCTGTTTTGATCAGCTGCCATGTTTTCACTGTGCTCGCCACCTGCACTTTAGCGAGTGGACAGATATACCCCTTCAGGCGGGTGAAGTGAGTGACCATCCACTTGCCGGGCAATGTCTGGGGGGTCCGTGGGACCCCCTTTGTCCCCTCCAGGGGGCTTCCCTCAGGGAACGCACTGACAGTGCTGTATTATTTGTGGCGCACTGTCAGTGTGCCTCCTGATAGCTTCTTTGCCTTTGCACCCACATCCATAATATGGCTCAGGCACGGAGGCAAAGAGATCCCCTCATTTGCATAAGACCGCCCCCATGCAAATGAGGGAATGCCATCTTGAGATTGTGCTGGTGCTACATGTGCTGTGCTATCAGTATTACAGAAGGGGGTTGCACAAGCGTGTGCGGTCCCTTCTGTAATACCTTGTGCCCTGGGGGTACATAAAGCAGGAACACACACCTGTTGTGCCCACAGGGTCCTTTGTGTAATATGTCCCAGAATGGCAATGAGTTGAGTCAAAATCATTGAACACTCTGGGGTATATTCACAAGAACGTGTGATAACTACAGCAAGAGTAGCGTAACGCAACTTTCAATATCGCAGCCCATCGCAGGAAAATAACCCTGTGTCAACGTGGAATTCACAACAAGGCGGTACCATGCGATAGTCACCAGATAACGCGTCAAATGCCAGCGTGAAAATCAACACCACGCCGAACAAATGCGAAACGCGAACGCGAGAAATAATGCGATGAGGCCAATCGCGGTACAAAAAGTAGCGAAAAGCAGCCTCAGGCCTGCAAATCCCACGCGTCTGGCGGGAAATAGCACCATAAAAACCACAGACACAACACACCAGAAACAAGCCAAAGCACGTAGCAACATGGATACACCCTGACCCAGCGCAGAGGGCAACGCGAACCCCACAACCCCCACAACCTCCACAGACCACCAGCAAGGAACAACTGGCTCGGGGAAGGCCAAGGAGAAAAGGGAGAGGAAGACGGGGTGCAGACTGCAGAAAAACAAGACCAAGGCCACGGAGGCGACAGAACACTACCAGCAACTGACCCACAAGCAGACCACCTGGAATGCAGTCGCAGTGCCCAGGAGGCCAATCCAGGAGGCCAAGAGGCGCCGGCAAGACCTGACAACCTAAACCAGGTACAAACCCGCTGCCAACAGGAAGGCAGCAACGGCGACAGGAGGTGGCAGTCCAGCGCCACAAGAGGAGCAGGAGGAAACCCAGGCCACAGTCATCAGTGTGGAGAGGGTGCAAGTAGTAAGGAGTACGGACACAGCCCGACAGGACCTGACACAACAACAACAGGGTGAGGATCCAACAGGGACTGGGGGGACAGGGGTGACGGGCACAATGCCACACATGCACAATGAGGTGTAACACACTGCACACCCACAATTACCCAGGAACATGTCCCCCATCCCCGTGGCACACTGCAGCACACACACATAGCAATCACAGTACATACCATGACAATGTGGCACAAAGTGCAAGACCCACACTGCAGAACAGGGGACACAACTGGGTCCAGCCAGGCACAGTAACAGAACAATCACATCGGACAGAGCAGGGAACTGTGAGATGCACATCTACCCCTACAATCCCACATCAGCCATGTAGGCCAAATGGACACTGTCCCAACTCAAATAGCCACCACCGCCCAAACAGTCACAATGTACATCATCACACAGTCTGCATGTCGACAAGAACAAGGTGCCAACACAATGTCAACATGCACCTCCCCTTCACAATGCAGAGGGACAAACAACACCTCCAGCAGGTCAGATCAGACAACCCATCAGTGATGCCCGAGACGAACACCACAGCCCAGACACCGACGCCATGCGACAGCCCATGGACATCCCACACAACCCACCACCAGTACCAGGGCAGACAAGCTACTCAGAGGAGAACCCAGCCCCTGCAACAGACCACACAGCATGAAGCACCTGCAATCACGGCTGCCTCACAACACTTCACCCACACACACATGGCACCCCAATGCCAGGTGGCAGAACACCAAAAGTAGGTGGCCCAACAGGTGAGGGTGTTGCCCAACCCATGGAATGCGAACTAGAACACATACGTGGGTGTCAAATACCCTTCAGGGACCCCCCACACCCCACAAAGGAGACCCACACCTCCACAGAGACACATGCACATATCATGTTGAACTGGCTACGGGCACGTGCGCCCGGCCCCTTTATTGGCAGGGCCACATGTACAGTGACGTCTGTGCTGGATGTGTGTGGGGTGAGTATAAGCCAGCCCGCACGGAGTGCTTGGTGCTGGCAACAACCTGAACAGTGGACACCAGTGCAATGGAAACAGAAAACACCAGCATAACAGAGTCAAATACAGAGCAACATGGAGGGATCCGGAGTAAGGACAGAGGTCACCCAATATTCAGTCTGGACGTTCCTTGAGTTGCAGTGCACTGAGGTAGGGGCACTAGAGAAGAGCGCGCTCATGTGAAGAAATTGACAGGATTGTGTCCCTTCGGGTCAGTCCTGATACAGATGCAGTGGGCAGTGCTACACCTGCATTAACTTCCTCATCAACGTCCCAGGTCTCCCACACTGCCTGAGGTGACAGTTGCGTCCGCAGTCCACAGCGCAATACCAAGTAATAGATCCGGGTGTGTAGCTTGACTACCACCATCAGTCTGCATTTCTGCCTTGGGGCTGTTGCCTCCTGCCCTCCCATTGTCTATGCCGTCTCCCTTCTGCACACTTGACACATCTTCCTCATCATAGTCCCAGGTCTTCCCCACTGCATGAGGTGACATTGCTGCGCAACCTCACAACAGCACAAAACACAATCAGTAACGGACAATGGCTTGCGGTGCACTGAGTCACTGGCACCTGGAGTGCTGAGCAGGGTATCAGGCCGATGATGGCATCCACAACAGGTCTGAGCAAATCCTTAGGTCTGTCAGGACCACCTTTTCGACTCTGGCAGATGGCGGTTGAAGGTGGTCCTTGCGGTGGAGGCGTGTGCCTCCTGCGGTGATGCGACGTCCGGGCCGGTCAAGACTCAATGCCATGTGTGGGCCCTGGTGGCCCGCAGTTGGGGCCGGAGGAGGCGGACAGCACAGGGCCACAGACACATGGCGTTGATGACCCCAAGACCATCGCTACAGAGGCCATTCAATGTCTCAGAAGAAGGGGCCAAGGCCTGACCAGCACAGAGTTAGTGGCCCCGGATGCACTGCGGCGGGCGCAGGCACCCAGCCACGGGACGGTGACTTGCGGTGCAGTCAGATGGGCCATGCGACCTGAGCGGGTCCCCATCAATGTCCGAGGTGTATGTTGCGGAGGGTTTCGGGGGACAGTGGAAGGTATCCTCCAGGGCATGATGCGGAAGGTCTGATGTTTTCTGGAAGCAGCAAATGGAGGAGTGGAAAGCGAAACCCTCGTTTGCACCAACAATTCGGGATCAGCTACATGAGGATGAAAACTAGCCCCTAGTCCATAGACTAAAACGCCACCAATGTACGACCAGTGAGTGTCCATGAATGTCGGGGAACACACTTAGTGGCACAGGTGCTGTGAGGGCATGCAGTCTGCGATGATGCCGGTACACATATGTGAACTCCAAGAATGCCAAATCAAGGCTCTGTGACCTACTGGACCGCAGTGTAGGCCGGATGCAGCGGTCAGCAGTGGCCCACAGCCACGGGTCGTTGGCTCGCGAGGCACAGACTTAGTGACACAGTGGCAGTTGTCGGTAGTGTTCAATCACCTCCGTGACGCTGATCCTGTTCCCTCCGGACTGCAACGTGTCATCCTCTTACGCCCCTCCGTGTGTGCGAGGAAATGTATTCTTCCTCCTGAATTACCGATGTTCAGTTCCAAATCTGTGATCCCACTCATGCGCAGCCTAGGCCGAGGGCAGTGTTCCGCGTAGGCACACAGACACGTATGGTTGTGATGCCATGCACAGACTTGTTGCCACCACATCGGAGGATTTATTGTGAATTGTTCTCTGCCATAATTAATGTTCACTGCCATGGTGTGATCAAGACTCAGTTCCAAATGTGTGACCTACCTGACCGTGGTGTAGGCCTGAGGCAGCGGTTAGCACGGCCCATTCACCGAGTGTCTCTGGCATAGGTTGGATGGCCCCACCGGCCTGCGTTGTTCAGGTTCAGTGGCACCACGTGTAGCAGGCTGGCGTTGAACAGGGTTAGTGGCACCACGTGTAGCAGGCTGGTGTTGAACAGGGTTAGTGGCACCACGTGTCACAAGATGCCCATATGGAACTATGCCTCACTGAACTGGGGGGGTCTGGTGCTGTGGCCGCTGGCCAGGATATGGGGTCACTGCCATTCATGACTCAAGACACAGTTCCACATGTGGGACCTACTGGTCTGAAGAGTAGGCCGGGGGCGGCAGTGGAGTACGTCAACGAAAAGGGAATAAAGCGGGCCGGTGTCGTGGCAGCCGTGATTGTCTGAGGTGGCTGCCAAGGTCTCGGGCCTCTGGCTTGTGGCTTGCGCCGGCACGTGGTGGGCCCTCCTTGACACACGCTGGTGTAGGAAGGTGATCAGTGTGGCCTGGCTGCGCAGGGGCTGGCCTGACGGGTTCGTGGACCAGCGTGCCGGGTCCGGCAGGCGCACGGCATCTCAGGCAACTCCGCTCACGAGGATGGCGTCGGCCTCGTGGTGAGGTGGGAGGCGCCGCCCTGGCAGAGACGTGGGTCTTTCCGGAAGTGGACCACGCCCAGGCCTACGTGGTTTTTATTCACACCCCTACGCTGGCTTGGCGTACGCCGGGCCATCCCAATCCGCTGACACTTAGGGGGGGGGCGTAACAGGCAACATTTCCGCGAGGTCCCCCACTGGCTGGGGTGACATGGTGGCGTCGACTGTCTACTACACTCCATACACCAGCGGTGTTTGTCGCCATGGATATGGGTGTGTTCTGCACACTGCGAGGTGTCCAGCACATCTCCGGCACTGTTGGCATTGTGTACTTTCCCAATCATGGTTCTTCTGCATCCTTCACACATGCCTGGTTGCCACCTCTCCCCACATTCGGCTAGTATGTTGCTGAGGTGCCATGTCGTTGCTGGCTCATTTTCACGGCTTGCCCATGTGGACATTGTAAGTTGTTCTGTCGTGTCTGGTGGGTGGGCATATTGTTGTGCCTGTTGTATGTGATTTTGTGACGTGTGCATTGCCAGAGTTGTGAGTTGCATGGTTGTGGTGTTGAGGTGTGTGGGGTGTTCATTTATATATTGCCAAGGGGCTGTACATTTCCCTTGTTGCCATCCTGGGAATGCTGGTTGATGATGGACTGTTGGAGGATGAAGGTATCATGCACACTGGCGGTGTATTTGAAGGCGACATTGTTGGGTGTTCCACGGTGTTCTGTTGTTGCCTGCACATTGGTGTGGGACGTGTGCTTCCTGTTGCGATGGTTGTGTGCTGTGTCACCAGGGGCCACAGGTAGTACATGTGTGCTGTGTATTGCCCCCAACACGTGCGTGCATCCTGCTATGGCGTATGGTCCTTGCTTGGTCTCCAGCGGATCCTGCGCATTGTGTTGTACGTATGGGGACTAGGGTACCAGGGTGATGGTTATGTCCAGGACAGGTGTGGGGGACTTGGATGTGGCTGGCTGTGAGACTCCTCCGACTCTGGCGGGTGTTGGATGGGGGGTCTCAGGGGCCAACAGGTGCAGCCACGCCATCAGCTTTGTGTGGGGTGGGAAGTTGGTTGTCCGCTGCATTGTTGCCGTAGGCCTGTTAGGCGATGATGGTCAGGATGCGTAGGTTGGTTGTCCCTTTCAGCCTGTAGTGGAGGGTGACATTGTCAGATGTTGGGTCTGTGCGGCTGGTATGTTTCCTGGGGTTCCGCTGTCTTTGTCTGCGCTGCGTCTGTGTTGTTCCGGGGGGGGTGTTCCGGGTGTGGGATGGGGTGGTGGGGGTGGGTGTTGTAGCCCTCTTGGGTGTCCGGGCTGCATCATGAGTGGCTCCATGGCATCTGTTGCCCTTGGGATGTGGCCCTGGGCTGTGCTCCCTTTTGTGGTGCTGGCTGCCGTCCGACTTTCCACCAGGTCAGAGCAGGTGTAGATTTCCTGGTGCTAACGCGCCTTATCGCCTGTTTTGTGTTTTTATCGCGGATGTGGCTGGTCGTTGTGAATGTTGAGGTGTGCTGTTGTCTCGGGTTTTGTCACGGGAACGCCCACTCTGCATCTCATTAGCGATATTTGCGGGGGTCCTCTGTGGCGATGTTTTTTGAGGCTGCTATCGCGGGTAAACTGGTGCTGTGGGCTGTTAACACCGGCTTGTGAATGAGGAGGTTAATTTATCACGACTTTGGCTGCGATAAAGTGCCGTTAATTCGGCAATAGCTCCTTGTGAATATGCCCCTCTGTTTTCAGATGACTTAATTTATTTCAGATGGTGCAAGGATATCCAGGATTGGATGTTGTTGCAAATTTGAGTAAGAGGGAGATGCCATTCAGAGAGAATACTTTCATGCCCATTTGAGTATGCTTTTCCAATTGATGGTAAAAAATGTAAAGAACAGTGGAGGTCCACATACAGATTGTAGAGAATCTGGGAGAGAATAGAGCCTTGCCAGGATCCTTTACCCAACGAGGAGGGAGGTGATTGAGGGTTGCAGATTTTTATTTATTGACATTGGTTCTCTAAGTGGGAGAATAACCAGCTCAAATGCTTTCCTTGTATTCCTATGCATGCTTTCACAATTTTGAGCAAGGTAGAGTGAGTGACCAGATCAAGGCACAGCTACTCTGATCATGCACAGCTATGATCCAGAGCTAGACGTCAACACACTTTCTACTACTCAACCCAGATAAATCCTCTTCTCATCCACACTCAAAAGCAAGGTCAATGCCACCCTTCTTGAAATTCTGAAAACGGACAGCCTGATCTTCACTCTTCTATCAAGTGTAAAATCTCTCAGCTGTAACTTGAATTCCTCATCAACTCATATTCCTCACATAAACAATATGGCCATGACCACAAAATGTTCCTATATCCCCTCAATAAATTAGAGACATCATACTTAAAGATCACCTGAAAACTGTAGTACATGCCTGAGTGATCTGTATACTTGGCATCAGCAACTCTGTCTTAGCTGCTGTCCCCCACTCACACCTAGTCCAATTAGAGGCCATATTGTGCTCCCCAGCCAGACTAGTGATCTTGTAGAGAAAGTATGGCCATATCTTGCCAAGACTATGTGAATTACATTGGCTACCACTAAAGGAAGGGTACTTTTCAAATTATGCTGCCTAACTTGCAATGCAATGAACTCAATATTTTAGCTCCACTTCTCACCTTGACAGTTCAAAGAAACCTCAGCAGCCGAAATGACTTACAAATTCAAGTATCCAAATTCAAAACATCCTTCATGCAGAAGAGACTCTTCTTGGAGGAAGCAACGTGAGCCTAGAACTCACTTCCAATAGCTAGCAGAATCCAACCTAACCTCATTACATTCAGAAAACTCAAAAATCATTTATTTAACCTCTTCATTGAAGAGCTTCTAAACTATCAATGACTTCTCATATTGTTAAATACTGTGCTTGTTACTGTTTAATGAAATTGAACTGTTAAATATATGTTTACTGTGGATGTAACATTACCAAATGCCTCACATGTGCTAGTGTGCTATAGAAGAACATGAAATAAATTAATAAAACAAAAGCTGCTGATGGGTCGAGAAAAATGGAGAAAGATGAAGCTCCATAATCAAGGGCACATAGAAAATTACCCATTATCTGAAGCATGGCAGTCTCAATTTTACACTAAGACTTAATTGTTTCAGGTGCGTGGCCAAATAATTTTCAGTAATAATTTGAGGATTGGCACATGGCAGAAGTTGACAAGGTCTTCAGGATCTAGTCCTCTTTTTTTTTAGTGGAGTAAATATAGCCTATTTTTAGATATGAGTCCAAACCATGGAAGGTTAGGAGGGGAGTGAGGCAGGGTTGTATCCTTGCTCCAGTTTTATTTACACTTTATATCAATAACCTAGGGGCCAGATTATCCGATGCAAGCAAGGACGCTCCGAGAGTTGGTTTAAAGTCTATCCCAGCCCTTTTATATGCTGACGATGCAGTGTTACTTGCCAGGACACCAATTGGGTTAAAACGTCTTGTAAATACTTTTATCGATTTTATGGTCTCATTGGAACTTTCTACTAATTTTACAAAATCACATATAATGTCATCGGGTAAGACCAGGCGTGAGAAGCGGGCACTTTTATGCAAAGGTGGAGAGTTGTCCAATGTTGCTACATATCCATATTTGGGTGTACTTTTGATGAAAAGGGATCCTGGGTGGCTCAACGAGCATTGAAGAAAAACACTCTAGCAACAGCTGCAGGGGCAACGCTGGACTTTGCTAGAAGATTAGGGAGCAAACCCTTATTGCTATTATTGAAAGTTTACAATGAGAAATGTATCCCCATGACAATATATGGTAGTGAGGTTTGGGGCTATAAAGAGGTAAAGGACCTGCAAGGGGCCGAGAATACATTTTTAAGGAAACTTTTAGCTGCTCCCCGAGTACCCCTGCATTTATGGTGCACGAAGATTTAAAGCAGGGTTATATTACAGATTGTATTGCAGTGGCCCAGTTAATATGATGGCTAAAAATCTGGTCGAGGCCCAAGCCCTGCTTAAATCAAACTATTTTAGAGGACTGCATGAAGTTAGATAGGTTCGCAGATATTCCCTGGCTAAGTTATGTTTTACAACAGCTCACGGCAATGGGGCGCCCCGAGCTTTTTAAGCAACCAACACCACTGCACCTCGGGGAGGTGAAAGCCATTAAAAGTAAATTTTTAACCAAGAGAAGGATGGAAAGGGAAACAACTGAACTCACCAAACCCACAGTTAGACTTTACATGATAATGAGCCCTGGGATTTTAGACAAACCTTTTTGGGCTTTTATCAATAATTTGCATCATTGTTTTCTTTTATCAAGATTTAGGTTCAATTGCATTCACTGGCTCCTTACAGTACCACAGGGTTTTGCTAAGGTAGGATCTTTAAAACCCTGTTCTTGTGACGACTTTTCAGACCAAGATTTGATGCACTTTATGTTTTTTTGTGGTTTTTATAATGATGTACGGTCTAAGCACATTTTACCTCTTTTTAAAGACTGCCAATTTGCACAAGTAATACCAGCCCTGATATACTTGCAAATGCTTTCATCCCCTCTAATATGTTATGGGGTTGCCAACTATTTAGCGGGTGCTGTACGTAGTAGGAAAAAATGGACCACAAGTAGAAATGACCTGGGCTTTTCCGAGTTGAATGTTGAAATTTCCTCTAACCTATTTGATGATTTTTTGATTTTGGTAGTGATATAATAATGCTTTTATTTTTTAATATTGAATAGGTTGGCTGTACAGGTTGTTTAACATTATGTCTTATTTACTTACGGGCTAACCAACAGCTTTTTATGTTTCCTGCTTTTTACTATGTATTTGTACTGGTTACTACTTGTGTATATCTACTTTTATGGTCATAGTGTGGCCGAATAAAGTTTTATTGACTTGACTTCACTTGACTAGATATGAGTCTTCCCTTGCCAAGGTGAGGCTTTTATGAGGTGAGCCTAATCAGGCGAATGGATATGACAATGCTTCTTAGAAGGGTGTCAGAGATAGGCATTGAAATGAGCAGACGGTTTAAGATTTGTAATGGTGTTGATTACTTCTATATGGGTGATTCTTTGTTTGTGTACTAGATATAGGTGAATCTTTGGGTGGGTGTCTTAAGTTTTTGATCATTTGTCTGGTAAAGTGAAGGATATTTCAATCTTCTTGACTTTCGCCTCAAAGACTAATAATGAAGTTTATTTGCATTTCTTTTGAGGATTGGTGGACCTTAAAGGAATAGGAGATTTGGTTGATTTTTCACTTTTTCAATTAGTTTGCTTGATCACATTTTAGCTACATCGACATTTAATTTTAGGTATGAAGATTCAACCTCACAGATGAGTGGTTATACTTCTTTCTTTCCATATAATCCATTATGGAGTTAGCCATACCAGGGTTTTTTTCATCAGAGATACTCAACAGCTCTCAGAGCTCTTTTTTTGCTTATTCAGATCTTTGTAAGATTCACTCAACCAGTTTGTATTTTCATTTACAGGGTTGTCTCAAGATCATTCCTGATGTTCTTCAAGAATTTATAATAATGGGAAATGAGAGAGTTTAATATTTTGGTGTCTTTGACCCAGTGCTTAGTGCCTCAACGGACTACATTCTCCTTGGTGACCTCAATTTCCACCTGGACAACCTTGACGACCACAACACCTCCTCCCTACTGGAAAACCTCACCACTATCGGACTCAAACTGGTCACCTCTCCAAACCACTCAGTAGGACACATGCTTGACCCCATCTTCTCCGCAAGCAACAACATCTCTGTCAGCCACACCTCCGAGCTACATTGGACCGACCACCACTGCGTCCACTTCTCCTTCACCAACCCACCTTACTCCACCACACCCACCGCTATCCTTGCAGAAGATAGAACAAGGTCACCAAAGACCAGCTCACCACCTCCCTCAGCAAAACCCCACCACCGACATCCACGGACGCCAACGCCTCAGCACGCAACCTCCACCTATGGATCTCTAACTGTGGCAACACAGGGGCTTCCCTCAGGAAACCCTCAGGCAAGCAGCTCTCCAAGAAAGCCAGCTGGTTCTCTCCTGCCCTCCAAGAGTCTAGGCGCAACTGCAGACGGCTCGAGAAAAGATGGAGGAATAGCAAGATCTTACCAGACCACCTAGCCTTCAAAACTGCTGTCACCGCACACCACCACCTCGTCAGAACAAGAAAGAAAACAGCCATACAGGAACACATCAACGCCAATGCACACAACAGCAAAGAACTCTTCACCGTGGTCAAAGAATTCGCCAAACCCGACACGGAGACAGCAGACATTCCCCCCCACCCAAGACCTCTGCGACAACTTTGTCACCTTCTTTCACCATAAATTCAAGGAGATCTATGACAGCTTCGCAACGCAAGACCCGCCCACCCCACCGGCAACCACCGTACCCAATGGCTCGAGACCCAAACAGACCCTGCCCAACTGGACCACCCTCACTTCTGACGACACCCTCAGGATCATGAAGAGCATCCACTCTGGAGCCCCTTTGGATCCCTGCCCTCACCACATCTTCAACAGAGCCAGCACCTCCATTGCCCCAAACTCTGCCACACCATCAACTGCTCCATTAAGTCTGCCACCTTCCCTGAAGACTGGAAACACACAGAGGTCAATGCCCTGCTGAAGAAACCCTCTGCCGACCCGACAGACCTGTAGAACTACAGACCCATCTCTCTGCTCCCCTTTCCAAGTCATCAAGAAGGCCATCAACGCCCAACTCTCCGAGTTCATAGAAACAAACCGCATCCTGGACATCTCCCAATCATGCTTCAGAAGCAATGACAGCACTGAGAGCGCACTCCTCACTGTCACAGATGACATCCGAACTCTCCTTGACTGAGGCAAAATGACCACCCTCATCCTCCTGGACGTCTCGGCCACCTTCAACACCTTCTCCCACCACACCCTCTGCGCAAGACTCCACGATGCCTGCATCCGTGACAAAGCCCTAGAATGGATCTGCTCTTTCCTCACCAACTGAACACAGAGAATCAGACTTCCATCATTGTACTCGGAGCCCACAGTGATCAGCTGTGGAGTCCCCCAGGCCTCATCCCTGAGCCCCACCCTCTTCAACATCTACATGGCCCGCTTGCAGCCATCGTAAGAAGCCACAGACTCAACATTGTCTCCTACGCTGACAACACACAGATGATTCTCTCCCTCACTGATGAACCTACATTTGCCAACAGCAACTTTCACAACAGGATGAAGGCAGTCACCACCTGAATGAAGGACAGCTTCCTTAGCTCAACTCAGACAAGACCGAAGTCCTCATTCTGGGCTCCTCCCCTCCACCTGGGACGACTCCTGGTAGCCCACAGCACTTGGAACCCCCACACACCCACAGACTATGCACGAAACCTCAGCATCATCCTGGACTCCTCGCTCTCAATAAACTGCCAAATCAACGCCATCTCGTCCTCCTGGTCCCACGCGCTCCTCCTGCTTTGGAAGCAGACTCGACTATGGCAACGCACTATACGCCAGCACACCTAGAAACTCCTAAAGAAACGGCAAAACATCCAGAACATCCAGAACGCCTCGGCCAGACTCATTTTGAACATCCCCCGCCACAGCCACATCACCGGTCACCTGCGAGATCTCCACTGGCTCCCGATCAACAAAAGAATCACCTACAAGCCCCTCACACACGCCTACAAAGCCCTCCACAACTCTGGACCTGCATACCTCAACCACCGCCTCTCCTTCTACACACCCACCAGACGTCTCCGCTCTGCCCACTGACCCTGGCCACCATCCCATGGATCCGCAAGACCTCAGCTGGAAGAAGATCCTTCTCCTACCTCGCTGCGAAGACCTGGAACTCCCTGCCTCTGCATCTCAGGCAATCACAGTCACTGCCTCAATTCAGGAAGGAACTCAAGAACTGGCTCTTCGATTGAACTGCAGATCCCCCCGCCCCCATGGTGCCTTAAAACCTGATTGATTGATTGATTGATAGAGCTTTAATCTCTTCTTTAGTGAAGGGGAAGAAGATAACTATAAATGGTTCGCTTACTCCAGAAAAGATGGGATATCAGCCCTTAAGAACCCTTTTTGGTGATGAAAAGATCTAGGATCACCGATTAAACATATAGAAGTTTGGCATAGTGGAGTGATGGAAGAGAGCTGTGTCTTTGGAATGACCCCCCACTGTGAATTGAAGATGTTGTTAGAGTATGAAGTCTACTCTACTGATTAATGATGAGTTCCATCAGTTTTTTGGCAAAAGTTGTGTTATCTTCCAGAAGGTGATAAATTAGTTGTAGGTTTTTGGGAAAGGGTTGGATCTCTTATGTTCCGAAATCAGGTATTGGAAGGGTAGGTAATTGCCATTTTCAGACTTATTAGCGCAATACAGTTTTTATAAATGATAGACACTCCTTGCCATATACGACATTCCTAGTTCAGTCTAATTATGAACGACTTGGGGCTGGCCAAGCATAGGAGGGTTTGAAAAAGGATGAGAGGTTTCCTTCACCTAGTTTATGTAAAGAGTATCCATTGTGTTTAAAATGTCAATACGTTGTTTAGCCACAGATTAGCAGTTATGTATACCTATGTATATATGTATGCTTGTATGTATGCATGTATGTATGTATGTATGTATGTATTTATGTATTTATATAGGTAAACTGTAGAATGATTCCAAGTCACCTACGGAAGAACGTGCTGCAAATGAACTCTTAATTCTCTGCACCTTTCACAGCAGTGCTCAGCCTATGTCAAGAACAGCTAGGACAGGGTACTGATGCATCCACGGTGTGTAGCCTGAAAGTCAAATAATTTTTTCCTGGAGCATTCATTCAGTATTTCATCAGTCGATGACCCTTAACTTTCCCTTCTAGTTTGTGACAAACTAAAGGTGCTTTTCAGTTATTTCCAAACACTGCAGATTTAACATTCTGCAAATATATCATTACCTAAGATTGTATGAAAGTCAGGTCCAGAAATCACAGAACAAGTAAGCACTACATATGAGTGGTTTGTATCTGAACTAAACAGCAGAGTGGAAGTTTTATAAAAAAAAAAAAAAAGACAACATTATTTGAAATCCTACCCAACCATTGAATTCAAAGTACATAACTCATTTAAAACTGAAACAAGCACAAGACAACATGAACGGTACCAATTATATATTTGATGAGCTAAAAACTTTTATATTTTTAATGGGAATATCAGAACAGTAAGTACTAAAGCAGGTTTATATATTTCATCGGGCAATGGCATATGACTTTACAATAAGAATTTATCATGGAGCCGGGAGGTTAATGTCTATGACAAAAGTCTATAGGAATTCAAAACTGTACAAAAACTATTTTTAGTCCTATTTGGGTCATACTTGTGGCACCAGTGGCAATCATCATACTGTATTATGATGGTGGCGGCTTAGCACAGTAGACCTTTGAAGTTAGAAGAGTTCACTGAAATGGTAGCTGGTCGCAGGTGATACCTTACTAGATTTTCATAGTCTCAGTTTGCTTCAGTGAGGGCTCTTGCTAAAATATCTCACTGCTGTGAAACACATCCAGGTGGGGCCAGGCAGTGTCAAAAACTGGTGCAGGAAAGGGAGTTTTCAGAGTTTAAGAACTGTAAAAAAAAGTATACTTCTTCAAAGCAGTTTTCCTTCTAAATCTAAAAGATTTGACGCTCATAGCTTTATTGTAGGCTTTCGTTGGTTTACCCCACAAACTGGTAAAGTTCAGCATGTATTAGAGTTTACACATGTGTGAGAAATAACATCTCTCAATATATTTAAGCCACAGGGTCTAGACACTGTTGTAGTGTTTACTGGGCCCTTACATGCATTTCAATATATGTGTTAACCTCCTGCTACCTCGCACATACAGTTGGTCCTCAGATGGATCTTGTTCTGTGCTGAAAGGGGTTAGACATTCGGAGGATGGACAGTTACCCAATGAGGGCCAGGAATAGGATAACTGTATCTTTAACTCAACTTCCTTACAATTGATGAAGCTCTCAAAGTGACTATTATCATAAGTTACCCAAAACCATTAAATCACTATCAAAGAATGATGAGTGAGAACAGCAGAGTCAACTTAAGAATTTAAAGTTTAGTTATTCACTGTATAGGTAAAGACAATTTCCATTAAAATAAAATGCAAAAACAACAGTTGATGGACAGAATGCAGAACAATGTCATACATTCACCCCAGTACAGAGATCTGGACCTAAATCCATCGTTTTTTTGCTCACCATGCCATTCCAGTTTGAACCCAGCCATATGCAAATCAGTCTTGACCCTGTGCCTCATGGGAACAGTCCAGCCCGAACTGCCAAGCCAGGTCCTCCCTGGACTGGAAACAAGCATCCTAGGACCGGTTTCGGGGTTTCACCACCGGGGTTTCACCACCAACAAAACAGAAGTACTCATCATGGGCCCAAACCCCGACGCCTGGAGCGACACCTGGTGGCCCCCCACCCTCGGAAACCCGCCAACGCCCACAGACCACGCACGTAACCTGGGAATCATCCTGGACTCCGAGCTCAAAATGGACCGCCAGATCAACTCTGTCTCGTCTTCCTGCTTCCACACCCTCCGCCTCCTTCGTAAGACCTTCAAATGGATCCCCCTCAAACACCGAAAGACAGTCACTTACGCCCTGGTCACCAGCAGACTCGACTACGGCAACGCACTCTACGCCGGAATAAACAAAAACATAATCTGCAAGCTACAGAACATCCAGAACGCCGCCGCAAGACTGGTCCTCAACCTGCCAAAACACTGCCACATCTCCCAGCACCTGCGCACACTCCACTGGCTCCCCGTCGAGGCGAGAATCACCTTTAAGATGCTCACCCATGCACACAAGGCCCTCCACAGCACCGGACCCGCATACCTGAAAAGCCGACTCAAATTCCACGCACCCCAAAGGACCCTACGATCAGCCCAGCTCTCCTACGCCGTGGTCCCCCGCACCAGAAAGACCAGATCAGGAGGCCGCTCCTTCTCCTTCCTCGCAGCCAAAGCATGGAACGCCCTTCCGCTCCACCTCAGACAGACAACATCGCTCCCCATCTTCACAAGAAACCTCAAAACCTGGCTCTTCGACAGACCCCCTCCTTGATGGAATGGAACCTGCACCCCCACCCCTAGCGCCTTGAGACCCTTACGGGTGAGTAGTCGCGCTTTAACTAACTCCTGATTGATTGATTTATCACCCCTCTTCAGCCAGGATAGCTTGATTCCAGTGGCATGGAGAGCACGGGACCCACGTCTGGGCATACCCGTCCCACTCGGGGTGACAAATGCAAAAACAACAGTTGATGGACAGAATGCAGAACAATGTCATACATTCACCCCAGTACAGAGATCTGGACCTAAATCCATCGTTTTTTGCTCACCATGCCATTCCAGTTTGAACCCAGCCATATGCAAATCAGTCTTGACCCTGTGCCTCATGGGAACAGTCCAGCCCGAACTGCCAAGCCAGGTCCTCCCTGGACTGGAAACAAGCATCCTAGGACCGGTTTCGGGGTTTCACCCTTTTCAGCCAGGATAGCTTGATTCCAGTGGCATGGAGAGCACGGGACCCACGTCTGGGCATACCCGTCCCACTCGGGGTGACAAATTCAAAAACAACAGTTGATGGACAGAATGCAGAACAATGTCATACATTCACCCCAGTACAGAGATCTGGACCTAAATCCATCGTTTTTTTGCTCACCATGCCATTCCAGTTTGAACCCAGCCATATGCAAATCAGTCTTGACCCAGTGCCTCATGGGAACAGTCCAGCCCGAACTGCCAAGCCAGGTCCTCCCTGGACTGGAAACAAGCATCCTAGGACCGGTTTCGGGGTTTCACCCCTCTTCAGCCAGGATAGCTTGATTCCAGTGGCATGGAGAGCACGGGACCCACGTTTGGGCATACCCGTCCCACTCGGGGTGACAAATGCAAAAACAACAGTTGATGGACAGAATGCAGAACAATGTCATACATTCACCCCAGTCCAGAGATCTGGACCTAAATCCATCGTTTTTTGGATTCAAGATAGCCTGGCTGATGAGGGTTATGAACCCGAAACCGGTCCCAGGATGCTTGATTCCGGTCCAGGGAAGACATGGCTTGGCAGTTCGGGCTGGACTGTTCCCATGAGGCACAGGGTCAGACTGATTTGCATATGGCCATGTCTGAACTGGGGTGGTGGAGTGAGCTAAAGAATGATGATGGATTAAACCCAGATCAGTCGACTGGGGGTGAGTGTTTGATTTGCTCTAACGCTCCGTCCATCATCCCCTTTGGTATCGCTTTGTTCACCCTAAGTTGGCAGGGTATGCCCAGACGTGGGTCCCTTGCTCACTTTGCCACTGGATTCAAGATAGCCTGGCTGATGAGGGTTATGAACCCGAAACCGGTCCCAGGATGCTTGTTTCCGGTCCAGGGAAGACATGGCTTGGCAGTTCGGGCTGGACTGTTCCCATGAGGCACAGGGTCAGACTGATTTGCATATGGCCATGTCTGAACTGGGGTGGTGGAGTGAGCTAAAGAATGATGATGGATTAAACCCAGATCAGTTGACTGGGGGTGAGTGTTTGATTTGCTCTAACGCTCCGTCCATCATCCCCTTTGGTATCGCTTTGTTCGCCCTAAGTTGGCAGGGTATGCCCAGACGTGGGTCCCTTGCTCACTTTGCCACTGGATTCAAGATAGCCTGGCTGATGAGGGTTATGAACCTGAAACCGGTCACAGGATGCTTGTTTCCAGTCCAGGGAAGACATGGCTTGGCAGTTCGGGCTGGACTGTTCTCATGAGGCACAGGGTCAGACTGATTTGCATATGGCCATGTCTGAACTGGGGTGGTGGAGTGAGCTAAAGAATGATGATGGATTAAACCCAGATCAGTTGACTGGGGGTGAGTGTTTGATTTGCTCTAACGCTCCGTCCATCATCCTCTTTGGTATCGCATTAAAATAAAATAGCATACAGCCCTACTAATCAATTAGTAAAGGATTTAATGAAATATACCAAGCCTCTGAGATTCGTGGAGAATTTGATGGATGAACAGGAAAATCTTCCTTAGCCGAGGCAGATTTGGACTCATAGAGCGAATGTGTCGATAGGAAATGGGAAGCCAGGTAAGCCTTATAAAGATGCTCAGGAATGTTCAGCAAAGTTCCAAGCAGCCAGTTCTAGCTCGTCAAGACAGCAATCTGTCTCAGTCTGTCCCTGTAACCACAAGAGTCACAGCAGCATGACATGAACCCTTCATCCGAAAGGTTCAATCTGCGTCAGGACACCGGTCAGCAGCAACGAGTCCTAGTCCCGGCAGCAGAATTGGAATCCGAATCAAAAATCAGATAACTCATGTCTCAAGAAGGCAGCTGCAGACAGACAGACTGGAACCCCTGTTTCTCTCAGAATCGAACAATTATATTCGAAAGGGTTTCTGGGGTGACACCCCCTGGCATCACCAAATTGTCAGACCACTCAGTTCCATTGGTCAGTCCAAAGTAAGATGAGGTTGATGTAGCAGGAAAGACGATACAAATCTGGAAAAATGAAGTAAATCGAATATGAAGCTCCTCCTGTCATGCAAGTTAAAGACACATTGAACATTGAAACGTTGAAAATGATGACATGGGGGTTGAAAAAGTTCCGTTCTCATGCAGCTTATCCAGAGTGTACAGAGGAAACAGTTATCATTTCAATACAGTTTGCTAGATTTAAAAAAATTCCCATACGCTTTAGAATATTCAGTCAATGACTTCTCTGGAAAGGGAAGTAAAATGTGAGGCCTGCATGAAATTTGACAATAACCATGCTAAATTGTGAATAGCACATTAATAAGAAAGCTAGCATATTAACTCCAGAATACATTAATAAGCATTTCAAACTGATCATAATTAATACATGAAAGTATAGGGTACTCAGAAAACTTTTTGTAAGTGTCAACATTATTATTTTTTTTTTTCACAACAAATTTTATTGTTGACAGACACAAGAGCCCTGGCAACACCAGGGTAATACATTGTATAAGTATCATGGCACTGGTAAAGATGTAAACTTTTACAATATACTGTTGTCGAAAAATATGAATATGCAAAAATCTGAATTAAACACAAATAAACATTTGAAACTAGAAACATCCCTGTCACAGCGTCCATATACATGTTATCGTACAAGAACTCCAATTGTAATATTTGAATACAGGCATAGTTATTATCGGTATTGGTCCCCAACATTAAATCTTTATGGCAAGTCTTCACTTTGTAGTGTAGGGGGAATAGGTTCAAGATACAAACCCCGATAATCAGCCCACCACTTCCATATCTTCGGGTGTTTCTGGGGTCATCACCGTGTTTTAAAAATTGGTAGTTCTAGCCCCATGGAAAAGTCGAGGCCCCATTTGCAGGCCCCCACAGACGGCGGGGAGGTCGCTTTCCAAGCCTTAGTGATGTCTCACTTAGCCAGTGTAAGGCCCAGGTGTAACAGATGACGTTTGTACCTGTTACCACCAATTCCCTCAGTAATATGAAGCATAGCTAAACGCGGCGACTGTGAAACATCCCACCCCAACACCTCAGAGAGACAGGTTAGCACCCCACGCCAAAACCACGATAAAGCAGTACATTCCCATACCGTGTGAAGGAGAGTGCCCTCGGCCACTCCGCAGCGCAGACACAGGGGGGATGCAATCATCCCGGCACGCCAAAGCCTTTAGCGAGTGAAATATACCCGGTGAAGGTATTTAAATTGTATAAGGCGAAGGCGCGCAGCAATGGCCGCACCGCATGGGGACTCAAGAGCCTCAACCCAGTTGTCTTCATCAAGTGGGCCCAAATCCTTTTGCCAGGCGTCTCTGGTCTTAGTAAGTGTGGTGTGGCTATTAGTGACCAATGTGCGATATAATACTGTAATTTTGTGCGCACCCATCTCTCCCAGGAACACCTTAGCCTCAATGGGATTGAAGTCGGGAATATTGTCTTGTCATGATAAATAGGGGGAGAAAGCATGACAAAATTGCAGATATCTGTAGAATTGCGACTGGGGCATATGGAACTCGGATTGTAGCTCCTGGAAGGAATTCAGGACTTGACCATGGAGGACTATGCCAATCGTTGAGATACCGATGGCAACGCAGCCCATGAATCCCTGCAGCTCGGACAATTGTGGTAGGAGGCCATTGCACCAGAGAGGGGTCTCTTTTGTCAGTTTGCCCCACCATCCCATCCTACGCAGTGCCTGTTGCCATACCACAAAGACCGTCCTGGTTGCGGGCAGCAGAGATTTGAGTGTCGTGCTAGAGTGTAGAATTGTGTGTAGTGATTTAGTGTCCATTAACCAGTGCTCGATGGCGTAGGCAGGGTCGCGTCTATCGCCATACCACCAGTCATTGAGGATGAGGAGATGGGACACAGCATGATACGCCTGGACGTACGGAGTCGCGAGCTCCCCACAGTATGTGGACTAGAAGCAAGTTCTTAGTGCGACACGCACGGAGCCCCGACCCCAAAGGAAGTGACTAAGGATCGCATTGAACTGCCTGAACCATGTAAGCAATATTGGGTAGGGATTGTTTTGAAGTTGATAGAGGAGGCGGGGCAGAGAGACCATCTTAAAAATGGCCGACCGGCCGAATAATGATAAAGGCAAGTGTGACCAGGAGCGCATTTGTTCTTTGACTTGGGTCAACAAAGGAGCCAAATTCTTATTCCAGGAGGCGGATTGAGACGCCAATAGGAAGACCCCAAGATACTTAAATCCGTCCGGCACCATCGTTACCTCGTGCGTCCAAGCCCCGAGCCGATCTCCCCCCGCAGAGGCCACAGAAACGAAATGTGGGCGTTCATATAAAGGCCGGAGTTTTCACCCAAAATTTGTATTATCCGAAGTAGACGTAGGCCGGATCTATTCGGGCAAGTTAAAAAGAATAATACGTCATCTGCGTACAGCGCTATATGATTGGAAACCTCTCGTGACCACTCGAAGCCGGACACTTGGGCATGTATTCTCACCCACGCCACGATTGGCTCCATGGCGAGTGCAAACAGGTAGGGAGACAGAGGGCATCCCTGCCTGGTACTCTTTCCGATGGGAAATGGTCGCAAGATCGAATTGGTGACCCGCACCGAGGCAGTAATGTCTGTGTATAGGAGTCGGATGTATTTAATAAGTCGGGGGCCAATGATAAGGCGGCTCAGCAGTGCAAAGAGGTAGGTCCAGCTAAGGGAATCAAAAGCCTTGTCGATATCAGCGAGAAGGAGCGCAGCTGGCTCCTCCAGCCGATCTACAGAGGTAATAGCGTTATGTGCAAGACGGATATTATGTCGGGGGGCACGACCGGGCATAAAGCTGCCTTGGTCTGGATGAACTAATATTGTTATATGCGTCACAATGCGGTTCGCAATGATTTTAGCCAGAAGCTTCGCCTCTACATTGAGTAGGGAAATCAGTCTATATTAGGTATGCAGTTCTGGGGGCCGACCCGGTTTTAAGAAGATCACTATTTCGGCATGACGCCAATTAGCCGGGAGCCGGACATCTTCTGATGCCACATGAAGCGCTGCTAGATAATGTAGTGATAGTTGAGATGGGTACTTCTTATAGAATTCGCAGGGGAATCCATTCGGGCCCGGTGCCCTACCCGAGCTCATGTCAGCAAGAGCACTCTGAATCTCCTCAGTCATGACCGGGGCATCCAGGTCATCCCACACAGAGTCTGATAGGGACTTCGGGGTAGATCGGCCAGAAACCGGTCAATGGTGGCCTCAGGGAGAATCTCCCGTGGGGCGTATAAATCTACGAAGTAGTCAGCAAAGCTAGTGGCAATTTGTGTAGGGTCTGTAAGTACCTCGCCCGCTGGGCTAAGAACTTCAGGGAGAGTCACGAGCCGGAGCGTCTGCTGGCACAGATGGTGCAGAAGGGCACTGGATTTGTCCCCCCATTGATATATCCAGCTACAAGTAGCAAGCCAATAAGTTTTGGCTTCGTCTAACAGGTCGCTAGCATATAACTGTTGTGTCATGGAGAGCTGACGGCAAATTGCGCCACCATCCGCATCCCTACTCCTTCACTCTAAATAAATGATTTGGGCCTCAGTGCGGATCAATTTTTCCCGGCATTGTTTACGTCGTGCAGTGCAGAAGGCAATATCCACCCCCCCTTAGTGTTGGCTTTATGGCTTCCCAAAGGGTCCCGGGGAAGTCGACTGTGCCAACGTTGTGGGAAAAATATTCAGTAATGGCGGTATACATCTGCTGGTGATACAGTTCGTCCTGCAGGAGCCACGACGAAAGACGCCAATGGGGTGGGGAGTGCTTGGGGCCCAGGTGCAATAGTAATGCAAGATCTCTGGTGTCTCAATTTTATGGATATGGGGAGCAGACATGAATATATAATCAAGGCGAGAGAACGAGTCATGAGTACTCAAAAAATATGTGTAACCTTTCTCGGTCAGGTGTAGTTTCAGCCAGGTATCAACCCATCCCACTCCCTGGGTCAGCGTTCAGAGTTTCGACTTGCGCGAGTCAGCCCGCAACCCCGTATCACGCCATCTATCTGTCGAAGGACACATTACGTCATTCCAGTCCCCCCCCAGCTATCGCTGGGCCCTGCGGAATCTCCACCTGAAGGGACATCAAACGCTCCACCAAGTTCCATGACAAGGGTGGGGGGGCATACACACAGATTAGAGTAAGGCGCTAACTATATAATGTGCCGGTCGCCACTATATATCTGCCCTGGAGGTCTGACCAGGTCCTATCATGAACAAATGGCACCCTGCGATGGATTAGTATCACTACTCCCCGAGAACCCCTAGTGAAGCCAGAGTGAAAGGTCTGGATAAAGCCAAAGAGCGCGAGACATGGTGTCTTGTTACCCAACAAGTGAGTTTCCTGTAGCATTAGGATATCAGTGTTGTAGCGCTTGGCTTGGCGGAGTACGGCCCCCCTTTTAATCTTGTCCAGCAGCCCACTGACATTCCAACTAACAATATCCAATCGCCGCGCCTGGGTTTCTGTCATGTCGGGTATCTGACGTGCAAGGAGGCCAGCATGTGGGTAACGTGATACAATCGGACTCTATACAGGAGAGAGAAGATTGTGACACTGAAAAACAACATAAACTTCCCATGAAACCCCCCACCCTCCCCCCCAATACCTCAACAATTTTGAAGCATCTGTCGCGGCATGGTGAGCGTCCCGCCTCCAACGGGGGGTAGGATCCGCTCCCAGCCAATGGATCCCCGTTGAACATTTCTTGCACATTAAAGCATCTTCGGACCCACTGAAATGTACAAGTCCGTGTAGCCCAGGTTTAATCAGCCTTCTAGGTTGGTGTATCTAATAAAAACGATTCTGACAGCATACGTTAGGAAGATGTAGGAGCTTGTTGAACCTCCATAACTCGTCTGCGAGAGTTACTGCGATTTTGGAACCTTCTCTTAGAGCGTGACCGGCGTTGCTGTTTCCCACTGATCCTGGGAGGGTCTTCGCCGGGACCTCCCAATGAAGTGTCTGAGTCTATTCCAGAGGGAGCCTGGGGCCTCAGTTTCACCGATTCGTCTGTCCAGCTGATCACCTCTTCGGGTGACTCAAAGAAGTAAGTCCGTGATTTGTAGGAGACACGTAGGCGGGCTGGAAATAGTAGTGATTATTGAATTTTCAGGCCTCGCAGGCGGGCCTTTGCCTCAGCAAATGATTGTCAGCACTGTTGAACCACTTTGGTGTAGTCTGGGAAGATCATAATGGACTGAGAAGCGTAGGTAAGGATCCCCTTCAGCCTTGCATGTTGGACCATCACATCTCGGTCTTTATAGCTAAGGAATCGAGCAATAATTAGACCGGGACGTGCGCCGGGCGGCGGTTTCCGCAGCAGGGCACGATGTGCCCGCTCGATTATGAAGCATGTAGACAAGGAATCAGCTGGGAGCCACTCCACGAGCCATTTGGTAAGGAAGTCAACTGCATTGATGTTCTCGCAGCCTTCAGGAAACCCCACAAATCGGAGGTTATTCCTTCGAGCACGGCCCTCCGCGTCATTCACTCTCGCCGCCAGGCCATGCATTAGCGACTCACAACTGGACATCTTCTTTTGAAGGGTGGTCATTTCATCTTCCGTCGTGGAGATCCGCGATTCAGTTTCGTAATCCTCTGTACCGCGTTGTGAAGATCCTGCCGAAGGAGCATAAGGTCCGATCCGACAGCGCCGATTTTAGCTTCCAGCGCGTCCCTGGACTGAGTGATAGCCACCAGCAGCGCAGCGTTGTCTGGAATAGTAGCTGCCACATTTTCGGAGGCAGAAAGTTGGGCCCCAGCGCCAGTGTACTTGTCCATTGTGGATTGTTTGGATGTGGCCCCCGAGGGTTTATCCTTAGCCATTTTGCTCAGGTCGAAGGAGAAGCGCAGCAGGCCCAAGGCAGGGAAGCCACCGATATGCGACCAGCACCGCCGAAATTCGCCACTGTGGACCCAAGGGTGGCAACCGGGGGAGGGTGCCACACCCACAAGCAGCACCAAGGCCTAGCCTGGTCGCCGCCGCAGGTGAGGACCCCCCGTCCGCCCTAATCTCCGGCCCCTGGTGACCCGGCCGCAGCTGAGGCCGTCACAACCAGTTGTAGTATGCTCCAGCGTCCCTCAGGATCGGGCAGAGGATCGCAGTTGGGGGCAATGCCGCAGCGTGCCAAGGCCGATAAGGCAGCCCACTATATGTCCGTGCAGTGGCACCCGAGGCAACACAGGAGAAGGGGAGACGCACCAAACCCCCGGCACGGAAGCGGCAGCGAGAAGGAACAGCCAGGGGCCCAGCACTCTCACCAGTGGGCCGCAGCTCCCGGGTTTAAGCCAGGCTCCTCCAGACTCACCAGCACCCTCTCCCGGGCTGGGTCCCCTCGCCGCAGGCCGGGCGGCACAATCTCGCCCCGAGGCCGCACAAGAATCGGGCCCAATAGGTATCACGGTCCGATGTGACCGCCGAGCGCCGGGGCACTCAGCCCCCACCAGGTGCGCGTCCACAGCACCAAGGCAACCCCGGGGCCACCGGGCAACACAACCCCGAGTGGGCGGCAAGAAAATGGCAGCACGGCCTGGTCAATGCGTATTCGCCGGGCCAGCTAAGCTGCAATCACGCCGCGGGCCGAGTCGGCCGCCGAAGTCCGGACGTCAACTGCAGATAATCCCCCTCACGGCCCCACATCCAGCATGACTGCACAGCAGGAGAGGGGGGCCGACCTCGCCCCGGGCCGCGCTGCAACCCCCACCCAGTGCTCTGGTCACACAAGTAGGCCAATCTCAGGTCAGGCCTCTTGGTCCCGCTCCCCCGCCATCCAGATGATCGGGCCCCAGGAAGGGGAGGGTGGGGCTACCGCGGTCCGGTCAGACCGCCGAGTCACCGAGCACATCAGCAGGAGCACACAACTCCAGTCTATCCCAGGGCAATCCGACGACCACAGCTCCACCCGGGTAGAATAGTCAGTAGAGGTGCAGCTCCGCCGGAGATCTCCATCCAGGCCCAAGTCCACTAGGCCGCACCCACGTTACAGCCCATGGAAGCCTCCGACGCGAGGTCCAGGCCCCGGCATCAAGGGGGAGGTGTTCCGGGCCACGTCACTGAGCGCAGCCCCCGGGGGGACCACCCACGGGCGACTATCCAGGAGGCTACTTCGCCAGATATTCCGACTGCACCACAGTCGACAAGCAGCAGGCCCGTTTCTCTGGAGGCCGGGCTCGTCCAGAACAGCACCCCGGGCCCCAATCCGTCCGCGGCTACGGCCATTCAGAGGCAGCAATCGGAGCTCAAGGGAGTCATCGCTGGTACTCCGAGGTCTCACCGAGTGCTGCTGAAGGTCAGTGCAGCCGCAGCTACATCAATGTGGCAGGATTTATGAAGGATTTCAGTGGGCTACGGGAGCTACTCTAAGGCGCGTCCGCCATGTCGGACTGTCAGGCCACGCCCCGAAGTGTCAACATTATTCGTATAAGAAAATGCATATTAATCTTTGTTGTTTATGTTATCTAACAAATACATACGCAAACACATGTTAATGAAGTTTCACGAAGGCACATTTAAGTATATTTATGTAGCACTAACTTTTCTTTTGTCATTTTCTCTGCACACATTATAACATGAAATAACATTTTTGTAACTTTTCACATGAATCAAATCCATTAGTAACGTAAGATTTTTCTCCTACATTATTCTAACACATATCAATGAATGAAAATAGTATTTCATGATCAATTGTCCCATCTATATCAATTAACATACAAAATGTATGAAATGTATCTTTTCATCTGCATGCTTTTATGATGTGGTATGTGAATTGTATTATTTGCATCATTTTTCCTTACATGTAAATTAACACGTTTTGTCATCGTTTGCGCAAAAGTTATCATAATTATTTATTTTTTTGTCAGTAAAATCCTTTGATGTAATTTCTGCTCTATCAATACAAACCTAATTTTCAAATTCAACTTCTGATGGCTACATCAAGATACTGTCTTTGTTAAACTGGAGTCCTGCCCTTTCAAGATGGTCTTGGCATCACAGCTACCAAAGACTGTCTATCAGGGCTTTCAGGGGTGCTTGAGCTCCTACAGGGGGGCGACCCTATAATTACAGTAACAAAGCGAAAGATTTCAATAGTCCTAGGCATGGCCTTCAAGATTGGGCTGAGAGGGTGGGCTGTGCCCCAGCACCTGCTCTTTCAAGGGCCGCAGACCCTTTCAGTAATATTTATTTATAGATTTTTATTTGAAAGTAACCTTGTAGTCTTCATTATTTTAGGAGCCATTTAAGTGGCCATACCATTAGATGGTGCAGACACATTGAGGTTTATTTACAAGACTCTTGTGCTGCCTGTGTGTCACCTTTCATGACGCTCCAGAAGCGCAGAGTGCAGACTCCTATCTGTGAGACCACGCAAAGCCACTTTGCGTGTCGCTTTTCATGGCCTCGTAGATATGGTAAGGCAACGCAGCGCAAGTCACTGTTTTGCCTTACACTGCATCAGGGAGGCATTCCATGGGCATTGCAGTGGTCGTTCCCATGCAGCACCCAAGGGTTTTGATGCATTCCCAGATTTACAAGGATCTGTAAGCCTGGGAATGCATCAAAACTGTACGCCTCCCCATGGTAGGATTAATGAGGAGAAATATCTTTATTTCTCCTCGTTCTTTCCTTTTTCTGTGTGTGCTGCATTCTGCAGCACACTTAGAAAGAGGAAAACGCCTCCATGGATTGTTTTTGTGCCAGAAGGTGCCCCTTCATGCCCAAAAACAATCCTACCATCAACGTAGACACCCTTGCACCATTGTGCCTGCGTTGGCACTAGGCACCATGTTGTGTGCTGGCTGAAAGGACAGGAATGCACTGTATCTCATAAAGACGGTGCATTCCTGCCCTTTCAATTTGGCGTAGGGCAGCGCCGCAAAAAGACTCGCGGCGCTGCTCAATGTAAAATCATTGTAAATGAGGCTCATTGTTTTCACTTTCTCTGTAGTTCATTTTTTAATACTTGACAGGTACTCATGGCACCTGGTGGCAAAACAGAAGAAGCGTTCAAAAGAGGCCGTATTAAGCTTCTGGTCCTTGCAACATACTCTGAGCCTAATTGGATAATAATATGGCATTCATTAGTTACAACCCTATAGTTGTACCAGGCCTCACGTTGTATCTACACAAGTCCCTAAAATAAATGACAATTGTATTAATAAACTGAGACCAGTTGTCCACTCTTACACCAATAAGAGCAAACATTTCCTTTACAGCAGTATTGAACACAACACCTTATCTCGTGGCTGAATAACTGTGATACTGTAATAGGATTCTCAGGCAAATTATTATTCCCACTGAACCATTGGAGTCTCACATCTGTTTGCCTGACTCTTGACGGGTCTGGGGAAAAGATTTAGCAGCCATCCTCATACCAGGGGAAAGCTAATTAACACTGCTTTACAAAACAACTGGGAACCCTTTTGCATATAAAAGAGTTCAGTTGCAATTAGCTATGCCTACCAAGCAATTCAAATTGACGACAAATTCTAGTTTTTTTTTTTACTTTATTTTGTTTCATTTTTTAAAATGAAGCATGATCCTTGCCTGGATGTCTAACAGAATTCTGTGCAGATAATATGAAACAACAATATATGAAACAGACAATAGAAAATGAATACAACAAAATCAAATAAACAGAATAATAAAATAATATTAATTCATAACGTGAACAAAAGAAAGAAAAGGGCAAGTTGCTCATCCTTCAAAGTAAACATCAGCAGAAGCAAACAGAAACGCTTTTAGCTCTTTCTAAAACACAATATTGATGAAGTAAGACACAGAGAAAGAGGCAGATAGTTCCAAAAATTAGGCACCACTACTAAAAATGCCTAAAAAGACAGAATCTTACAAACTCACAGTATTTCAGATAAGAGCAAGATGGTACGCATGAGCCCTCCTTCCTATTTGGAGCATCATGCCCACTGTTGCAAAGTGACCCCTTTTTGGGTGGTCAACCCCTTTTCTTCATTGTTTTGGGCCTCTGTTGCTGGCAAACTTAAATACGGTTCCCAGTGTATTTGCTCTGACCGGCTAAAACATGTTGAAATTAGCTTAAACCTGATCGGCACATTTAACTTTTCTATAAGTAGACCAGGCCATTGTATTTGGTGCAAAAATGCACCCATGGCATGGAAAGTTAAATGCCACTTGTAGACTGCAGCACCTATTAGGCCATCCACTACAGTGGCAGTAAAAATATGGCTTCCGGTCTGCCATGTGTATGTTGACAGCAGCAGCTTCAATGCTGCTGCACATTTCTGTTAAAATCACCCTTTTGAGAGCTATGAAAACGTGATTATAAATATTAAATAAGACACCGCTAAGCACACCTTGCTGCCCACAAGGTAGTGTCCATATTATTTAAGAGTTGAACATGTATAGCATTAGAAATTCCATGTTCCCCCAGTGGCTAGACTGGGAACACCATTGTCACTGGTCAGCCTGTGACTGCTACATAGGTGTAGACATCCACTTTAATCTATACTATTGACCTATACCAGCTACAATTCCATTCAAATACTTATTTTCATATTTAATAAAAATCCAATCTAATGATAAAGTCAGATTTTTGTTAAATATATGGGAAATGTAACTTTTAGAAAGTTACCTTTACACTGCCTAAAGCTACTGAAGGCTAATTTGCATTAGCTCTCTGGTAACTGCCCAGCCAGCACCTGGCCTGAATTACTGTGAAAGAGGTGTGCAAACTACTCCCCGAGGTGGGACAATGACCTGGAAGTGGGGAGTCATTCTCTTACCCTGGCAGGAAGACCAGTTGTGGTGTACCTAGGAACTTAATTTTCTTCAAAGGGCCCTTCCTTGTCACAAGTAAATGTTAGGAGACACCTGGGAAAGTCCCAGCTTTTCTCCTCCTAGTCAGGTTGGCACCAAACCCAGTAGGAGGAAAGTTACCACCAGAGCTGGTTTTGAAAGGCTTCGCCTCTTGGTGGGCACACGGGCTCTGCACAAGGGGAGAAGGGTTTCACCATCTTGGACTTTGAGAGTGAGAGGCACTGTTGAGATTGTTTGCAGTAAGGCAAACAGGAACTACTGAAAAATTCAGAAGGGTTGGCCCCCGGGACCATTTCTCTCATTGAATAGAGAGTGCCCAGGAGTCTCCCTCACCCACAGGCTGTTGAACTCTACAAAGCTGGACCCTCGTATAGCCTGCCTCAGAAGACTTTGTGGGCCTGTGGAAGATCAGAAGAGGACAGACCTGCTGTCTGTGACCTCAGAGGGACACTGAAGGACTGGACCTGCTCAATTGTGTAGCCAGGACAAAGAAGTGGACTCCAAGGGTCAGTTGGATGACCTCCTGTGTAGCTACAGGGACACAACAATCTGCAAGAAAACATACCCAGGAAGTACCCAGCTTACCAGTAGCAACTGGAAGTGGACTAAACTTTTCTGTTGGCCTCCACCTGACACCCTGATAGTCTCTAAGTGCTCTTCCCTGAGGTCCTGTGGTTTAGATCTGTGCTCCTGTGGTTGTTTGAGCACCAGAAGAAAGTCTTTGATAAACCGATGAAGAGCTACAGGGAGACCTGAGGGAAAAAAGTATCCAACTGGCAGTTTCATTGTGTGAAAATGAATTTCAGCTTCGTCCAGGTCAAGTCTCCAAGCAGCTTTAAAAACACAATTTAGAGGCATATTATCAAGTGGCCGCGATAAAATTATCGCCGCTTTAGCGTCTGTTTTCGGGCGAAAAGCGGCGATAATTTTATCGCATTATCATCAAGGAAACGCTAGCGCGTGATTCCTTGAGTTAGGGCCCATTTTACACATGCCTCGCCTCGATAATGAGATGCAAAGGAGGCGTGGCTGTGAAAACAACATGGGATAATATCGCGAAGGCAGCTTCGCGATATTATCAAGGAGGGGTAGCGATATTTGAAATCGCGTTAAGTATGCCTTAACGCAGGAATTTAACGTCTGTTAAATTCCTGACTAAGGCATACCTAACATGGGGGGTGGATTGTGTGGCTAAGACCACAGGCCCTATCATCAAGGATATCGCCGTTTTCCATGGAACATCACTGGAAAACCAGCGATGTTCCATGGAAAACACCGCTATCGCTGGAATAATTATCGCCATTGCGCTATGCGTTGTTAATACAGCGCTAGCATGGCGATAATTTCCAGCGATAGCCGGCGATAAAAATCCTCACGCTAAGAGCGGCCAGCGATAATTATCGCTGCCGCTTGATAATATGCCCCTAAGTCCCTTTCAAATGTCAGCGAGAAATCTCTGAAGCTCCATAGCTCCATCAGGAACAACCGGCTTCAAGTATTCAGCCTTCGGTTCCACAGCAATGGCTACAATTTCAGTAGCAGACAATTCAGATAATTTTTTTCTTCACAAAAAGTGACAAAGTTCCTTTCAACATTTAAATTCAGAAACTTCTTCAAACTTTGGACCTGATTTAAATCCTGGTGGGCGGCCCTTGAGTCTGCCAGGGCAAAGGAGTACATTACTTTATTGCCCTGGCGGAAGGACCCCCCACCAGATTTATAAATGATCACCAGGCAGGCGGTCCTTTATAAAAGCATTTCCAGGAACCGCCATGATGGTGGTTCCTGTCAATGCAACAGCAGGATGTAGCCCTGTAGCACTTAGTTTTATTTTTATTTTCCAAAAGAAAATCCCAAAATGGGATTTCTTTTTTTAAACTAAAAAATATGATGCTCCCCTCACCATGGGAGTCTTCTCCCAGGGCGGGTGAAGCATTATAATGATTTGATTGTTCCTTACCAGTGGTAATAAACAGTTAAAAATGACTACATGTCCACCTACCCAAATTGGGTGGGCAGGCATGTAGCCATTTATCTGACGGCGCTTACTCCCCAGAGCCATCAGAGAGCATTAATCACAGTGGAGACAGAGGGCCCTATTATGATGTTGGGCGGACGTATGGGAACCGTCCGACCATGGGTCGGCGGTTCCCCACACCTTATTACAATGAGACCGCACATGGTGCAGTTGCATACTCCCATTTCCCTATGGGAGCTTGTGCTGCGGCTGTAAACCAGCTGTAGCACAAGCTCCCTATAGAGAAATGGGAGAATCTGTTCATCCCTGCACTGCGTGGCAGGCACCTCAGGGTGCCAGCCACACGGTTCAGGGGTTAACAGGGGGGCACCATAGATGCCCCCTCGGCCCCTAACCGGCAACCGCAGGATGAAGGGGGCCCTGCTAGGGGCCCTCAATGTCACTTTCTGACAGGCTTTCCATGTTAGAAAGCCTAACATGGAAAGCTTGCCAAAAACCGACATTGTAATCCCTACGGCGGAAACTCCATCCATAGGGATTATGTGCTGCTCTCCGACTGGCCGACGGGCTGCAGAAGCCATTTTCAGATGTTAAATGACATTTGATCGTTCGAAACGTTGGTGAGGAGTAGGTAGGTTCCTCATGGATTATATTTCCTCTTTATAAATAATATTTCCCTCGATATTTTGGAGATGTGCCTTCATAAAGGCTGTGAGGTAGTTCTGTTGCTTAAATACTTTACACATTGCATTTGATTGACTGCCTTAAAGGTGTTGCTGTGCACCAGAGGTCATGATCTTCCTTGCCAGGTGTGGTGCAGTTTTCAGAGTTGACCACCTTGTATACAATACAGCACATCTTGAAAGTGATGTAGTCTGAAATAGTAAACCAATGGAATTCTTGAAGCTCAGTGTGATCATCTTGTATTTTTTAAACCTTTTGATGACCTTAGGTCCTGCATGTTGGACACTCTTTAGAAGTGTTCTGTTGATTTGGGGTATGGTGCAACAGACAAATTGATTCCATAGATAAAAGCCTAAACCAATGACTGGATGGCACTTCTGAGGTCTTCTTTGCATAGAGATTAATTCTGTGTATGAAGTAGAATCAGTGGGTGGAAAATAAGGTTACTGTTGATGTAGAATCTAAAGAAGTTGGCATTGCCCTTGAGTTGGGAAGGGAATCCATCTAGTTTCATATCTATGAGATATTTACATACCTTTTGTCTATTGGTGTTTGTGATGGTCAGAGATTCTGTTTTGGTGAGCTTGAGGTAGGACTTTGACATCCAAACGTGGAAGGTGGCAAGGCAGCCCATCAGCAAAATAATGTTATGGCTCAATTTGACCTTTATAGAGGGCTGATTGTCATTCATATAAGGGTGAATGTTAATGTGAAAGTGTTCCTGTGGGTCTTCCAAGAGTTCCATATTCAGTTTTAAAATATTTGGTGTAAGGATGGCGCATAGGTGGATACCATATATTACTTAAATGTGCTTATATCCGGAGCAGCTCATTTGAATGAGCTGGTCTCTGTTCTACATGCACAACACAAACTGGTGCATTTCAGTTTCATTGACGCCCATGTCAAGAAGGGGGGTTGGTGCTTGATGTTATCCAGTCTTGCAGATTAGACAGGACAAGAAGGCAGGTATTGTCTGTATTGGAGAGTAGTACAGCCATGTCAGCCCATTGATGGTACCTGTTTATCTCCACACAGTGGTCTGAACCCAGACTGGTATTCCTACAAGAAAGTTGTGCTCTTGCTTTGTTTCTGGAACTGGTGATTGAAATATTACCTAAGGAACTTCTCCAGGAATGCCAAGTGTGTTACTGGCTGGTCATCAAGGTCCACTTTCAACTTTTTTCAGAACCAGCAGGATTTGTACAGTCTTGAGGGCATTCCTGAAGGTAGCTTGCTTGAGTTGGTGTTGATGGTGTTCAGTAGGATTATTAGGTCATCACATTCACCAGTTATCTACTTACGTATTGATTACAGGATGATATAATCTATGCAGGAAATGACTTTTAGGGCCTGGGCTAGGATTGACAACTCGTTGCTGAGGTAGGAGTATTGAAAGGATAATCTTTTGGGTGATTTAGAGCAAAGAATCATTGGCAACATTGTGGTAATGCTAGATATCAGATTTTGTCATTCTTGTCCTTGAAGAACTTATTAAAGATTATTCTCTTTTCCTTGGAGTTTGTGAGTGACACAGCTGGTGTGGGGCTCCAGCAGTACCTTGATTTCGTTGGAGGCTTCAGTGATGGTCTTCTTGTAGAAAACAAGAATAGATTCTGTATTGGTCTGCCTTCATATGGTTATAAAATCTTTTATGCTGACAGACCTACAGGTATCTGTGTTCACCACCATCACTTTCCTTGGTATCTGATGACACACTTGCTGTCTGCAAGCATCAGTTTGTATAAAAGTAAAGAATATGTCATCTTTGTAGAGCAGGCTTTGAATGGGTCATGGGTATTTGCTGTCCTCTGGAGCCTGCAGGTAATGACTCAGAGCAGGAACTGGACATACTTGCTATGTTTGGGTAGGGTTCCTAAGGACATCAGGCCATTGTGGTTTGTTTCTAATATGAAGTTCTGGACCACATCATTGTTTTTACTGTTTTAATTGACCTCAGTGGATTAGAAATGTACAAGTCAGATAAATGGTGAACTGCCCAGTCAAGGTAACATTCAATTGTAGTGATGTGAGATGGTGGTGGTGATGATGTGACCCAAATATACGTGATAGGCTGTGTGATGTTGATGGAAGCCAGTTAGTTAGAGACTGAATCATGAATGGTTTTCACTAATGTGCCTAGAAGGTTGACGTCACTGAATAAGAGCTGGTGGAGACAGTTGTGCTGAGGTCTCATATCTCGAGGATGAATGAGGGGTCAGACTCAGTAGTCAGAAGATGAAGTGGAAGGAGACTGTCTGTCACAAGTGAGAAGTAAAAGGGAAGAAGAGCGAAAATGCTAAATTTTGATTGCTCCTGCAACTTACATGGAACGTTATTTCAAATAATGCCTTCTCCTGGCCGGTTTATTTAGTCGAGATGCTTAAATTGAGCATGCGTGATGCAAGATTTTTAGCTGGAAAGAGGTAACATATCTTAATTACTCTCAACCTGTTTTTAAGAATTTACTTAGGAAACCCCTTTGGCAATATTAGACATTTTAATAATATATCTGGTTGTACGCAAACATTGCCACAACTGGGATGTTGGCATCTTCTAATACTTAAGTTGCCTAAGTCTACCTACGCTGTTGGTGAAAACTCACAGAGACTGTTATGTAACAATTTGCTTAAAATGAATGTTCATTTTATGCAGACAGTCTTATCACTTTCTAGCATGAAATATAATCTCCAAATGTAACAGTGGCTGGCTGTGTGCTTAATTTGTCACACATTTGCATGTGGTGTGCTCTAGGACTCATTTTTGAGGACCTTACTTTTTCCTTCACCCGGTGTAAGAGAAAGAAATGGAGAAAGAAGGATGCAAAAGACCCAGCTCTAGGAACAACAAGCATTTGCAAAGCCGATAAGTTGTGCATATGTGAACTTTTTTGGCTTGGTCAATGTGTTTTCAGTCATGCAACTCGTAGGGCCTTGTGAAGAAAAAGAAGTCACAACTCACCTGGACATTTTTCTCCTTGGACCTTGAAAGGCCGGGCCCATCAATTCTGGATCTATTCTAGAATCACAATCCGATGGTTCTTTTTAGCAGCATGGAAGCGTAGAGGGGAGAATTGTTTCTATTATTGCCAATCAAATCAACAAGAATCCCTTTGGACACATAGTAACCAAAGACAATTACGTAAGGCTGGTTGATTTATTACAAAGCCAGAAATAATTGGACATAAAGACACCTCAAGACAAGAGTGTAAAAGTACATCAGAATTAGCATACAGCCAAATCTGCATATTCAAATAAGATGATGTAGCATATGCAAAACAATTAATTCAATGGGGGAACATGGCGGCCAGTTAGTGAACGTGGTCGCGAGCTCCGGCGCTCCGACAGATAAAATTACAGTACGGCGTGACTTAATCCCTTTGCAAGAAATGAATCTTTAAATAACCGTCAAGCACGTTCCTTGTTTATGGCCGGTTTTCATTGCAGTGCTACCGGTGTTGACTTCGCCTATTTGGACGCCTATCGGTGCGGTTTGGTGGCTTTGGACGGGGCCGGCTCCCCTTGCTGAGGGCGGCGTGTCAGTTGCGGAGAGGTCGGCGGGTGGCAGCGGGTTTGGGCTTCTGGGTTGCCGGGATTGCTGGGGCTGCAGTCGAGGTGAGAGAGGCCGGTCTCAGGAGCTGGGACCCGCAGGCAAAGGAGAACAAGGAGGTGAGGGGGACTGTGGGGGTGAGTCATTTGAGAAGAGAAAAGAACTTAGGGGGATATTCACAAGAACGTGTGATAATCATCGCAAATGTAGCTTAATGCAACCTTGCATATCGTAGTCCATCGCGAGAAAATAACACCATCCTAACGTCCAATTCCCAACCCCTTAGCACCATGCGATAGCAGCATGACAACCCGCCAAATGCCAGCGTAAAAACCAACGTGAAAAACAAAAAATGCGAAACACGACCGCCCAAAAAGTTGCGACGCCACAAAGCGCGATACCAAAATCTGCGAAAACCAGCGACAGGCCTGCAATACCCACGCGTCATGGGTGAAAATGCACTATAAAAGCAAACAAAAAACCAACCCCAAAACCAATCCAAACTGCGTAGCACCATGGATGCACCCGGACCTAGTGCAGAGGACAAGCCGAACTCCACAAACCCCACGGAGGACCAGCATGGAACCCCCTGTTCGGGGGAGGGCAAGGAGAAGAGGAAGAGGAAGAGGAAGACGGGGTTCAGTCCGCAGGAAGACCAGATCACCGTCACGGAGGTGATAGAACACCACCAACAACTGTTCGTCACCTCCACTGCGTCATTGGCAACACAAACGGAAATATGGCAGTCCATCGTCACCAAAGTGAATGCAGTCGGAGTGTCGAGGAGGTCAATGGAGGATGTCAAGAGGCGCTGGCATGAAGTGTACAGCCAAACCAAACAGAAACTCGCTGCCAACATGAAGGCAGCAAAGGCGACTGGAGGTGGGAGTCCTGCTCCAGAGGAGCTGGATGAGCTGGAGGAAATGGTGGCCACAGTCACCAGTGTGGAGACGGTGCAAGGAGTTGGGGGCCTGGACACAACCCGAAATGACCTGACCCAACAGCAACAGGGTGAGTAACGACCAGGGACTGGAGGGACTGGGGGGACGGGGCAGATGGGCACAATGGCACACATGCACAATCATGTGCAGCACACTGCACACCCGCAATGAGTATGGAACATGTCCCTGATACCCTTGGCACACTGCAGCACACATAGAAACACCAAGTAGGCCCCCGTCCACAATGTGCACAAATGGGCCCCCCTCCATATCACCAATGCCACAACCTACCCATGCACATGTGCTGAATCCAGAAAAGCAGCGGCTCTGTGAGCCACACTGACAATGCAAGTGACACTGCATGACAGATAGCATGGCTGAAGTCACAATACATAACATGGTGCACGAGACGACATTGAGGTGGCTAAGTGTGGACCACATCCGTAAAGGAGCCGGTCACACTCTGACACATCCACATGCACCTACGACCCATGACGTCAAGAACACATCTGCAGACAAACAATGCACAAGAGTACCAAATATCTCCAGTAGCACAAATGACCCAAGTCGCAAACATCCCAGCCCCCGAAAAGCACACAAGTCAAATGCACACTGACTCAAAGGGATAAGGGTCCGCCAATGCAGAGCTGCAGGGGCGAATCGCCAACAATGCAGCACACACACATAGCAATCACAGTACATCAACATTGACGACAATGTGGGACAGAGTGCAACCCCTACACCACAGGACAGAGGACACAACTGGTGCCTCTCATGCGTAGAAACTGGCCAATCACATCTGGCAATGCATGACACTGTGAGATGATAATGTACGAGTACAACCACACATCCGTCATGTAGTTGAAATGTCCACTGACTCCCATCAAATAGCCAGCTAGACCAAAACAGTCACAATGTACACCGTCATGCAGTCTGAATGTAAACATCCACAATGCGTCAACATACATGGAACACACTGTTAACCTGCATCTCCCCTTACATTGCAGAGGGACAACCAACACCTCCTGCAGAGCAGACCACACATCTCTTCAGTGATGATGAAGAGGACACCCTGCCCATTTGCCCAGACACACTCCAACGGCTCGTGGACAGCCTCCTCACCCCACCTCCAGGAGCAGGGCAGCCCAGCTGCATCGCGGTGAGCCCACACCCTGCACAGACCACACAGCAGGAAGCACACACCACCACGGCAGCCTCCCAGGACCCCCACGACCAACACATGGATTTCAAACACCGTGTGTTAGGGTGCCAGGAGAAGATGGCAGATCAGCTGTGGCTGGGTTTCGACCTCATGGCAGCCAAACTCGATGCCATACGTGGGTGCCTGAGTCCCATCAGGGAGCACCTACAGTCCCTAATGGATACCCACTGTCCGCACCATGCCCACCAACAATCCTTGGCTGACATCGCTGGTTCCATTACTCAGAGACAAGAACTGTCTAGGCAGATAGGCTCCAGCGATGACAGCAGAGAGTTGGCACAGATGCGGAGGACAATGGAGACCATGGATCTGATGCAGGCTGGAAGTATGGCTGCCACTGCTGAACACCAGCGAGATGTAGCTGCGATCTTCCATGCCTTGCAGATCCTCATCTTGCCACTGCTGCCACTGAGCCTGTACCAGATGACTGCTGCAGGAACCTCGACACACACATCTCCGACCCCTGATGTGTCAGTGGCACACAGTGTTGCAGCCCCATCGCCTTTGCACCCTGATGTGTCAGTGGCACACAGAGATGCAGACATTACACCGCCACACACACAGGACACACCGGACACACCGGACACAGAAGAAGTATCAGAGGAGTAAGATGTGGAGGGTAAATACTGTGTGAGGAAGGAGGCAGTAGCATCCATCACCTCCACATGGCTTGCCCTGCCTGGCTCTGCCCCATGCATCATGGCCTGGGACAACCCCTTCCACTGACCCCCGGAACACTCTGCGACATTCACCCGGACCCCGACACGGATTGCCATATCTCCACTGCTTGACAATTACACAGCAATCCTGCTGCGGACTACACTCCCCCTCTTCCAAATCAATTTTCAATGCCCAAAGGACTCTGGTTGGCCCACCACTGGGCTTCCATGTTATGTGGGCTTGGATGGCCATGTACAGCTCCCTCTCCGTCATTCGCCAGAATGTGAATAAAACATTCGAAATCATGCAGATGTGTCATGACTATGTTCACTCACATATGGAAGTATGGCTGGATCTAGGGACAATGATTGCACAAGAAGGTACACCCTGGTAAATGACATCAATGCGCATGTTCATCCCAGAGACACATGGCCAATTGGATGACTGTGAAGGTGGGTACTGGCTGTGTCCCCATTGCACATTAGCAACAAACTCACAACCCCCCAACGTAGGCACAGGTCCATGTCTTGAATAGGGCTGTGTGTAGGAATGACCAAATCGGTAGCAGGCCAGAAGTGGTGTCCTACATCACATGTGACGACAGAACTTCACGTCGCATACCTACTCACACAAATCTGTGTGGACACATTCTGTAATGATTCATAACATTGCTCAACATGGTCAGAGGTTGGATACCATCCTCACATTGCTGAAGACACATAAGAGCACAGGTCTACCAGCAACTCTCCCAAAACAATGTCGGGCTCACAGAGGTGGAGCTGTCAGAAGGGACCCACCCCCATTGTACATGCATCAGTCAGTTCCTCCATGTGTAGGGACGATCAATCAATCAATCAATCATGTCACTTATAAAGCGCACTACATACCCGCGAGGGTCTCAATGCTCATTGTGGCACACGAGTGGTCAATCTAATCAACACTCATCACAGTTAGACACCAGTGGTGTTGCGTAGACTTTATTGGCATGTGCGTGTCAGTACGGACAAGGCAACGGCCACAACAGGCAGGAACATGCTTAAGACACTTACACGCAGCATGGGTACATGTTGAGGTGCAGGAAATGGGGGTGGAAAAATGAACCCCAATCATCACGGATGGCAACGGTCTCAGCCCACCTTGCCTTGCTGGACGAGTCATGTGTTGTTTGGCGTATGCCCATTGCCCCGCGTGAAGGGGCACGACGTACAGCCCATGGGCTCTGCATGGTGCTCTGCCACCGACTGCGCCGACTGTCTGCTCTGCTGACAGTGATCAGGTGAAAGGGTCCGACAAGTTCACATGTCGTGCTACATTGCCATGTGTGTACTCGCCCCCCAGCTGTGTGTCCGACTTGGTAACGTTGCCAGACGACGCTGTGCTGCTCCGACCATGGAACTGCATCACCTTGCACAGGTGTGTGTACACACGCGTAGTTCCACGCACATGCATACAGAGTTCAGACGAAGGCAGACATGTCCTCTGTTGTGGTGGGATGTGGACACATTCCCCACGATGCTACAAGGTGTTGGGAGCAGTGCTGTGGGTGACAATCCGATGTGGCTGCAGGGACGTAGTTACTCGTCCATGAATGCCAGCGCTGCTTCATGGGCAATGTGTTCCAATAGTACGTCGTTGTCAGGTTCAAGGAACACCAGGGTGAGCCAATCCATTAACTGGTCCGGACAGATGTGCTCAGTCCATGCCGTTTCCCCAATCCGCAACACAGCCCAATAGGGGAGCGCCTGGATGTGGTCACTGCACACGAGGAGTTGTGCATTCTCCCATGTGCAACTGCCAGCACATACGCCAAGGATCAGTGCATCCCATGCACGGCTATCCAGGTGACACTCCTGTTGGTGGGCCAACAGGGGCGCACTGTCAGGTCATAATCCAATTCAGCTACGGTTGCGTTGGATAGGCAGACCTCCATGGGCCACTCGAATGTGCATGATCGACAGTGGAACCAGGGCTGGACGCAGGTGACGTAGGCAAGACAGAAACTCAGACGGAAACTGATTCGCAACACTGCCATTGGCAGGGATCCCAACAGATGCAGCATTCGGGCACGGTACAGTTCCACGTGTGCATGTGCCTGGGAATGCAGGCCATTGCGTTTGTTGGTCTCGTGGCACTGGCACTCGTCTGACCGGCGGGTGTTCGGTGGACGATATGCCACAGCTCTGGGCAATGAGTCGTATGTGTGTGCGACATTTGTACGTATGGGTAGTTCTTGACAATGTGTCAAGGGCATCCCTTGCAGGTGTCGGTCGTGCAGGGACAAGTGTGTGTGGAGTGTAGGCACGTTGGTGTCGCATTAGCGCAGTTCGTGGTGTGGGAGTCGTCGGAGGCTGGTATGGTATCTCACACAGGGTGTGCCAGCCGCATTCAGGACCAAGGTCAGGGGTTTTGGTTGGCCATGGGCCTTGTGTGTTGAGACAAAGGAGCTTTCATTCCTGATTTTCGTCTGACTACTGCTTGCATGTCTTAATTGTGATGTGGAGGTCGCGCTGACTTTGATGCCAGGCCTGTGATTTGTGATGCGCAGAGTTCGAGACACACGCAGCTGTTGGCATGTTTGCATGAGCCAAGGGTCCGATTGGCCTTGCGCTCCTTGTTCAGTCTCTCTCTTTCTGTCTGTTTCTCTCTCTCTCTCTCTCTCTCTCCCTGTCCTTTGATGGGTGCCTGACACACCTTCTTATCTTGGGTATTGTCTTGCAGGCTGTGAGTCACAGTTTGTCCAGGGATGCCCCATGACTCCTCAGGATAGTTGTTTGGTGACGTATTTGAATTTGACATTTTGTTTGGTCTTTCAATGGTGTATGTATGAATCAGGATCTCAGTGCGCACATGTATGTTGATTGTTGCAATTGTGGGACATCAGGCGGGTGCTTGTGGTCATGTTTCCGTGCAGTTGATGTGCTGTGTCTTGGTCCGGGGGAGGTGGGGGGTGCCCATGGTGGGGCTGGGGGTGTGGGGTGTGTTCCTGGGGGTGGTGGAGGTGGATGTTGTGGCCCTCTTGGGTGTCCGGCATGCATGTTCAGTGGCTCCATGGCATCTGTTGCCCTTCAGGTGTGGCTCTGGGCTGGGCTCCATTTTGTGGTGCAGGCTGTGCTACGACTTTGCATTAGGTCAGGGCAGGTGTTAGTTTCCTGCTGCTAACGCGCCTTATCGCCTGTTTTGTGGTTTTATCGCTGATCGGGCTGGTTGTTGAGAATGTTGAGGTGTGGTGTTGTCGCGGGTTTTTGCTCGGGAACGCCTACTCTGCATCTCATTCGCGATAGTTGCAGGTGTCATCTGTGGCGATGTTTTTTGAGGATGCTTTCACAGGTAAACTGGAGTTATAGGCTGTTAGCACCAGCTTGTGAATGTTGCGATACATTTATCTCGACTTTGGCTGCGATAAAGTGCTGTTAACTCGGCGATAGCTCCTTGAGAATATGCCCCTTAGTTTTTTCACAATCTAAACAAGGCAAAAACACTCTGCTCCAGCGTTTAAAAGGGCGTGGAAGTCCCCATTGCCATATGACCCCCAAGAAAGGCAGCAGAGACCCCCCAGGAAGAGAAAAGACCTCCAACCATCTGGCGATTCAGGTATATTAAGAAAAGGTGCTGATGAATTGGGAAAAAAAAAAACAAGCACTGACGTAGCCACTGATTTTAACCCAGTAATTGAAGCAGGGGGGGGCGCAAAAATAGGTACTTGATACGAAATATAGAGTGCCTGCGATTACTAGGTCAGGGAGAGGGAGAATTAAACAGGGTTAAAAGCTCAACTGCAACAGTAGTTTCGCCCCCACTGGAAACGCAATCTAAGGTCATTGCGCAATGGACAGACAATATTGGAAGACAGGAGAGGGTGTTTAGGAACAACAAAAATCCAGTAGGGAAAACTAGAGTTACACCATCACTAAGGTCTTATTTCACAATAAAAGAAACAGAGCCGCTAAATACAAGCCCCTCTCCGGACTCTAAGGCAACGAAAGCGATTATGGCCACGATAAGGTCCCCCAGGCTCCAACAAACACAGCCAGTAGTCATAACTGATCTCCCCACGTCTAATAGATATACTGCCTTGTCTGAGGACAATTTGGGCATAGGGGAGCTCCCAACAAATACTCCTTCTGAAAATATAGTAGCCTCTAGTGTCCAGATGACAAATACGCAGGTCTTAGATATGAGTCAGATGCTGATCTCACTTTCAAAAGAAATTAAAGAGAAATTTGTGATCTCCGAAGAAAATCAAGCCAAAATACAGGATTCCTGCGAGAGTTTAGATGCTAAAATGGAAGATATCACTGCAAGGTTAACAACAATGGAGGCTGTGTTTGGGGCACTACAGGAGGAAGTCAAGGTCAACTATGGTGAAATTCAAACTTTAAAAAGCAATGAAAGGGAGATCGGAGACAAGCTAGAAGCGCTAGAAAACAACTTGAGGCTGTTGAATGTTCCGGAAGGGCTGGAAAGAGGGAATTTGAAGAGCTTTGTAATAAGCATTCTCAAGGAGTCAATGCCGGAACTGCAGACCTGTGACCTAGACCAGGACATACAAAGAGTGCATAGAGACCCCATTCAGGCGGGATCCAAAAAGGGATAAACCAAGGAAAATTCTACTAAATTTTCGTACTTACCTTATCAAAGAGAAAATTCTTTTGGCTGCCCTCAAAGTAAAAAGTTTTCAAAAAGACGATTGGACCTATACTATTAGATCAGATATAGCAAAGGAAATGCAAAATCGTCAGTGGGAACTTGGGAAATACATCCAAACCTTGAAATCATTGGGGGCAACGGCACAGCTAAAATTCCCTGCTACCTTAAAAGTTATGTGGAGAAATAAAATGTACAGCATTAGAGAGGTCTCTGAAATTGAGAATCTGATTATTCAGATTAAGGCACAAAAATAGGTATAAGAATATGGTCGAAGCGTCGGAGCGTTGGAGCATCAGGGGTAAATGTACTACCCTGTTTGGATTAAGGGAGGGTTCCCCAGGGTGGGCGAGAGGAGGTTTAAAGGTTTAGGGTTATACATATTCACTTGTAATTATGAGCACTGGGTGGGGAGCATCAGGGGAAAAAATAATAAAAAAATGATCCTCATGCATGACATTACCCAACATAACAGAAGGTGGAGGGTGAGGGGGGAAAAATAGGAGATGCATAATCAAAAAATGTGAATATTATCTTGGAATGTAAATGGCCTCAGGGTGTATGGGAGAAGGAGGAAGATTTTAGAATTAATAAAGCTCTCCGAAAATGATATTATAATATTGCAGGAGACCCATCTTCGGCAAGAGGAATGGGGTGAGATTCTTAAATCAAATAGGTGGATAGTACAGTCGATTTGCACTGATCAACCTTGCAATGTAAAAGGAGTAGCTATACTATTTAAAAAATCAGCAAATGTTAAAATAGAGAGCTCTGTGGTGGATAGAGGGGGGTAGATGGGCAATAGTCAACGTCAAAATTGATAAGCTAGGATACACACTGGTAGGGTATTATGGCCCTAACGTGAATGACCCGTCTCCCCTTAATGAGTTGTACAGGCACCTATTAGATGCTAAGTACAACATCATCATGGGAGGAGATTTTAACATTCTGATGAATCCTGCCTTGGATAAATATTCAACAATATATACAGTCAATGCCCCAAAATTGAGAAAAAGTATACAGTAGATTGTTAAAAATCTTGGCTTATTGGATATTTAGAGGCTTAAAGCTGGTTTCAAGAAAGAATTCACTTATCAGAATAAAAAACACTCACATGCATCTAGAATAGATTTATTTCTTGTTGATGCAAGATTGAGTAAAAACTTTCTTACGGTCACGCACCAACCAGAGCATCTCTCAGATCATGTAGCAGTGAGGTTAGAAGCCTTGCTGGGAAATCAACAAACTGAGTACAGATGGACTCTAGATAGAACACTTCTGGGGAAACAAGAAGTGGTAGATGCTTTAAAAAAGGATGTGGCAGAGTTTTTTTTAAATAAATGGAGAGTCTGCAGCACCTCATACTGTATGGGATACTTTTAAGGCTTATCTCCAGGGGAGAATAACAAGTTATGCAGCATTTAGAAGGAAGGAAGGGGAAAGGGATTTGAGAGAACATGAGGTCAAATTTGAAAGAGCGCAGAAGAGTTTTATTGACTCTCACAACCCTACTTCAAAAATCGAACTCCAGGGTAAATTGAACGAGGCCAAAGGACAGTTAGGTCAGTTCTTGGAAAAAAGGATCCGAGAGCGATGGGATGCCAGTAAAATGGCCCACTATGATTATGGGGAAGGGTGTGGGAAACTTCTTGCGTGGAAGACAAAGCAAGATCAGTTAAGAAATGAGATTAAAGAGGTGCAGATCGGTGCCACCCAAGAACGATGTGTAGATAATTTGTAGTATTGGGAGGGCATTTAGGGATTTCTTCCAGGACATATATACAGACGACACGAAGGCTACCCGGGTAGAAGTAGATGAATGGTTGAAACAAGATTCTCTTCCCAGGATAGATATCGGTCAACAATCATTTCTCAACCAAAGGTTCACCACAATAGAGATAGAGGAATCTATTGCCCATTTAAAAAGAGGGAAAGCGGCAGGTCCAGACGGCATCCCTAATGAGCTGTACAAGGTTTTAAAGGAAGCATTAGTTCCACACCTAAGTAAGCTAATGAATGGCATTTATGTTCAACATACTCCTCTTCCGGCTTCATGGAAAGAGGCAGTCATAACATTAATTTTAAAACCAGGCAAAGACCCCTTGAAGTGTGAGTCTTATAGACCAATATTACTGTTGAACAACGACTATAAAATATTCACGCAAATATTAACCACAAGGTTAAACAGTGTAATAGGCGATATTATTCATGAGAACCAAAAAGGCTTTATGAAACATAGGCAACTTCAAGATTTCACACATGATTTGATCAGTGCAATCAACATCGCCACCACAACCGGGTCTCCCCTAACTGTCATAATGATTGAAGCGGCCAAAGCATTTGATCGAGTTAGCTGTCCTTATTTGTATGAAGTTATTGAACAAAACAATTTAGGCAGCAGCTTTCTTAAAGCTATATGATAAATATATGAGGTACCAACTGCAAGGTTAGTGGTAAATGGGGCTCTCTCATCTAAGATCATGATATGCCGGGGTACCAGGCAGGGGTGCCCCTTGTCACCACTACTTTTTAATTTGTATATAGAACCCCTCGCTAGGAGAATAAGGTCAGAAAATGAAATTCTCCCTTTTAGATATCTAGACTGGGTAAAAAAGGTGGCGTTATATATGCTGATGACTTGTTAATCTATACTTCCAACCGGGAGGTATCATTACCTCTTATAATGAGAATAACTGAGGGGCCGATTCACAGAACTAATCTGAGATAAAAACCTAAACTTACTACTTTTGGTATTCACAGAAGCCATTTAGTAGTAGTAAAGTTAGGACTCCGAACTTTACTACTACTAAACTGAGACAAAATCCTAACTTTACGACTTTCGGTATTCACAAAATGCATTTAGTAGTAGTAAAGTTAGGAGTCCTAACTTTACTACTACTAAAGGCCTTCTGTGAATACCAAAAGTAGTAAGTTTAGGGTTTTATCTCAGTTTAGTAGTAGTAAAGTTAGGAGTCCTAACTTTACTACTACTAAATGCCTTCTGTGAATACCAAAAGTAGCAAGTTTAGGATTTTATCTCAGATTAGTTCTGTGAATCGTCACTGAGTCTTTTGGGAAAATCTCTGGTTATTTAGTAAATAAGGATAAAACGGAAACCATGACATGGAATGGTTTAGTGGACCCTTGTTAGAAAAGTCAGCGATCAGATATCTTGGTGTAAGAATAGTTAAGGATGTGGATAAGATGGCTCTCATTAATTTCAATAGAATTCATTCGGAGTCCAAAAGGTTACTGGAATCATGGATGTATTTACCTTTGTCGATTCTGGGAAGAGCTAACTTGGTTAAGATGATGATCCTCCCTAAATTCACTTTTAGTTTCAACACTCTACCGCTACATTTCAAGACTGAATGGTTTAGGAAACTGCAAGGGGATTTGAGCAGTTTTGTATCGAAAAATAAAGCGGTTCGAATAGCTTGGAAAAAACTGCGAAAAAAGAAAAGAGATGATGGGATAGCATTACCTGACTTCCAATTGTACCATTGGGCTTTCTTTCTAAAAAATACTAGACATCTTTTAATGGACAATACCCAAAGAATCCCCCCTCATTTAAGGGTGTTGAGAAGGAGTTTCCCGGATCAAGGAAATGCTTTCTTATTTAAATATGGCCACCCCAACTTTTTCAAGAAAATCAAGTTTAAGGTGTTATTAGCAGCTTGTAAAATATGGGTCCAAGTCAAGCGGATCTTGGGAATACCTTATTATAGTTGTAATGCCCCTATTTGGAACTCATCCGGCACTCCCGAATGTCTTTTGGACGTCTTAGCGATGCCTTTATTAGAAGCAGGTCTGACAAAATGGGGGCAGCTTTTTGATCAAGGCTCATTGACATCATGGGACCCAGCAGTAAGAACACATTTTTCACTATCAAGGTTTAAATATTTTCAACTAGCAAGGTGGTCACACAATCAGACGCAAATCGGATTCGATACAGAGTGGGAGGGTGAACTAATTAGAAATCAAAGTTACGTGAAGGAGATATCCAAATGGAATTGGATGTTGGTAGAAGCAGAAGATCGCTCCTTAAAGGCGCCAGAGGAGATATGAAGGACGGACATGCCGGAGTCAGAAATACAAAGTTTATGGCAAATATCAATGGCTACACTTTGGCAAACAGTCAGATCCGCATCATTGAGGAGGAACCATCTTTTTACTCTGTACAGAGCGTATTGGTCACCAAAGAAGTTGTCTAAGATGGGTGGAAGCAAGAGAAGGCACTGTCCGAAGTGTATGCTGGAAGAAGCGGATGACGTCCACTTACTATGGCAATGTCCGGTAATCCAACTCTTCTGACATGAGGTGGGTGATTTTGTGTCCAAATTGTATGGGGCCAATATAGAGGTAAACCTTGAACTGGCTATATTTGGGATCGTACAAAGGGGCAGAGGAAACCTCGTATTGACTAAGTCTCAGGCCCACCTTCTCTATGTATTGATAATAATTGCACGAAGGGAAATTTGCACGAAATGGGTAGTTCAAAATGCACCATCACTGCAGGACTGGATTTCATACGTTAGATATGTGCGCAGACTAGATTGCACAAAGGGATCTGCTAAAAGGATAAAAATGTGGGACCTATTACAGGATATATAGTTAGAATTTAATTAAGGGGGAAAATATATAATGTAAGCACTGTGAACTGTCCTATGATTAAGACACATCTCGACTATGAAGGAGGACAGCGCGATTAAGCAGAACCTCCATCATACATAGTCTGAAGGAGGCCCAAGGGATTCCAGAGACTAAGCTATCTCAAACAGTCTCCTTCTGATAGATCGCTTTCAGCTTAGATCTCGGTAGTGTCATGTATGAGGACAAAAAAAAAATTAATTCAAGAAGCAGGATGCAGAGGATCAGAAAGCATGAGTCCAAGTTTCCCTGCATCAAGGGCTGATGAGCATAAAGCATTAATCTATCCCTACACTAACACTAAAGTGACATCCCTACTTAAGCATCTTCAGGAAAAGGAATAAAAGGTGTGTGGAGTCTTCCTAAGAAGTCTCCCCACAGTCAATGGGTCATGTAGCATAAAGCTACAGAGACAGAGCGTGTTCTAAGATGCTCTCTCTCCGAAGGCAGAAGAAGTGGGCACTTTCCCTACTCCCAACAGCACATTATTGCAGGTATCTTTCCAAAGATTAATTTAGAGTCACACCATCTGCTCTTGGTACAATCCTAAAGGTAGTTTCCCAGGGATAATGGTGTTCTTCTCTTGCAACAATTTGTCCTTGGTTCCCAGGCCTTCTCCTGTGTGAAGCACAACGACCTTCCTTTATCGACTCAAGCGGCATGATTGTAACTTCCTCTCTCCTTGCCTGACTAATAAATCAAAGACATTATTCTAGCTAACGAGGACCCTTCTTTTGCCTGCAACACAAAATGTGAGAAAAGAACAAATTCCACAGCACACATGAAATTCAGGTATTAATTCTAAAGCAAGTGTTTCCAGGGAAATGCCTTTCAGGCCTACAAGATTCATCTAGCACAAGAAAATATCACATGAGCTTTTACGAATGCCATGAAAAAAATAAGGCACATTCAATTAATGCATTTACCTACATGCAAAACAACACAATAAATAAGCACGTTTAGTACAAGAACAATTGTCAGTTTCACAACAAAAGTTCTTCACGTTAATGTTTTCTATTAGTTACATTCACTTTCTACATTAATTCTCCATGGTACTTTTCAATGACCTAAGAACATCACGTTTCAAGTCAATACATTTCACAATTTCTCATGTTAATACGACAAAAGATTATATGCGGGTGTGATCTACACGTGTGATTATAATGCAACCCAACGAATCAAATGCATTTTCCGCTACATCAACCTTGAAGATATTTCTATCCAGTAAACACCAGTGAGAGTGGTAGACATAAACATCAGTCAGGTAGAAGAGTGTTACTTAGGGAATAAGAGAGAGAGCAGCACAGCCTCCGTACGAGTAAACAATGTGCATAGTAATAACCTGTCCTTCACCCGAACATGCACATAGTGCGAACACAAATCAGGCTATGCACAGAGATAGACCGCAGGATTTTCTTGCAAATGCATTGAGTGTATGACACATTAACAAGGATTTGCCCTGGGAAAGTATAACAGAAAGCACTCACTACACTCCTCTGCACATGCGCAGAGTAGATGGTTTTATTTACTAGACATTCTCAGAGACGAGACAGAGCCAACATTTGTCACTCTCCTGCACATGCACAAACTGGGAAAAACTAATGGTAGGACATAGTTAGAGATGGAACCAGTGCACAGGTCTGTCAGAGGGAGTGATGCTTTTCTTTAATAGAAATCATGAGTGTAAAAGTATGGAACGGGACAAGATACTTTACTAGGCATGTTTGTGCACTTTGAAAATGCATTGCTGCAGCAAAGGCATAAAAAACACAAGTTTGGTGTGTGTCCAATCTAAGGAACTGAAACGTAAGTCCTCCCAGCACTTTAATATATATATATATTTTTTTTTAAAACAGACTAACAAAGACAAAACACCCTAAAAAGGGAGAAAGGAGTGAGTGGAAACAGGACAAAAGTGACAAATGGAGAAATCAGAGATAAAAAGAACCTTCAAGAGTGAGATAAAGACTCAGGAAGTGCATGGTGGTGGAAGAAAGTGGCATGAGATGGACTCAAGACTAACAGCCCTGCCAAGTGCCACGCATCACAAGTGAAACTAACACATTTTAATGCTGGTTCCCGCATCACAGCATTGAAATGCATTAGTCACGCATTTACAACTCCTTTCTGCCCCTCAGAATTGCTTGAGGCTTTCTTAGCACTATGGTGTTATTCCCAGTGTCATCTGCAAGCCTGCACCTGCTGGGTACACAGGCAAAGACTCCCAGGTCGAGGAAGGGAGAGCTTGTCATGAATATACTGCCACCTTGTCATGATCCATTTATTCTGGGCTGGGATTTTGGCATACCTTCTCCCTCCTTACTGTATTGTTAAACTTTGCTGGCTGCAGGAAGTTATAAACATTTCAGACTCCTTTGGACTTTGTGCACATGAGAAATTTGTGCTTTTCCCCCTGGCTGGTTGTTACAAGCTTAGGATCCTATGTCAAACTCGTCCTCCAGCAGACACAAAAGTCTAATATTTGGAAAGACTTCTCATGTACACTCTAAGTGGCTAAGATTTTTATTATACATAGAGCAAAATTATGTTCCATTAAATAACACACAAGATCTTTTTTTGTACAACGCACATCATGATTTCACATATTTGAAAGCACTCAAATATGTGATCATGAAGAAAAAGGAGGAACTGTGAAGCAAACTATTTGCTTCGGATCTTAGGGCCTGATTTTAGGGCCTGTCACTTTTTCAACAGTTTCGCCGCCTGCCTACTTGGCAGCCCACCCGCTCTTTTTAGATGTTGGCGGGTCCATGGACGAAAGACCACCCGAGTGCCGCCGACTCTGCCAGCTTTTTTCTCCCCTGTCAGCAGCGTCATAGGCAGAAGCGACTGCCGACGGGAGTCCAGGCAAGATTACCGCTGGCCCAATCACAATGTGCCTTTCCGTCAAAGAACGTCTGGCAGGGATACCTTCTACTTTGAGTTGGCGTAATCAAAGGAAATGAGGTAGGAACTTACCTTTTTTCCTGTTTTCCACTTCTGTTTCACTCTTAAACCCTATTGTCCAGGTCCTCCCTTTGCTGCTACTCCTTGACCACAATGCAACTCAATTCCGCTGTCATTGGGATCTAAAGTAAGCTTCTTTTATACTTGTCTTACTAAGAATCATGTGTTGACAAATGCTTTAGCCTCGTGCATTTTGCCATTGCTCTTACATGCAATTTTTTTCTTATCTGTAATGCATTGGTGTTCCTTTTGCAACTTATCAAGGTAAAATGAACACGCCTGTATTGACAATTAAAAAAAACAATATGTTGTTGTGGTGCTTGTTGGTGTTGTGCTTGTGGTGCCTGTGGGTGTGCAATTAATAGTGTGTGTGTGCTGTTTGTGTGCAATGCAATATGTAAGAAATGGGGCATAACATTACTTACATATATTTTAGAAGCAAACACAGCATATATGTGTTTTTAACTCAGTAGTACTTACCAGTCTCCACTCCACCAGGGGCTCACTCCATCAGGATTCCCCCACTAGAGAAACACCAGCACTACGGGGACATCTAAATAGGCTTGCCGCAAACCTGCCGGCTTGACGGCGACAGAGTACTGTTAGCCAGCAGAGTAGTCCGCCGCGTCGACAGAGGTGCACCGCTTATGCCATGGTAAACAGCCTGTTGATGTTAACGATGTTTCAACAATCCCACATCTAAATATGGTGGGAGGGACTCCGTCAGCTCCAAGGAGTACTTGTAACCGCAGCCACAGAGGGACGACAGGAGTAACGCCAAGATCTAAATCAGGCCCACAGTTTGGTGAAGCTGGGAAACCAAGATTTCACATTGTGCAATTTAGAGTAAAGTATGATGTTTGTCTTTTTTAATGGACTTCATAGTTTGGCTTACTAGTGTTAAAGTATCACTTGACATGTCACACATTTGGCTAGGGGAATGTCACTCACACTGAAGCCATGGAAATGTTACACTTGAGCAATCTGCAAACTTGGCAGCTGTGGACTAGGCAGCCTTGGCACTTGGCAACTCTGTTATTCATCCACAAATGCATTAGGCGCCTAAGAAAAGCTTTAGGCCCCTGCACCTATGTTATTTAAACATTAAAAAGTGGTTGTCAGTTTTACAACAACATGCCTGTCCTGGGTTAAATGTGCTACTTACGGTAAAACAAGCAAAAGAAAAGAATTATGAGGCTAGCCTCTTGCGCTGCAGGTGCGTCACTTTTTGTGACGATTCGGTGGTGCAGGAGCCTAATCCATATTTACCAGGCAGCACTAAGCCACTTTTTTGGGTGTAATGCTGCTTTGTATATATTGTTCCCTAACACAGTTTTCTGCGTTAAAGGGGCATGCAATGGGTGTTGCTGGGGGCGTTCCCAGCAACATCCATGGCTTTTTGACACTGCCCCAGATTTACGAGAAATCGTAACTCTGAGGTATCACCAAAAACGTACGCCTCCAGGGCCTCATTTATGAAAAGTGTTGCACCGCTGGGGAAAAACAGCGATGCAACACTTTTCATTGCGCCCTCCTTGCGACACCATGGATGTGCAGAATTTACACTACGGCGCTCCATGTCGCAAGGATTGACCAGATACGTCAGGAATCCTGACGTATCTGGTGGCCAGTAATGACGCATTGCTGGAGCGTGTCAGTCAACTCCAGCAATGGTGTTTACACATGGGTGAGTCCCATGTGAAAAGCCCTGCATCACTTCTTACACCTGCTAGAAGCAGGCGTAAGGATTTGACGCTGTCAAGTCGTAGAAGTGGTGCAGTGAAATCTCATAGATTTCACTGCGCCACTTCTACGAGCCTTTGTTACGTGGGAATGCCCACCCTGCATACATTATACTGGACGCAGGTATAATGTAAGGCAGGAATTTACAAAGTGATGCATCTGCCTAGATGCATCACTTTGTAAATAGGGCGCAGTATGGCGCATTGATTACGCCGCCGCAGCGTCACTGAAAAGTGAAAAAAAGGTGGCGTGAGGCCTTCATAATGAAGCCCCCCAGGGGAGCCATAAGGGAGGCACAACGAGGAGAAATATCTTTATTTCTCCTCATGTTTCCTTTTTGTATGTGTGCTGCATTCTGCAGCAAACATAGAAAGAGGAAAAATCCTCTTGTGATTGATTTGTGCAGGAAGGTTTCCCTTACTGCACAAAAATAATCAACCCCCAACACAGGCACCCTTGCACCATGGTGCAAAGGTGCTTGCATTGGCACACGGCAGCCCATTGTGCGCCAACACAGGAGAAAAGGGCAGGAACAGGCGGTATCTGATAGATATGGCGCAATCAAGCCATTTTCTTTTGCTGTGGGGCAGCGTAGCAGGATTGCCTGCAGCACTGCCCTACGGCAAAAACTCATAAATGAGGCCCTCTTGTGATTGTTTTTTTGCAGGAAAGTTTCCCTTCCTGCACAAAAAAAATCATCTCCACAACGCAGGCACCCTTGCACATTGGTGCAAAGGTGCCTGCGTTGGCGCACAGCAGCCCATTGTGTGCCACCGCAGGGGAAAAGGACAGGAATGCACCGTATCTGATACAAAAACTCCTGTGGCGCAGCCCTACAGCAAAAACTCATAAATGAGGCCCCAAAATCTTTTCAGGGATATGGAATGCCACAGCACCTTAAATTTGCTCCATGGCGTTCATAGCTGTACCAGAACTTTTGAATAATTTCTGGATGATGTGAAACAGCTATGAAAATACTGATGGGCACTTCACTAATTGAAACAGGTATCATTTCTGAGCGTGAGCTTCGGATGAATGTATTTTTGCATCCTATTAGTATAAATTGTCGTGTTATTCTCATTCTCCATTCCCACCTGGTTGGTCTTTCTTGAGTGCTAGTTGTTTGCAACGCATGAAAAGAAATTCTGCGCATATTTGAATAATGCGAGTGCATTGTTTTCCTTTCAAATGCGAGGCTCTGGGAATGTGAAGAAATTCATTATGCAAGGTAACAAAATCATTGAAACGGTGACATAAATATAAAATATAATTAGGTGACATAAAATCATTTTAAGTGAGAAAACATTTGATAATGCCCTCTTAATGTCCTGGCCAATAAAGGAAAACGTGGTCATCACTGTTTAAGAAGCCAGCACTGCTCAGAAAGTCACATTACAGATATGAGGCAGCTTAAAAGTTTTTGTATTATGTCTATAAGAGGGGGGCTCCAGGCATGGGCTTTCCAGTTCATAGAAATAACAGACGGACCAATAAACCTATAGCAGTCTGATATAGATTTAATACTGAGGGGCATATTATCAAGGGCAGTATTGCCACTTTAGCGGCACTTTTTGCCGATAAAGCGGCGATATTTTTATCGCCCTATTAGCAAGCTGTCGCTAACAGCTGTTAGCGACAGCTTTATGGCGAAAGCAACCGTTTTGTTACCGCTTTGCATGTCAGCGATAATTATCGCTATTGACATGCAAAGAAGGCGTTCCCAACTAAAAGCGACTGCAAACAGTCGCAAACACAACTTCCCCCTATTACCAATGCCTGCGAAGCGATAAAAACAGTCGCGCTAACCGCGATTATCGCAGGAATTTAACACCTGATAAAAACTTGACTTAACCATCTTGTCAATGGGAGGTGGATTGTAAGGTTAAGTCCTCACCTGCCTATTAGCAAGCTTTTCATTAGCGCAGTGAATTTATCGCTGGATTTCTCGCCATATTGCTGGGTTTCGCCGCTATCGCTGGATTTTTTATCGCCTTGGAGATAAGCGTTGATAATAACGCGTTATCTACGCGATTAAATCCAGCGATAGCTGGCGATAATAAAACAGCGCTAAGCGCGCTTTGCGATAATTATCGCAAATCCTTGGTAATATGCCCCTATGCCTATTATATTTACGAACTCGAGTGCCAGGGTACAGTAACTCTTGCTTCAGCAATGTAATAGATAGGCTATTAAACGGGCTGCGCAAATGTTGACCTGTGCTGTGGTAACGGGTCCTCCTGATGGAGGTTGTGGAAACATGCTCTCCCTGACAGGGTGTTTATCAAATGAAACCTGCAATGTCATTGGTGGCCTTGCAATGTTCACAGAGCACCCAAAATAACATTTACACCGAACTTTGGAAGAGAGTCTCAATTTACAGCAGAAGTTTTTAAAATCATGACTGAGTTAGCGGGCCGCAAAAGGACAGTATGACTGTTATTCCGAAATCAAGAGGAAAACAAGGGAAATGGCATACCTTAATTACTGATAGGAGAATTTCAAAAGACCAATGCAGAAACATCCCTCAATTTTTTTCTGTGACACACACAAAATCTCTACTTGAGTGTGCCAGGAATTGAATTTCCATCCAGATAGATTTAGCATCAAAAATATAAAATATTTCAAGGAATTTTGCCAAAAGGTGGACAACACACCTGTCTATTCAATTGAATTAAATTGAATTCAATAACTTTATTCGGTCTAATTAAAATAGAACATAAAAGTACATAAATATATTACACATATCCAAGATCTCACAAAGGATTAAAAGATAATCTTATATTAGATTAAGAATAGTTAAATATGTATATATATTCACAAAAAAAAATTAAAGGTTACAGGAACATTAAAGTTAGGGTCAGATTTTACTCATACAAAACTAGAGAAATTCAGCTGTTATAGATAGCTGAGTTTGCTATAACTCATGCCCCGCAATGCACTGCTTATGACCTCAGATATTACATCACTCATGACATGTCAGTGACATCACTGATTACATCACTGATGACATCTCAAATGACATCACTGATGACATCAGTGATGACATCATCCAGTGACTGTGAGTGTTTTTAAAAAGTTTATGAGTGTTAAATATATATACCAAGGTGTATTAGTGAATAAGTGGGTGTATGAGTGACTGTATGGATGACTCAGTGGGTGCGTGACTGACTGTATCAGTGAGTGATTAGGTGTCTCAGTGAATGTATGGGTGAGTGACTGGTTGTGTGAATGTGTGTATCTGTCTTTCAGTTGATGTCTAAGTGGGTGTATGAGTGTGTTAGTGGGTACGTGAATGGCTATATGGCTGATTGATTGGTTTTCTGACTACGTCTATAGTTGTCTGGGTGTCTGTGTTTGTGGGTGAGGAGATGTGTGACTGCCTGTATGGATGAGTGAGTGGGTGAGTCAGTGGCTTTATGGGGTACTGTTGCATGTGTGAGAAGTTGTATGGGTGAGTGAGTGTCTGTATGGCTGTGTCGGTGATTGAGTGCATGTGTCAGTATGGGTGAGTAACTGAGTATGTGAAAGGCAGTATACGTGAGTGACAGGGTATATGAGTGACTGTATGTGTGAGTGAGTGAATGTGAAAGTGGCTATATGAATGAGCGCATGCTTCTGTTAGTGACTGTATAGCTGAGTGAGTATGTATTTGTATGAGTCAGTAAGTGGGTGGGTGTGTAACTGTTTGGGTGAGTAGGTGGCTGTGTGATTGACTGTATGGGTGAATGTCTAGGTGTGTGAGTAGTTCTATGGGTGACTCACTCAGTGTGTGAGTGCCTGTATGGCTGAATGAGTTGATATGTCAATGGCTGTATTAGTGAGTGAGTGGGTCTATGAGTGGCAGTATGGGTGAGCGAGTGGATATGTGTGTAGATCAATGAATAAGTGAGTGGGTGAGTAAGTACTGGTAACGCTCTGTGAATGGGTTTGTGAATGGTTGTGTGGGAGTGGCAGTGGGTGTATAAAAGATTCTAAAGGGGTGTGAGTGGGTGCGCCAGATATGCTGTGAATTATGTCATTACTGGTGTCATCAGTGATGTCATTTGAGATGTCATCAGTGATGTCATTTGAGATGTCATCAGTGATGTCACTGATCATGTCATGAGTGATGTAGTACGTGAAGTCATAAGCAGTGCATTGCGGGGACGCGGGTTATAGTTGACTCAGCTAACTATAACGGCTGAATTTCTCTGGTTTTGTATGAGTAAAATCTGACCCTAACTATAAAGTCCCTTTAACCATTGTTTTTTTAGTGAATTTCTAAGTTTTTTAAAAATTCTATTTGATAACTATAACGTCCTTGTAACCATTGATTTTTTCAGTGAATTTCTAAGGTTTTAAAAAAAATGCTAATTCCTAACTATAATGTCCCTGTAACCTTTGTTTTTTTAGTGAATTTCTTAGGTTTTTTATCTAGCAGTAACGTTTGCAGAGTGGTGGAGAAAGGGGCAGTGCCTCCCACCCGCTCTCAGGAATTCCGCTGTGTATGACTTACAGGAGGTACCAGCAGTGCTTCTTGCCCCACAAGGTCCCTCAGGAGTAAAGTGGTCTTCATCCGTCAACCAGTAGTGCACCAAGAGGTGCGTTTGCAGAGTGGTGGAGAAAGGGGGGCATGGCCTTCGAAGACCTCTTAGCAATCCCACTGTGTGGGACTTACTGGAGGTAACAAGATTGGTAGTTGGCCCCAAGGACATCCATGTGGGCTAACTACCCCTCCTGTTACCTCCAGTAAGTCCCACACAGCAGGATTGCTGAGTTCTGATAGCATGCCACGCCCCCTTTTTCCAACAGTCTGCAAACGCGCCTCCTGGTCTTCTCTTGGATGGGGGATGAAGTCCCCATCGCTGCTGGGGGTCATTAGGGGCCAAGTAACCTACCTGTTACCTCCAGTAAGCCCCACACAGTGGGATTGCTAAGGGGTGGATGCAGGCCATGCCCCCTTTCTCACCACTCTGCCAGCGCGCCTCCTGGTGCACTCTTGGTTGGGGGATGAAGTCCCCATGCCTCTTGAGGGTCCCTGGAGGCCAACTAGCCCACCTGTTACTTCTAGTAAGCCCCACACAGCTGGATTGCTGAGAGGTGGTCAGAGGCCATGACCCCTTTCGCCACCACTCTGCAAATGCACCTCCTGGCGCACTGCTGCTTGGGGGATGAAATCCACTTTAGTCCTGAGGCCCTCAGGACGCAAAGGGACCTCATCGCCCCACCATCAGTGCACTGAGGTGGGCGTTTGCAGAGTGGTGGGAAAAGGTGCGAGGCCTCTGACCACCTCTCAGCAATCCCACTGTGTGTGACTTACTGGAGGTAACAGGTGGGCTAGTTGGCCCCTAAGGACCCTCAGGAGCGAAGGGGACTTCATTCCTCAACCACGAGTGCACCAGGAGGTGCGTTTGCAGAGTAGTGGAGAAAGGGGGCGGGCCTCCTGTGAGTTGCGTCTTCCTTTTGTTTTTATTTTAGGAAGGGAGGCTGTGTGGCCCCCTTCTCTTGATCCTTTTGGCCCCCCTCCCGAGCCATTTTCGGCCCCAGGGACCCCATTCCCCGGGGTATGGCCAGCTGATTGGGGAGCGCGGGGAGCGCAGGGGAGCCTGAAGGCCCCGCATTCCCGGCTGGCTCACGCCTCATGCGTTAGCCGGCATTGCTTTTTGCTGCCTGGGGTAAAAATCAAAGTGTGCTTACTTTGACCAAGCGAGAGAAAAGTGCTCTCGCTTGGTCAAAATGAGCACACTTGTTTGCTATGGGATGGCAGGAGCACTGCTCCCCGCATCCCATAGGAAACTGCAATGACCCGGGGTGGGCAACTGGGGACACTGCTGGAGCCGGCCCTGTGGGGTGGCAGTCCCCAGGGCCATTTACAGCTCCAGGAGTGGGGCTGCGCGGCCCCCCTCTCATTTGCAAAGTAGCCCCTGTGAGGTGGTGCTCCCTGGGGCTGTGTGGTGGTGCTGTAGCCCCATACATTATTTTAAACATAGCCCCGGGGAGGCGGGAGTACCCGGGGCTGCGTGGCCCCCCGCACTTCAATGTATAACCCCCTATGGAGGTGGTGGTCCCCAGGGCTGCGGGGGCCAGCACGGGCCCACTCATCTCTATATGTCATTGCCCCCGGGACCTAGCCCACCCTGGGGCCCCCGCTTCATTTTTTTTTCTTTTTTCGGTCAGATTCGCAGATCCACCACGAATCCCGCCTAAATGTTTTATAAAAAGGCTTTTTTTGGCCCTGGGGGTAGCTGTGGGACCCCCTGAGCAGGCTTAGAGGTCAGGGAGTTTCTACCCTGACCCCTTTTCTTGTTTTTTCAGGTTTTTAAACCTTTTTTCTTGTGACTCAGTTCAACCGAGTCGCAAGGTGGCTGCCAACACTTCCTGTTTTGAAGTGTTGGCAGCCAATCAGATCGCAGGCTCGATATCAGGACGGTTCGCAGATATATCTGAGAAATCTTTAAATTTCTCAGGAACTACTGAACGGATTTACACCATTTAACAAAAAGAGTGCACTCTGGACCAAGTGTGATGTGCCACAAAGTCCTTGCCACGTACAAATAGTAAGTGAGAGAGTGTAATCTCCTAATAAAAGCACATTGGAAATTTTCCTAAGTCAAGCAAGTTTGGACATCAGAACAAAACAGTATCAAGAAAATGTCATTGTTACTTAATTGTAAAAGTTTTTTTACCAGTGAGTAGTTATGTTTTTTTAAATAAAAATGTTGAGAAATCTTGAATCTTGAGTAGTTATGTTACAAAGCCTCCTCTCACTTACCATCACTCTCTTCCTCCTTCTACTTTGACCTTCCCAAAGTAGAAAGGAGAACCACAATTCCCTTGTATGGGCATGTCTTGCTTCTTCTGCTACTTTCTTCAATCAATTTGACCAACAGATGAAGTAATTGTGTTGCCAGTTTCTCCCTACTGCTGTCATCTAACCCACAGGAAGAGGAATCCAGCCAACACTACTGGAGTCCACAAATGCAGTCTTTCTTTCTCGTGAGTTAGCACCTGTATTTCATGCCCAACATGCTTCTCTCTAGCTCTCCTTTCGACAGAGGAGGCTAGAGGCAAGCCAATAGAGCTGGGAACACCGTGAGTAAGGCCATATTCATCCCTAATGCAGCTTTAGGGAAGTATCAGTTTGCCATACAATCCACTTATATAGTACACCAAACCATAAGTCATCTGTTTTGTATAAGCTGTAACAGTTAATAATATAGGGTAATTTAATGGAACTCAGTTTACTGACTACAACAGGCTGAGAGGAGGAGTCAGCCCCAGAGGCAAGTGTTTATATCATTAAGCAATCTAGTACCTCTTTACCTAGTTGCTGATAACCCAGAAATTCCGGTACTAAATGTGCAACCTTTGAACGTGGTCGTGCAGTCCATGTGTTTTCATATCACCATTCAAAAATCTGTCATCTGGTAAATTCATTGTTTGGCAATGCCCTCTGTGTGTCACTAAAGCAGCCCCTTACGCAATGGATGTTATGTAAACAGAGGCCAGACACTTGTGAGCTAAAGCTGTGCAAAGACCTGTCCTTTTCCAATGTGGGAAGAGCAGTTCCCTCAAAATCTGATGTCTCTATGCTCTTCAGAACCTCCAGCCCTTAAAAAACCAAGGGTTAAGTAAGTGGTACACCGTACAGCTAGTCATTTCTCCAAATCTCCCTCTCTATCTCTCTTTTCAATCAATGTTTTCTTTCCAGTAGAGATGTACAGTTTGGGGTTGTACACGTAGAGTAGGAATTAGCAGCCAGTAGGCACTGTGTGTGAAAGGGAAGAGGGTGATCTCAGTACTCAGGTCAACCATGCATGGATACCATTTATTGGCCCTGATTCCTCTCCTTGTCACCGACAGGCCAATATTCCTGTTCACTTTCCGCACTGATTCCACCCAAAGTCACCCTCAGCTCTCAAGGTTACCTCATAAGGGCGTTTTCAACAGTTGTCCCAGTACTGATATGATATGTGTATGGGATGATAGTTTTCTAAAGAAGGGCGACAGGCACAACTTTTGTTTCATAGTCAACTGAACAGGGATTAGCCTCCCTTTTTCCCCCTTTGTAGAATATCTGGGATGCATAATTTAAAGTCCTGATGATAACTTTGGATCGATGAGACAATTGTTGTAGCGTTATACTGGGCCCAAACTTTACTCATTTAAAAATTATTATTCTTTTAACCTATCACACTCACTTGGTCCTCCAATGGATCTTATTCTATGCTGAAAAGGACTAGATATTGGGAGGATTGGCAATTATCCAATGAGGACCAGAAATAAGATAACTGCTATCTTCAAATTTAACTTCTTACAATCAGAAATACCCAATAATAACCATAATGATTCAAAACCAAATGATTTACCCACAAGGAAATTATCAGACAGAGTCAGCAGAATTTAGTTAAAATGTCAAAGTTTAATTGTTCATTTGTAGATAAAGAACATTATTATTAAATAAAATAACATACAGCCCTATTATTAAATTAGTAAAAGATTTAATGAAGTAATACTAAGCCTCAGAGATTCAGGGATGATAGGGAAAAATTGTCCTCAGCCAAGGCAGATTTGGACTCATACAAAGTAAGTGTCGATAGGAAATCAGTTGAGCCTCGTACAAAGCCTCAGGAAAGTTCAGTAAATTCCAAGTAACCAGTTCTAGTTTGTTAAAACAGCAATCTGTCTCAGTCTGTTGCTGCCAAAGCAAAGTCACAGCAGCATGATGTGAACCCTTCAGCGAAAAGGTTCAATCTACGCTAGCACACCAGTGGGAAGCAGATCGCAGTATTAAGTCACAGGTTTCTTCAGTCCTCAGATGTCCAAGCCGTCACCACTCCCATCTATTCCAAAATTTGAGCAATTATACTCCATAGGTTTCCGGGCAGACACCCACTGTCATCATAAAAAATGTCAGAACATTCTGTCCTATTGGTCAGTCCTGATGGGATGAGGGTGATGTAACTGGTAAAAAGAATACAATCCGGAAAAATTAAGTAAATCAATTACGTAGCTTCCTTAAGTCATGTAAGCTTGGTCGTATGAACAATGAGATATTTCAGAGAGAGAGAGAGAGAGAGAGAAAAACATTATGATTCATCAATACTCCTTTCCCAAGCATCTGTTCTAGTATGTTTCAATCGTACTTGGGCTGTACAAAGGATGTCAAACGAAACATTTAAGAGTTGGAATACAAATGGAAACTTTGCTGAATACAGCTAATACATGATTAATTATATTGAATTATGAATCTCGCATTAATAACAAACTGGCATTATTAATTTCATAAGTGAACATATTATAAACATTCCAATCGAGTCATAATTAATTTGTGTAAGTATAAGGTACTCATAAATTTTTGAAATTGTCAATTTTACACATATAGGAAAAATACATATACATCTCTTTATTTGAATTTTATTCCAGGCACACATATATAAAATGTACGTTAGAGGAAAATGTAATCAACCACATCTTTAACAAACCCTGTGTAGCACCTACTTTTCTGTGGCCATTTTTGGTGCTCACGGTTTAACATGGCATAATGGTGTCTTATTCTTCCACATGTAATTTAATCTATTACACATAAAATGTCTTTGTTTCATTAATATCACGGTCATAATCATAGGATCAAAATCATTAATACTTGTTAATAATCACATCTATTGGAGTTGAACATGAAATATAACATGAACTATTCTACCATCTGCATGCTTCTACGATGCAGCGTATGAATCAACTTTCATATCAGTTAAAAAACGTGGATAAATCTGAGCACACGTTTTGTCATTATTTGCGTAAATGTCAAAATCATTTCTTTTGTCAAACTTTTGGCAAGTGTAATCTCTGCTCTATCATGATCTTTAATTATGACGCAAGCCAAGCTTCCATTGCTACAATGTCTGCCCATTAGACTTGCACTCTGATGCAGCACCCAGTTGATATGTAGTATACATGAAAACACCTAAATTAATTTAACAAGTACGACTTCGCGTGATGGCTAAAATGGCATTGCTGACACTATTTCACCTTCAGGAATATAAAGAAGTAATAGCAAGTATGACCTGACCACAGTGACACTAAATGGGATGCAAATAATGACAAAGCTGAACTTTGTAAAAACTTTCAACACTTTTCCTTTATGAAACTGGAAACATTATGCATCAGATTGACGCTTCGGGTTTGCACCTTCTTCTGACACCCAGTTCCTGTGTGTGTTAATTTCAGACTAGAGCCAGTTGAACTGATTGTAAAGTTGCTCTCCACTTGACTCTTTCATGATTCCAATACCCAGCAGAATTGCTGAGTCAATATACCCTTTCTTATGACATTTTATTCATCTGTCTCATTCCTCTGGTATTGTTCTGCAATTCAGGAAAGAGACTGTGGTCACTCACCCATTAATGAAACATTTGCTCAACCTCAAAAAACATGGACATTTCTGATCCCTCTCCTTGTGCTCTCTTGTGGTTAATATGGAGAGAGTGTAGTTGATGTTTAACAGCTGGATTTCTTATAATTAATAACAGTGTTTTTATCCATTTTTGCTGGGGTTTCATCTTCCAATGGGAACCAACTGGATGATTTTTCTCTGATGTCAATGATCTCAGGAAGGTGAGTGGTGGGAAGCCATGAAAGTCTTGTCTCTCTATTACAATTGTCAGTCAAGTGAACACCATTGACCATAAGATCTTAGTTGGCCACTATAAGGAATCTGGGTTGGAGGGTCCCAGGGCAGACAGGGGATACTAGGCTTCAACTGTAACAACTGGAGTGTTTTGCCAATGCTGCCCTAGGTCCCCCATACTGTGAATTACCCAACTGTGACCCATGTACTCCTTTTGGCCGCTTTGCTGATGAGGTAGTGAGGCAGAGGAGTCAAAGGCTTACTTAAAGGAGGTGCTGTGGGCTAGAAACTCAGAACCCACAACTCTACAAACAACAGTCAACAATTTGCCTTCCAGGCAGTGCTTTTTCTCATTAAAAAAAATATACTTTATTACAGACAGTACTAATTACTATATATAAGTACACAAATATATACAGAAATGGCAGGTGGAAATACCTATGGTAACAGTCTCTAAATGACCACCAACCAAAAGTTGGCACACAATTAAAAAAAAAAAGTTTTCACCATCAGTTAACCCCCATAAATGTAGCTTGGACCTCCTGAGCTGCTGAACCTCTAATGGTCTGTAAAGCAGCAAGCCTTAAACCCTAAAAAGAGTGCCATTACTAGAGCTGAAGACAAAATATTGACTCAACGACAATGTAAATCAATAATACATCACTTCAGAATGGTACCACCTTTGGATGATGTAAAACAATATATGCACCAATTCACTGTCAACAATGTACATGTAATAAAGTTTTCAACATTTAATATCCTTCAAGGAAGGGATCTTTTTTCAAACTTTGACATAGACATAGAACAACTAGAGAACCTAGAAATAAAGGTTCATGCATCACAAAGTCTTTACACATAGAAACTCAGGTCTAGAATTGCTAAAAAATAATGGCAACTCATACTTTCTTGAAAGCCTCTGGAAACTTAAGTGACACCAGAAGATCGGCTTGGTAGTTCCTGTGGGATGCTGGGGGACTCACCACTACTCCTAGGTATCCCTCAGAAAAACTAATCTCAGCTTGAAAGTCCTAACTGTTTCTCTAGAGCACCACACACCAAATATACAAATTTAGAAAAGGCAACACCGGTGACTTATGGGGCACATCTTTAGCCTACGTCGGTCTCTATTCAATTGCCCTTAGGAGACATTCTCTTTTTTTGTTGAAAACAAATGTGCCTGCTGGTGCCACTTTTTTTTAGGTGCCTAGGCCTGAAGCAGGGCACCTTCAACTCTCGCAGTTGAGACCACGTGAGAGCCCCACATCCCCTGCGGTACCAGCTACCTCCCCAACCAGCTGACGCAGCTCATGTGTGCCGGGGGAAAGCTAGCTCTCTTCTTCCATCCATTATCATCACAGGAGGGAGCTGTTGTGCTGTGTGCCTCCCGCACTCCCACCAGGCATGGGTTTAGGGAGTGGGGGAGACACACAGCAAAGCTCCATGATCCTCCATAGGAGCTCTGTTGAATAGAGCACACGGACCTCCCCAGGGGATTTTTCAGGTTTCAGGACTAGGGAGCACAGTGATCCTGAGTTAGGTTTTCCAAGGGCACAGGCCCCTTCTGTGGTTGATTAGCAGTGACACCTGGGACCAATAGTTGCGTCAGATGGAGTGCTGATTTTAGCATTCTGCCCCAAGTGCAACTTGTCCTCCTTGGGGTTTATATGAGAAACGCTGGGCACAGATATTTTTTTGCTGGACTGGCAGCCTTGAAATCGGTAGCAAGATTCCAAATGGGGTGTGGAGATCGCAGCTATTTTCTCAGTCCCACTGGCCCTGGGTTTTGCTGAGTTTTGGTCCTTGTGGTGTGCTGCAGCCACATTGAGTATTAGTTTCAGGTCTCTTATTTCTGCTGTTCTCCCTCAGATTAGGGAGAGTTCAGGGACCAGCTCTCCTCCCCTTTTTACTCCAGCACCCAGCATCCCCCTTTCAGTGGCAGTGAGCTGTGCAGCACCCAGGACCTGCTCTTCTGTCTCGGCTTCTTGTGATCTCCTTTCACCTGGGATTTTCCCCAGAGACACCCTGTGTTTTTCAAGGCAGGTTATTTATTTTATTTTTATTTATGATAGCTTATATTTGCAGCAATCACTCAGAGAAGAGTTTCTTAGTGCATTGTAGCTTAGCTCTGCTTGTTCAGGTAAGCATAAGTCATAATTATTCATAAAGAGTCATGTTTTCTGGAACTTTAAGAATGTTATCTGGTTCCAAAGCTTGGCTTCTTGTAGTTTGAAAGACCTGCCTCCCCTTTTTTGACACTTAAAGCAGGGAATCTCAAAGATATTTTTTGTGAAAGGAGGGGCATTTTTAGATTAATCATAAATGTATAAAATAGGAATTTTGGGGAGATCCCATGAAAGGTCTTAAACATCAAGCAGGCTAATTTAAAGAGGATGTCACTCACTACACCTGCCTGCAAGGGGATCTCGCACCCTCTTAAAAGTTGCCACCTGGATTTCTGCCCGCACAGTGAAACATGGAGCGACTGCTTCAAAGCCCCTCCGTATTCCACTTGAATGTGCTGTCCCCAGGGCAGCACGAGTTCGCGGGTGCCCTAGGGGCAGTGCATTCAATCTAATACGGCATACTCTCCTTGTTAGTACAGAGCACACCTTTTGAAAGGTGTGCCCGGTGCTAACAGAGAAAATGTGGTGCATTGTATAATACAACCCCTGGTCTGAAACTAAGAGATTGTTTTGGTCCACAAAGGCTCATAGATACTTAGTCATATTTTTTTATACGTTTTGTTACATCTAGTAAAAGTGAGATAGGCCAATAGCCTGCAGGGTCAGTTTGAGTTATTTAAGATAGGTCTTATTATAGATTTTTTTATTTGAGAGGAACAATGTCTTCAATAAAGGAGGCATTGATTATTTATCTGTCCATCAGACCGATGGTTTTACTAAAAAAAGATTAAGTGTTGGGCTGGTCATCAATAGAGAAATGAGCTGGATGGCTTACTTGAGTTTACGAAAGAGAGACACTCTTATTCTGAAATTGATAGAAATTGCATGAGGATCCCACTGGCTGCCATTCCTCAGCAGGAAAATTAATCATTGGGAAATATATTTGGAGTGCTTTTATATAGGTCATCATGGATTTTCTTACTTTTATCTAAAGAATATTAACAATATATCATTTAGTTTCTGTGTGGGCTCAAAGTCACTGCCATTAGCCTCAGGATTGCAAAGAGTAAGCCATTTTTTTTTTTAATTCACAGGAATTATTGTGTGGTCCAGAATTTTATTCACATATAAGGATTTGTTAGCTTTCCTGACCAGATGATTGTACTTACACATTCATTACTGTAAAGAAGTTTATCCTTGGGGTTGCCCACAATTTCATCAATTTATTTCTTAGATCTTTTAATTATTTTTATTTATTTCATGGTATCTATAAACCAAGATGTAGACAAATATTTAAGTTTTATTATTTTAGATTTTCGTGGAGCTAGAAAGTTCAGAGTCTCTTTTAGGACCGGCTCAAAAGCTGAAAGAGTGTTGTTGACCCTTTGGGAAATCCTCTCCCATGGGTTACACTCCCTATCTGCACTTCCCTGCCCCCAAAGTCTATTGGCCACTTGCTATGCACCTGTGCTTCCAGCAGGGACCCCCCTCAAATTGTTTCACCACAGAACCAGTCCACAGATTATCCAGGGAAATCCTCTCCTTCAGGGTTCACAGCATGCCTGCTTTATACTGTTGACCGGAGGGAGAGAGGATGCCAGTGCCTATGGCCCAGGAGAAAGAGGGCCATCAGAATCCAAGTAAGTACAAGTCCAGAATGTCCTTTAACCCAGACAGGGCATCATTCACGTGGGTTCCATCCTTCCTTATCTACAGTTCCCAATGCTTCTCACAGTCTCTCCCTTGTGCAAGGGTTTAAAAGTGGGGATGAAGAGTTCAAGAAGATGAGCATCTATGCCAAACCCAGAGATGCCATAGCTTCCCTCTACCTTAGGCTTATCCTCTTGATGTATCTTTGTATTTTCCAAGATGGTGAAATCAAGCTTTGGTTAGAAACAGCTCCTCTAGAGCCATTTTCTCCAACCCCAACAAACACAGCAAACTGGGTCCTTCCCTACAAAACCTCAAAAGGGAGCCACCCCTGTCAGCGGTGCTAGAGGTCTGGGTGCCACCCTTTGTTTCTGTGAGAAAGGGCATGCCCAGGCTAGAAGTGGATGTGAGGTATTTTGACCATGCAGATTTCTACCTTACCATTAGTCTCTCTCAGGAGGAGGCTAATCCTCTCCCAATAGGCCTATTGTCTGGGGGAGGAGTTTGATTTACTTGATGACCAGCAGAGTAATTAATTCGGACCTGCAGGGCAGTTTATATCCCTAATCTTCTTAAGGGCTGACTCAGGAATATGTTGCACCACTCAAAATATATGGAGTGCAAATATGGCCAAAATAGTATATTTTGTCTAGGATTTGCCAATGTGGAATTGATATTTTAGAGCCTGTTTCACCTACTGTGTGAATATAGTAAAGCACTACAGTGAAGCACCACTGATGCATAGTAAAGCAATGCAAACTTACACCATAAAAAAGATGAGGGGATATTTCTTTTTAGATGCCTAAGTATTTTATAATGCTTGGAAAGGCCATAACCAGTTTATTCAAGTTCCCATCTGCAAAAGGTTACCTGTGCGCAGACTGTAATCATATTTGCCCAACCCACTCACCAGTGCACACGCATGTGCCCATCTGATCATGTGTAGCCAGCAAAGAACCCCTTTTAACCCAACTGCGGTATTTCACCAAATATTGGTTCAAAAATATCGATTGACACAAATATAGTGTCAAAAATATAGTAATGAGTTGCAGTTAACAAGGGAACCAGAGGATCACTGGGGACCTTGGGTAAGTACATGTACAAGCAACATCAGTCCCACAGTTAAAAACAATACAATCAATACAAATGAACCAGATGGTTATTTTAATCACTAGTTATAATAAATCATTAAAAAAAGTTATTAAAATGTTATCACTTTGTGACGCACCATAGGTGTGTAGAGAGAAATATGCTCAGTGCTTACATCAAAGTGATACACACATGTGAACAAATACAGTGATCAAATTTCTAAACAAAAAAGCCTGACAGTGGAACCCTCAGAACCACAGCACCTGAACAGCTATCCCTCTGATATTCTGACCCCTCTATACATTTTGGGGTTTGTGTGCACACTGAAACGCACCCACCATCACAGTGCAAATCCTCATGGGATCATAACAATTTGAAACATAAGCACAGGTGCACCACACATCAATTACAAAAACGGAGAGAACAAATTTATAATCTGTATACAATGCAGATATTATTCAAATTTTTCCTTTTATTCCAATTTTACATCAGTTTTCACAGTAATACAGCCGACACGTTTCGTCCTACTAGAGGACTTCTTCAGGGCTGTTAATTTGAACAAACAAAAATACACATCAATACACAAAGACCAAGAACACACATAACACATCACATACTATACATAAAAATAATCTTTTTTAGCCATAGGGCTACATTAATAGTCCTATATAAAGAGCAAAAAAGGACAGGCAAGAAAAAGACAGACCGACTTTTTTATATGTTTAAAATGTTTTCATACATATAAGCAGCATTTTTACACAATTTTTCCTGCTCTCTCTATTTTTTAGTGACTCTATGCATTTAATTTCTTCTTGGTAGTTCTTAGTTATTCCCTCTGAAGGAGCTCTCTCTTTTCTTATATGATTTTTGATATGTTGTGGATATGTTGTAGTTATAAGAAAAATTGTGTAAAAATGTTGCTTATATGTGTGAAAACATTTTAAACATATAAAAAAGTCTGTCTGTCTTTTTCTTGCCTTTCCTTTTTTGCTCTTTATATAGGACTATTAATGTAGCCCTATGGCTAAAAAAGATTATTTTTATGTGTAGTATCTGATGTGTTATATGTGTTCTTGGTCTTTGTGTATTGATGTGTATTTTTGTTTATTCAAATTAACAGCCCTGAAGAAGTCCTCTAGTAGGACGAAACGTGTCGGCTGTATTACTGTGAAAACTGATGTAAAATTGGAATAAAAGGAAAATTTTGAATAATATCTGCATTGTATACAGATTACACATTTGTTCTCTCCGTTTTTGTAATTGATGTGTGGTGCACCTGTGCTTATGTTTCAAACAGTGATCAAATTTGTGTATCTGAAAAAGCAGAACACGGCCCATTTATATATGATATAATCTATCTAGGATCCATAGTTATAGTTGACACATTTCGATCCCTCATGAAGATGAGGGGAGCATCATTAGGACCCCTAAGATAAAGAGTAGTCTGAATCAAGGAGAACCAGGGTTGGAAAAATCTGTAAGGTATGGCATTTTTCATTTTATATATTTTGTTATTCACAGTCCTTCCCTAAAGGGCACTTCAAGATATTTTCCCTCCTTTTTTATAATTGTCTTTTTCAGCCATACTCCAGTAGGACAAACATCACAGATATTGTTACCTGTTCATTCGACCTACCAGGATTCAGGTAGAGCTTGTTATTGGGCAGCCTGCCTACTATAACTTGAACGCTGACCTCTTATTTTGGGGACGGCTGCCGTTCTAACCCATAGAAGCTTACAACCTTTGATGCGAGTATACACTCTCTATTAAAGTCTTACACCTCACACCATAACACTATCCTTTCTGAACAATGTCTATCATTCTTCTCCTTGTTTCGGGCTCCTCTTTATCTTTTGAGTCCTGATGGTGGTCCCACCATCTTCTTGAGGGATCGAAATCTTATTGACAACCAGCCAAGTGCACCCTACCCATAGTCATAGTCAATTTATTGTACAGTTAATTAAAACTTAACAAACAGGTGTGATAGCCTAGCTGCATCACAGCGGCCTTCTCTAATAAGGCATAAGGCTGACACTAGTGGTAAACATTTACCATGGGCCTACCATGAGTGTGACACAATTAGTGAGAGTCATCCACAACAAAATGTCCAAAACCATGTGATTAAAAAGCAGGAAATCTGGGCACATTAAATAGGCAGAACCCATTAGCAATAGAAGCTTTCCCTGATCGGTCCTAATGGAATGTAGAACCACTGTCATACCTGCAATTGACTTGTGTGTGCTATGATCAGTACTTAATTTGAACAAGTGGTTGCAGGTGGGGCCCACCGGTACTCTTTTTTGGAACGGGAACTATATTTTCCTCAACAGATCTGATCCAGAGCAGGAGAGAGAAAAACACAAAAGGGGAAAAGAAGGAGGTAGAGAGGGATGTAATTGCAGGGACAAAGGGCAAACTTAGTGATGAAAAAATCCTGTAAGAGTGAGATAAAGGGGCAGGAAGTAACTGATTGTGGATAAAATAGGCAAAAGGTGTAATCAAGACTATGCAGCCTTGGTATTCGGCATCCCAACCTTCAATAGTACTGGCCATATGCTTCTGAGCATAACTTTGGGGCTCAACACTTATTCTGTTACTAAATAAGCACTGGCTGGAGTTATGAAAGTATTCTATATTTAGGTCTACAAAGGAACATGCTTTATCAGCTACAGATCATTCAGAATTCAGTGACTCGTCTGATTTGTGGCTCAAGGAAGACTGATTCTCCAAATTGGCTTCTGCTAGCCCTGTGCTGGGTACAGTGACAGAAGGGTATAATTTAATAAAACTGCAGAAGGCCCATCATTTACGATAGGGAACCTGCCCACCTTTTTTGTAACACAAGCTTTAGTCATGTATGACTTCACACTCTCTGCTGTTCAAAAACCATGCCCTGCTGCTGGTTCCCCCCTTTTTCCTGTAGAGGTTTAGTGACCACGATCTCTCAGGAATTGACTCTTGTATTTCAAAGTTACTTCCTCGTGCTGCACTATCAACACCTAATCTACTGTTTTTTTCCTCCTGGCATTTTGTTAAACACATTGCATTGGAACTCTGTGTCATCACCTGTTAGTTAAAGTTTCTTGTCACTTTAATGCATAGTGGCGAGTGAGCCCTTCTGATACATGTTTGCTATTTGCGCAGCTCGAATAGCATAACAACATAACATAAGATAGCAAAACATAACATATATCAAATGTCATATAACTTGGATTAATAAAATATAACAACATAAAATAATGTTTCCCATGGACATCATGTAGGGGTTGTCAGTGGTTACAGCTGTGACCCCTGGCTTGCCTCTTGTGACCCTGGGCTCAGAGGAGGCAAAATCAGTGTCAAGAACATGGGGGCCTCCACAGTCATTATTGTGGGCCTGTTTTTCATTATTACAATAGTGAGTAATATTGTTATTTACTATTAGTGTAATAAAAAATAGAGCACACTTAGGACCTATGGTGGCAGCTGTTGTAAGTAAAAATGGTTTTAAATGTATATTGTATGCATGCTTGCAGGTGAGAGTATATTAAAGTGAGAAAGAGCGAACATATTTGTGAGAAAATGTTTCTGCATGTGTAAGCATGTGTGTGTCAGTGAGAGTCAATTGACCGGTAGTAAGGGAGATTGTGTGAGTTTCAGGCCCAGCTTTACTATTCTTTCATGCAAGGCAATGCTGCATCAAAGTTGCTGCACTGCCTTGTGCCAAAGGGAGAGAGAAAACAATGCCCCTTAGCGCAATGCGCACTTTTGGCAGCCATGCGCTAACACATATACCCTTGTGCCAGAGTACATGGTATGTGCATTCTATGTGCATTCTAATATCATCGGATACTTGGGTCCAGTGTTTCCCTCCTGCCTCCATACCGTTTCCTGTCCAGTTTAATGAGAACTGGGCTTAGGGACTTCCGGATGATTGTCGCATACTGTGACAATACCGCTAATACCAATACACTGTCTTACATACAGGAGTCAACGGATGCTCCTGATCTACCTACCGGATTGCTGTTGACTTATGAACCTGGCCCATACTTTGACTCTTGCTGGGCTTGCTTACCTGGAGGAACACCCATTTTGCTTAATTTGTTTTTTGCTATTTTGGCTACTGATATTGGCCAATAGGAATATTTCAGCCTAGCACATGTACCTCCTAGGAGATCATACACCCTTGCATCTGTTTGTTCCCTCATGATCTTGCACTAAACGCCTGGCGCTCATTAACTACTGGAATCATATTAATTTCTCCACAGTTGGAGGGGCCTGGCTTAGTCGGCCCTTTTTGTCCTCATATCTTGAGGTAGTTACTTCCTTTAAGACTGTGAAAGGTTTGCCTGAACTTCATCCCATATAAAGATGTACTCCCTTCTAAAGCTCTACCTCCAAGTAATCACGACCTAAATTCCTGTCTTTTAGTCCGGGATACCCCCAATGAATCAGAGTTCGCGTTGCTAGCTAAATTGATTTTGCTACTCACCCTGACCTCACACCAGGATCATCTCCGTTTTGATTTTACACTGCACTCCCTCGACAAATACCCTACCTCTGTCCTAACTCCTGACATACCTTTCGTCCCCTGGGCTGGAGCCAGCTTCCTGACCTGAAGTCGGGCTTACTTACGCTTTCATACGCCTCCTTTGCTGGATACTGTAGTTCATTAACCTATAGCTCCACATGCTCCTTTATTGCCCTACCACAGCACGACGTCATATTGTATTAAATTTGTCTTGGGATGTTACTGTTAGCTGAGCTGTTTTAAGACTTTTTATCCTTATTGCACTACATACACTGTTAACTGTCCTGCATCTTGTGATCATCTAAAATATACTATTTGACACTACCCACAGCAAGACAATATGCGTTATAGCACATTGCATGTCCGTCTCTTTGTGCACTAGGGAATTGGTCGGGCGGGTAGTTTATTTATCTACCATTCTCTCTGCATCTTTATGTTCCCTCCCCCATCGTTTTGTCTTTTTAACAGGTTTAACGCTCCCTCACACCATCTATGACTTTTTACTTGCACAGACCTCTCCGGGGTTTACTCTAGTAACTTTCTTCCCCGGCCTTTAAAGGAATAACTATGCCCCCCTCACTCACCCCCTCACTACACTGGATGAACCTATCACTAGACACGGCCCAAACTCTTGGACCATCCTTTATCCCCCAACCTCTCCAAAAATGCTAAGAAAAACTTTAAACACAAACTACTAATTCGTCATCAAGAAACGCTATTTGTAGATAACTACCGAAGTCTCACCTCGATTGTTAAAACCAACTACATCTTCTACTCCAAGCGCCCCTCTAAATGGAAAAGCACCTTCCTCCTCCACCTCCCTATTACGAAGTCATATAAAATCCCATATGGCTTGAAACTTTCTACCACCCCTTCCCCTACTTTTCTTGGTGAAATAGACATCTCCATTTTCAAATCTGGAAACATCCTCATTCAAGCCTCTGAAAAACATCTCACCATCTTTGAACACCATTTCAGCACCTTATCCTACCTACTCTCGATACCTTACTCTGACCCATCAGCCTCCCAATCACAATCTGACCCTACACCTCCTCTTTCACCTACTCTAACCCCTCCTCATACAGACAATGAAAACACCTTGGCAGTCTCGCAAGCACAGATTCTCAATCTCTCCCCCGCCTTAACAACTCTCCCTCCTACTGATTCACCAACAACCTACTCATCCACCCAAACTCTCTCTCCTCCTCTTGAGGCTCCAACAACTCACATCAGTTCCTCCCTTCTATCTTCTTCTTCATCCCAACCCTCCCAATTTGACCTCACTACGACTCAATCTTTTACTCTAACTTCTTCCCCCCCAATTATCCTTCCCCTCCCTAACCAGGAAACCAACCCTCCCCACTCTCCCCGAGCACCCTTTCCTTCTCCCGACTCGCCTCAGTCCCCAGTGACTGCCCAGTCCCATCTCACCTCCCTCCCTTCGACCATCAACTGGATCTCCCCTCTCCTCCCCCCACCTGGGCTCCCTCACCCCAGTCCTCTCGTCTTGACTAATGCAGAACATCCTGCTTGTCCCCATGAACTCCCATCCTCCATCCCCTTCTCCCTTATTCCCCAGACGCTTTTTAATATAGAACTCCATCTCGCTAACCTATCGTTTGAACTCACCTCTCTCAGAAATGATGTCAACTCCCTCTCTTCACTTAACCGCCCAAATCATTCTATTGCCCGGTGTACTGAACTAAACAACACCACATTCCCCCAGCAATGGGATCCTACCCCCCTCGGTAACGATACACCTAGAACATTCTGCACCTCTAACCTCCTCCCCGCCTCTGAACTCCCTGACCTCTATAATCCGTACCCCCCCTGCTCTTTGACTACTGACCCCCTGACCCCTCAGGCACCTATCCCCGTGATCCTTGGGACTAGCAGAATTCCACCTTCCACCTTCCCCAGCTTCTCCTAGACTTCCTCTGCAATTTACTACTATCCACACCTGCCCCCCCCCACAACCAACCCGATACCCCTGACTTGCATGCTGGTTAACTGTCGCTCGGCTGTCCAACATGCGACTGAAATTTCGGAAACCATCCTTAGTGAATCCATTGACATTGCCTTCCTTACTGAAACTTGGCTTAAAGATCACTCTTCTTCCATTCTTGATATGCTCTCTCCCCCTGGCTACTCCATCCTCAGAAAAGATAGACCTATCAAAATTGGAGGCCGTCTAGCAATAATTTTTAAAAACGAACTCCAACTCTCCCTGTGCCAAACTCTGATCATTCTACTTTTGAGTACCTCGGAGCGGAACTTAAAGTGCAGGGCTCCCCTCCAATTCGACTACACAATATCTATCATCCTCCCGGCGACCCTCTTCCTTTTGTAGAAGAATTGTCTGACCTTCTCACCCAATCCTCTCTTTCCAACTCCAAAAACCTCTTCCTCGGAGATTTTAACCTTCATTGGAACAAAAAGGACGATCCTATGGTTAACCTCCTCACTGATCTACTTGACATCAATGACCTAAAACAACTATGCCACTCTCCTACTCACTCCAAAGGAGCCACTCTGCACGCTATCATTACTAGCAATGAGCTGGCCTCCCTTTCCTCCATCGTTCCCATCGACTGGTCAGACCACCACCTCATCCTTTTCATGATCACTAACACCGTACTACCCCCTCTACCCAAAACCACCAATCAGATGAAACTGACCAGGAATCTTCATCTTATCCCCCCAAAGCTCAACTTCGACTCTCTCCTCCCTCCCAAAATGCCAATGACCTCACCGAACACTTTAATAAATCCATTGTTGAGGTCCTTGACCAAATTGCCCCAGCCAGACTAAAACGACAGAAAAACTCCTCCTCCAAATCCTGGTTCAATCCTGATCTCAACAATGAGAGACGCACACTTAGATCGACTGAACGCATATGGAGGCAAAACCCTTCCCCCTTCAACCTCTCTCTCCTCAGATCCGCTAGATCCAACTATAAAAACACATCCTCAATGCTAAGACTTCCTTCTTCCGCTCCCAACTCGACCGGGCCAAAAACAGACCTAGGGAACTCTTCAACATTGTTAAAAACCAAACATCCTCTGCACCCCCAAGGTGACTGCCACCATCGAGAGATGCGAAGAAATTGCCAACTACTTCTCAGAAAAAAATCTCCAAAATTGATCAATCCTTCGCCCTTACTCCCCTCCCTCTTAACCTACTTCCCTCGCTGGACATTTCCTGCAATTCTCCTTCACTCGCTATGCCTCCTCTTGATTCCTCACCGTTCCCCCCGTTCATCCCGATTCCTGAACCCGGCCCCATCTTACTTGAACTAAAAAATAATGCCTCTTGGCTTGACTTCCAACCAGTCACTGAACTTGATGTCCTTAACGTCATCTCTAGACTTAAACCATCATCTCACACTAAAGACCCTCTCCCTTCCAACTTTGTCCAAGATTTAAAACATATCATTGCCCCCTATTGGACCTCTATCATCAACTCCTCCTTTACCTCGGGTTACGTCCCCGCTTCCCTCCAATTGGGACAAATCACTCCCATCCTCAAAAATCCTGCTGGTGACCCTAATGACCTAAATAACCTTCGTCCTATCTCTAACCTTCCTCTTCTCTCAAAAGCCCTTGAAAAATGCGCCCTGCTCCAACTAGATAGACACATTGATTCATTCAATCTTCTTGACTCTTTCCAATCAGGCTTCAGAAAGGGCTGCAGTACAGAAACGGCAATGCTAAACATAATTGATGACATACATCACGCCTCGACAAAGGCGAATCCTCCCTTCTCATTCTCCTTGATCTCTCCGCTGCTTTCGACACTGTTAACCACTCTACTCTACTTAACACACTTAAAGACCGTTTTGGCCTCAATGGTTCAGTCCTCAAATGGTTCACCTCCTTTTTCCAACACAGAACCCAGCAAATCAAAATCCGTGAATGCCTTTCCAAACCTCTGCCCGTCTCCCTAGGGGTCCCACAGGGCTCTATCCTCTTCCCCTCTCTATTTAATCTCTTCATGGAACCCCTCACCCTTATCCTTAAACAAGCAGGAATCAATTACCACCTATACGCCGATGACACCCAACTTTACTATAAGATTCAATCCCGCTCGGATGTTCTTCACCTCAATGATACCTTGAGTAAGATCCAATCCTGGTTCCACTACAACCACCTCAAACTCAACCCAAAAAGACCGAAATCATTCTTTTCTCCCTAAGAACAACTCGCTCCCCATTCTATCCTGGATCTCGGACCTTACCGCACTCAACTGCTCCCTCACTATATCAAACTCAGTTAAATCCCTCGGTTTTAACATTGACCAAAACCTTACTCTTATCCCCCACATAAAAAATTCGGCCAAAAGCGCTCTCTTCACACTCCATCACCTCAAGAAAATAAAACCTTTCATTCCTGCAGACGACTTTAAGTTAATCGTCCAATCGCTGGTCCTGTCAAAAATCAACTATGGTAACGCCATCCTCGCTGGAACCCCTAAAGCCCACCTAGCCCCAATCAAATCTGTTCTGAACCTGGCAGCTAGGCTCATAACTGACCTCAAACGGTTCGATCACATCTCCCCTGCCCTTAAAGCACTGAAGTGGCTTCCCGTTGAAGGTAGAACTTCCTACAAGACAGCCTGCATTACGCACAAAGCCCTGCATCAACGCTCCCCGCAGTACCTCTCAGACAAACTTCACAAAGCTGGCTGCTCTAGATCACTGAGGAGCTCTAACACCCTCGCTCTTGTCCCTCTTCTGCTAAACAAGCAAACCACACAATCTCGCTCCTTTTCCGGTAACGCGCCTAACATCTGGAACTCCCTCCCTAAAGATCTTCGGTGCAACCCCTCTTACGTCAGCTTCAAAAAGACCTCAAACTTCTCCTGCTCAACAAATACTGGGGTCCTTAACCCCTCCCCTGGACACTCATCCCACCCCCACCCCCTACTGCTATCCGCCCCCTCTCTCATCCTCCTTCGCCCACTAACTCCTCCGACTAACCTTTCCCATAGGACCTGCTTCGTCCCACTTGGTATTGCCTCATCCCCCCCTCCTCAGCCTCTCCCCATTCCCATACCCTTCCCCCTCTTCTCCATCCTTTCCCTCCCACACTAGGCTAATCTCTCTGTACCTGCTATAACCCTTTGCAATACATGTAATTTGATTGTTTAAAACTGGAGTTGTTTTCTACTATCTGGATGGTTTTGAGTATTACCTCATTGTAAGCCTGTTACATTACAATGAATTATCCATGTATAGTGGTCTGATATCGCCTTAACCTACCCCCCGCCTTAGCCTCTCCCCATTCCTATACCCTACCTCCCCCTTTCCCATTCTTTCCCTCTCACACTAGCCCAATCTCTCAGGATTTGCTGTAGTCCATTACAACTTGTTGTATCTAGATTGTGTAGTATCTTAACTGCTTTATACCGTTTGTATTGGTTTCTGAATTCTACCTCATTGTAAATCTTGCTATATTGCATTGAATACCCATGTAAAGCGCTCTGATACCCTCGGGTCCAGCCAGCGCTATATAAAACATTTTAAATAAATAAATAAATAAAATAAATATGAAGCATAGCTTTTGTACTGGAAGGGGTCCCCTCCTGCACAAAAACTATGCTTTAAGAGCTTATCCCAATTTGTATGTGTTTCTGTACAATGCAGCACACATGCAAAGTTGCAAAAACTAGAAGAAATGAAAACATTTCTGCCCATTATGCCTGTCTCAAGGAGGCATAAAAATATTTTGGCACAAATTCCTGTCTACCAATGTTTGTAGATAGAGATTTTTGTCAGCATCCATGGGTGGTTGCATGGGAACGCCATGCACCATCCATAGAATGCCCCCTTGATACATAATAATGCAAAGCAGTGCACAGCACAACTTTGTGTTACGTTGTGATACTATACAATGCAAATCCTCAATTGTTGTGATGTTAGGGTCACGTGACATGCCTTCCTGAAAAGAATCAGGGTCAAGGGTCATATGGTATCACTTCCTGTGATGTCATTAAGGTCAAAGACTATGTGAAATCACTTGTGCTACCCATTGCAGTTTTGTGAATCAACGTCCATGATGTTTCGCTCAGCTGTGCTCCCTAACTAACAAAAATGTGAAAGGGATATTGTTTAAGGCTTTCAAGAACATAATTACAAATGCAATTAAACAACTTTACATAGCACATTTCAATAACATTCAGAGCACTTTTTACTCCAAGTCGTTTGAAATGTTCTACGACTTACATCTGACATGTGAAGGCACCAAATATTGGTAAACTATCGAAAGAATACATTAGTGACATTCCCATTAAATGCATTGCTCAGTAGGCGAATTAGCGGTGTAATGAATCCTGGTAGCCATAACAACCTGCTTTTTTACCCTTTCAGTTATTGACAGGAATCTCTATACCTTCTCTAAAGATGATTGACATATTTTTTTCAAACAGAAACAAAACATCTGCCTAACAAAAGATGTCCCTTCGAAGTGATATGCTGTGAAACTTGACTGCAGCATACTAATGGAACTGAACTTTACCGTTAATTGGTATATTTTCAGGGTAGAAGACAATAATTGTGTTCAGTAGGCAAGGTAACGTCTCGGATACTGGAATGCTTTTATCTAATTACTATACAGAGCAGCTGTGACACTGGCTGTACCAACACTGTATAATAAAACGCATCTGTCACTTCCAAAACGGATAACCAAAGATGCATTATGCGCGGTCTGTGAATTGTCTGTTCCCATAGCTATAGAAACAGCTGCAACCAATGCTTTGTTACTTCCCTGCATAGGTGGTAATTCCAGATTCCCTCCTGGCTACGGCAGCCCATCTAGATATGTAGTACTAGGAAGAGGGGGGAGGTGCGTACGTGTGTGGAGGGAGGGGGGGGGATACACTGGGGGCTTAGCAGAACATTCTTTTCTTCAAAATGATTCATGTTCGGCTAGTCACGGAACACTGTTGCACATGCTTGATAGGCAGGTCACGAACATTTTAGCATCAAGAAAGGTTTGACTTCTTAACCGTCACAGAATGAGGGCTCCTGGGGGTGGCATTCGCAGATTGTCCACCCCCGGGCAGCTTCGGGCACTTAGTATGGCCCTAGGACAGGAGGCAATGCTGATTGGCTGGCGCTTATCAGCGCGAGCATCAGGAGCGTGAAATTTCGGTGGCGCACTTGCTCCTGAGTGCGGTGAGGTAGGGAAACGAAATTTGAAATTTGGCTGTTATTAAATATATTATTGTGGGGTGTTTTCGAACATGGAGGCGGCCGCTTCCGTTCGGGAAGCGCTACGAACATTGTGCGAGGCCGGGAGGGAGGATTTGATAGTGCCCGGAGTTCTATCCGAGGCGTGGGTGGGCATGGAGCAGCGTAGGCGGCAGGCTGCGAGCGGCGTGTCAGCGGCCGTGTCTGCGTGCATTTCCAGCGAGGGCTCACCAACATCTTCTTTAAGTTTGAGCCACTCGCTGACAGGCGTCTCACCTGTCAGCCGGCAGCTCTCTCGGTCTCCGTGTGCTTCCAAAGTGCCCAGCATGTCAAAAGGTAGGAGGGGCAGACCGCGCACACGCACAGAGACGTGCTCTTCGTTACCTAAGAAAAGAAATACAAAACGAGTCGTGCTAAAGGAAAAAGACTTGTTTGACATAAAAAATAATGATAATACCCCACCTAGTGGACAATTAGAGCAACTGCGAAGTCCTGCCATTAATAAAAACAGCTTTCGAGGGGGAAAAAGACATTTTCATATTTGGGAAAAACCAGCTAATAAATAAGGAATTGTCAAGCGAAATGTTGTATGACAGATGTTTGTCCCCTATAATATCTAGTGAGAGGGGCGACAACATTTTACTGTCTAAACAAACTAATAGTAAAATTGATGTTTTGTGTACATCGCCTCAGAAAGATAACCACAATGTATATAATTTGGCTGCGGATACAGAGGTAGATAAAGACAATCCCTTTTTCATTGACATTCCCAGAAAGAACGAGGTTAGTCAGGTTAACCGTTCTCATGAACCTGAGCATGATGGACAATGGGTGTGGATACCGAAGGAAATAAATAATGAACACAGGTTATTAAACCTGAAAGAGAACAGATATCTCACAGCTGCAAATTCAAGCGTTTTGCAGCCCAACGTGGGCGAGATACTGCTAAGCACAAGAAGGAGCAGTAAAGAATGTCCAGTCAGGCATCTAACGTCCTGCAACGTACGAAATAGTGAGGAGGGGGATTTTCAAGCGAAATTCCCCACGCCGTTGGATTCCAAAAGAGTTTCTCAATACAAAAAATCTATTAACTGGAAAGAATATGACGGGGGTATAGGGGACGGAGAACATCCAAGCAGTAGCACGAGGGGTGGTAGCGTAGGGAATAGTGGGGTGGTAGTGTCACAGTTACCAGATGAAGAGAATGAATCCTTAGAAGGAGAAATTACGGATGAAGGAGAAATATTAAAAGGTTTTCAACATTTTACAGGGGAAAAAGGGGGATGTACTAAAAATGTCTCTAGAATTTATTTTTCGCAGGACAGAGAGAATGAAGGCACCCAGGGCAAAATCCGTTCTAGGCATCAAAACAAAGGGATGAAGAGAAGAATCTTGACCGAAGAACGCACATCTACTAACCCAGGTGAGGTACACACACAGTTTAGTCAAAAACGTTTACAGGCAAGGTTAAAACTACGGTAAGTTCAGATACCAACAATAAAGCAGAGGCTGAGGTACAAAGTACATTAACTTTGAGGCGTTTACCTTATATGGGTTTGTCCATGCCGCTGGGTGCGCATTTAAACAAGGCTACGAAAGAAAGGATATGGAAGGGGGAGTTTATTGATGTATTTAAACTACTCCATAGGGAAATACAAGCAAAGGAAGGCTCAAGGGAAGAGGCGTGGGAGTTGGCAAAAAGACCTAGGGTGCCAACCAATATAGATACATGGACATCAGCCTTTCTTATTTTTGCCAGTGTATACTGCGAAAAGTTTCCTGATAGGTCAGTGTCAATTTTTAAGTATTTGGACACGATTAGGAAGGCCGCAACAGAATTTGGGGGATATGCCTGGTTACACTATGATGAGGAGTTTAGAGCCAGACTAGTTTTAATGCCGGAGAAACCGTGGGGGGAGGTAGATAATGAACTCTGGGTCCAATGGATGTACCCTCAACGTCCTCCGCCATCCAAGCATACTGCGAGCGGCTTAGCGGTTACTAATCGGCCCTTTCAAAGCAGACCCACCCTGGGGGGGGTGGGTACGTGGAACAGACCACAAACACTTGTCTCCGGCGCATGTTGGAACTTTAATAAAGGATACTGTGCAAAAAACCCTTGTAAATATAAACATGAGTGCTCAAGGTGTGGGGGAAAACACGCAGTTATGCAATGTTTCGGAGAGCAACCAAATTGGGGAGGTGGTTTTCCAAACAGAGGAAGAGGTTTTGCTTTTCAGTCTGGGAACAAGGGCTTCTACTCCAATCAAGGTGGACAATTTATGTAAGTGATTAAAATTCCATCCTGATACACAAGAAGCAACAATGCTAGAATGGGGTTTCAGAGAAGGGTTTAAATTGGGATATCAAAGGCCCAGATGTCGCAGATTTGGCAAAACCTGAAGTCTGCAAACGATTTCCCACACATAGTTAGGAAAAAACTGCTGACAGAAGTACAGGAGGGGAGGATGGCAGGCCCTTTCGATTCTTGGCCATTGGACAATCTCATTGTTTCACCTTTAGGCATGGTTCCTAAAAAACGGAAGGGGATTTCAGGATGATCCAACACCTATCATGGCCCCAAGGTTTCTCCGTTAATGATTTCATTGCAAGGGAAGATTCCATGGTCCAATTTGCTTCTGTAGATGCAGCATTAGCAATGATAAGAAGAACAGGGAGAACTCTGAATTAGCTAAATGTGACATTAAGTCAGCATTCAGGTTACTGCCAGTGCACCCCTCTGATTTTTCGTTGCTTGGAATCTATTTTGAGGGAAAAAAATTTGTGGATAAGGCACTCCCCATGGGTTGTGCGATATCATGCAGACTGTTTGAATCTTTTAGCTCATTCCTGCAATGGTGTTTTTCTTTTTGTACAGGGCATACCGGAGTGACACACTACCTTGATGAATTTTTATTCATGGGAAGCGCTGGTTCCCAACAGTGTGGAAAAGCTTTGAAGGATTTCAAAAAGTTTGCACAGGACATGGGTGTTCCTTTAGCAGAGGACAAAACAGAAGGCCCCAGTTGCTGTCTCACATATCTTGGCATTGAAATAGATACCAATAAAATGCAAGCTAGACTCCCTGAGAAGAAAATAATTGAAATAACTAGATTATTGGAACATGCAAGTAAGGCGGAAAAATTGACATTAATTGAAGTTCAATGTTTGCTAGGTCATCTGAATTTCGCCTGCAAGGTCATACGGGCAGGCAGAACATTTTGCAGGCGTCTGGGTTTTTCCATGTCTGGTATTAAGCTACCACATCATCGAATCAGGATAACGGCTCATATGCGGGCAGATTTAGAAGTGTGGTCAAGGTTTTTGAAAGAATTTAACGGTGTCACACTGTGGTCATTGGAAGAAGATTTCGTTTGGCAGATGCAATTATTCTCGGACGCTTCTGGTGCCAAAGGTTTCGGCCTCTTTTGGGAGGGCAAGTGGTGCGCAGAAAGATGGCCAGCCAGGTGGGTTGCTGAAAAGAAAAGTATAGCTTTCCTGGAATATTTTCCCCTGATAGTGGCTCTAGCTGTATGGGGAACGAAGTTAGCAAATAGAACAGTGCTGTTTAATGTGGATAACAGGACTGTAGTTGACTTGGTAAAGGGTCAGAAGGCCAAGGACAAACAGTTGTTGAAGTTATTGCAAACATTCATGCTTGGCTGTTTAAAGTTTAACATAATATTCAAAGTTAAACATATTGCAGGAGTTGAAAATAACATCGCAGATGCCCTATCTCGTTTTCAGTGGGAGAGATTCCGTGGTTTGGCGCCCGGGCGGATCTACGGAAGACTCAGGTACCCAGCGAGATATGGGATTTGGCGAAATGAACGCTCATCAACTCATCGAAAAGTCATTAGCAAAGAGTACCAAACTGGCATACAGAAGAGCTTGGCTGGAGTTCTTAGATTCAGGTGCAACGTATAGAGTTCATGATAGCGAAGGGTTGAGGCAGCGCAGGGAAGACATAGTTAAGTATATCATGCTTAATATAGACAGGAGCATTTCTTCTACAACAATAGCGGGGAAGCTAGCGGGAATATCATTCTACGGGAAGTTCTTTTGGGGATACGAGCCATCTGCAGGGGAAATGGGTAGGAGGATACTGCAAGGCTGGGCCAAAACAAAAAGAGAGGTCTATACAAAAGAGAGCCAATATCTTTAAAATTACTGTATAAGATAACACTCCGTTTACACGATATTTGTTTTTCTACGTTTGAATACCATTTGTTCAAGCTATGCATGATTTGGCTCTTTTTTGGTGCCTTCAGGATTTCTGAATTGTTAGGCACTGCTATTAATGATGATCTAAAAACACAGAACGTATCTCTGGTTCATTCAGATATAAACATTTTTCTTGAACGGTCAAAAACAGACCAAACAGGCAAAGGTGCCAGAGTAACTTTACAAACCATAGGCGGTCCTTTATGCCCCAAACAAGCATGGTTAGATTTTCTAGCAATAGGAGGTGCAACTTCAAATTTTATTTTCCGGCATCTGGATGGATCTCAGCTAAAAGCTTCCCAGTTGCTGTCAATCTTGCGAAAAGCATTAAAGAAAATTGGGATGAATCCTGTCAATTTTGGTACACACTCATTCCGCATTGGGGCGGCCTCAGAAGCGGCCAGATGGGGATTTTCCATTAGTGGTGTTAAGAAACTGGGGCGCTGGTCCTCAGATTGTTGTTTACGTTATATTAGAGAGTTAGAATATGAAGTTTAGGAGCAGAGATATTAATTGTTTTCTCTTTTCAGGTTTGGTGGCAGGTTTATCAATGTCACAGCGTCAAGTGTGGATAATTGGACACTCATTTGTCAAATGGGCAGCAAAACAGGCAGAAAAAAAAAAAAGGCATTTTGGAAAGAATTTGGGTTTTAGTTCTGAAGAAGTAGGGGTGTCATGGCTGGGAAAAAGTGGCATGAAGTGGGGCCAGTTCATGCCTTTAATGAGCGAGCTGTCCTTTAAGAACAAACCTGAAGTTGCTCTGATCCACCTGGGGGAAAATGATATAGTGCAGCTGTCGGGGCTTGGGCTACTGATAGAGATGAAAACAGATTTGGAACTTTTTTCAAAGACTTGGTCAAAAACACAGCTCGTCTTAACAGCACTGATGCCACGCAGAATATGGAGGGGGCAGAGAGATTTACTGCAATTGAAAGAGCAAGAAGGAAAGTGAACAGAGAATTGCATCGTTTTTGTTCCATTAACGGAATGTGTTGGTTAGTTCACGAATTAATCACAAAAGAAGACTACCAGTTTTTTAGGCACGATGGCGTTCATTTGTCTTTTATTGGCAATGAAATTTATATTCTAAACATAAGAGAGATGATTTCTAAAATTCTTGAAATACAAACATGGTGTTAAAATCATGCTGTTGAAGCGACAGCATTACTGCTTATTTCAATAGGACTTAAAATATTTGTCAACCTTTTTCATCAATAAATTTTCTGCCCCCCTTTTTTTCCCTCACCTCTTCTCGTCCTGCCCCCCTCTCTCATCAGCCCACCTCCCCCCCCTTTTTATTTTTTATATTTTTTATATTAGATTATGGTGGTAGAGTTTTCCTTATTATATATTGTAGCTACGTTATCACCTGTTTGGCGACAGTGTGTGTTTTGCGTGCTTACAGATATAGCACTTATTATCAAATGAATAAAGTTTTTTCACCTGTTTGGCGACATTGGTGCTATGTTTCTATTTTAACTGATGACAAACGTCCAGTGTATAGCGTGATTTTCTGGTACAAATGGGGGGGCAGGAAAACGCCTGAGTTAGGGTTTTTCCTGGTGGCAGAGTTGGAGGAGATCAAGACAGGCAGGAAGGGTTGGGGGCATTAGGAATAGCTTCCGACAGAGGGAAGCAAGGGAGCGAGGTTGGAGGCAAGAGGTAGGCAGGAGATGTAGATAGGGGTTTGGGGAGGAGGATTAGGCCGAACAATGTTGGGTAATAGTTGTTATGGGGTATATTGCTTAGGGGCGGGGGTGTTAGTGTGGAATATGTTTTGAAGTATGATCTGTATATAAATATGTATAATTGCCTACCTGTCCAATAAAGCGGCCTTTTACCCCAAATTTGGACTTGGACGTGCTTATTGCCCGATGAGGGCTCCTGGGGGTGGCATTCGCAGATTGTCCACCCTCGGGCAGCTTCGGGCACTTAGTATGGCCCTAGGACAGGAGGCAATGCTGATTGGCTGGCGCTTATCAGCGCGAGCATCAGGAGCGTGAAATTTCGGTGGCGCACTTGCTCCTGAGTGCGGTGAGGTAGGGAAACGAAATTTGGCCCGCCCTCCCACCCTTGAATTGTGTATCTTATTTGTTTTTCTATTTCATGTAAAAATTTCTCATGTATATTTTGCTTGGTGGTTGTCGCTTGGACAGGTGGCAGAGTTGGAGGAGATCAAGACAGGCAGGAAGGGTTGGGGGCATTAGGAATAGCTTCCGACAGAGGGAAGCAAGGGAGCGAGGTTGGAGGCAAGAGGTAGGCAGGAGATGTAGATAGGGGTTTGGGGAGGAGGATTAGGCCGAACAATGTTGGGTAATAGTTGTTATGGGGTATATTGCTTAGGGGCGGGGGTGTTAGTGTGGAATATGTTTTGAAGTATGATCTGTATATAAATATGTATAATTGCCTACCTGTCCAATAAAGCGGCCTTTTACCCCAAATTTGGACTTGGACGTGCTTATTGCCCGATGTGCGCCACACCACGGAATCCGCGGCTCTCCTTAATTTCAGGCGTGTAAATAATTTCACAGCCGGTAAAGCAGGTTATAATTTGAAGTGGGGGAATAATGTAGCTACGGGGATGTCTTCACGACGACTCTAGCAGCAGGCTTCGCCTAGATGCAGAGCAGCGGTTTTTCATTCGACGCATCTGGATTTTCCAGGCTGAATTTTATAGCCCGCTACATTAAGAGGCAGCACAGTGCGCCATGTTGAGGTACTGAGCTAAAACGTCGTGGCAATAGATAAGCGAATGAAGTATGAAAAGCGTCTAAAGCTACAACATTTAAAATGTCCAAAGAAGGACAACTCATTTGCTTGTGATATATATTAAAACATCGTTTTGCAACTCCTTAATAGCGATTTTTTGCGAATCACTATTAAGGACTCGCAAAATGCAATGTATGTAGGAATCGCAATATTAATTGCGATTCCTACATATTCCTTAATTGTGACTCGCAAATTGCGAATCGCAATTAATGAATACCTTCCCATTCATTCTAGGCCCATAGGAATGAATGGGAAGACATTCGCAATTTGCGAGTACCCATTAGGTATTTGCAAATTGCGATTGCAATTTCAAGGGTGCAAGGGTGTCAAAAGGACACCCTGTTGCACCCTTGAAATATGTATGTGTGCACATGTGGCGCACATACATGCCCTAAGGGCATGTATGTGCGACAGATGGCACTTTGAAAAATGCAAAAAAGTGAATTTTTCAAAGAAATCGCAAATTACCACCAACTTGAAGTTGTTGGTAATTTGCGATTTCTTAAGCCAAAATCGCACAACTTGGGTGCTTCCTGCATTGCATTTAAGGAATCGCAATTTGCGATTCCTTAAATGCATGCGCAAAATAGGGAATCGCAAATTTTGCGATTCCCTATTTTGCGAGGGCCTTTTGGGATGATACATCCCAAAAGGCTTTTCCCCGTTCACAAACGGGCCGATTCTGAGAATCGGCCCGTTTGCGAACGGGAAATGGGCTTAATACATATGCCCCTAGTGTATGCTAAACAGAGACTCACAAGAGAAAACGGAATCTAGTCTTGAAACATCAGTTTTAACTTTTTGTACTATAAGGACAAATTCACAGTACTTGGCAATTATTTTGTGCAAACGTGTTTCGCTTAAAGGGCTGTGCTATTTCACGCATAGCGTGGCACTTCTTTTTATATTGAATGTGAACGAATTTGTAAATATAGGCAGATATAAAGTCGATCTCAATATAAGAAAAATAAAAAAAATGAGATAAAAAAAATATATTCCTGAAACGTATTTCTAATTTGCATTATTGGCTAAATCTAGAAAAGACAGCCTTGTCAAGAAAGATGAGGTAGGCATTCTGAGTTTTGCTGAAATTTAATCCGAACCTATAACATAATACTAATAGCATGAATTAATTACTTCAAACGATATAGGGGTATATTCACAAGAACGTGTGCTAAACAGCTCCAAAAAATGTTAACGCAACTTTACACATTCCAGCCTATCGCGGGAAAATAACCCCGTGTTAACGTGGAATTCACAACACGGCGGTACCATGCGATAGTCTCCCGAAACCGCGGCCAATGTCCGCGATACAACCACCTCGACGGAGATAAAAACACAAACCCCAACACCAAAAAACATGCGATGAGCCCATTCGCGAGGAGGAAAGCAGCGATAAGTAGCGCAAGGCCCGCGACACATATACGGCATGCGGGAATAAGCACAACAAAAACAGGAAAAAGAAAGACAAACCAAACAGAAAACAGCGAAGCACAATGGAGGCAGTCGGAGCTAGCACACAACCCCACAAGCACCATTGGCAACAAAATATTAGACATGGCAGGCCATCGTGGACAAGGTGAATGCAGCCGGAGAGCGGAGGAGGACAATGGCAGAAAACAAGAACAGCTGGAATGATGCGAAATGCACAAACAAGCACAAACACACCAACAACCAGAAGGCAGCAATGCACACCGGAGGTGGGAGTCCAGCGCCACACCAGGAGCTGGATGACATGGAGGAAATGGTGTCCACCACATCAGGCTGGAGATGGTGGCAGGACTCGGGGACCGGAAACTGCTCAAAATCAACAGACACAACAGCAACAGGGAGAGGAACGACCAGGGACTGGGGGGACAGGGGGAGATGGGCACAATGGCACACATGCACAATTAAGCACAGCACAACTGCAGACAAACCATGCCCATTAGGAACAACACCAACCAAGAGCACAAGTCACACAACTCGGCAATATCACACCACTGAACAAGCACAGAAGTGAAAACCACACTGCCTGAAAGGGAGAAGGGTGAGCCAAATCAGAGCTGAAGGGACATCTCACACACAATGCAGCACACACACATAGGAAGCAGAGCACCCCAACATCAAACACAATGTGGTACAAACACCAACATCTGCACAACCGAACACAGGACACAAGTGCACCCGCTTGTGGCTGGCAAATGGCCATACGCATCTGACAAAGCACGAAACAGGGACATGATAATCCACAAGTACCAACCCACAGCCCTGATGGGGCAGCAATGCATGTAAGGCAGGGACCCAGATAGGCCGTGACACACACATTGGCATACAAATAAACACTCAACACAGTTGGAGACAAGTGAACGTGCGGAAACTTTAGCAACAATTGCGTGTCAGTACGGCCAAGGGAAGTGCCACGACATGCAGACCAATGCAGCAGTATGTCTGAATGAGGAACGTTGGAAAGCACCCATGTCCACCCCGGGGGAGTCCATCACCAACACAAGTCATTGCCAACCCGCGTATGTTGTCCGCACATGGATCAGGAGTCCAGGCCAATGCAGCCATGTCCACTGTCTCCTAGGGACATGTGACCAGATCCCCAACATGCAACCAGGCTTCGGGACACGTGCAATGGGTCACATGCAGTCCTGGCTGCAGGTACCTTGTCACTCGTCCATGAACACGAGTGCAGCAGCGTAGGCCAACAGTTCCAATGCAAGATCGTTGTCCACCACATCTGACATGTCGGCGACGTAACCCATCAGCTGTCCCGGACAGATGTGCTCACTCCAACCCCTGGCCCCAATGTGCACGAAAGCCCAATCAGGGAGCGGCTCAATGTGGTCACTGCACACGACGGCTCCTGCAATCTCCCAGGTCCAGTCCCCAGCATGCATGCCAAACATCCAGGCATGCCATAAACGGGCATCACGGTGACACTCCTGGTCGTGCTCCAACAGGGGGCGCACACACACGTCGAAATCCAGGTCAGCTACCGTAATGTTGGAGAGGAAGACATCCATGGACCACTCGAATATGCACGAGCGACAGTGCAACACAGGCTGAATGCAGGTGACGTTGGCAATGCGGAAGCTCAGCCTGTAACTGATCTGCAGCACTGCCAATGGAATACGAGTGAAGGCCATTTTCACGCACGCAAACTACGACCAAGGACTTCTGCGTGTGGGATGTGTACACGTTGGCCTCACGTCTGGCAGTGCGTAGTGTGGGAGTCGCCTGGAAATGCTATCCTATCTGTCAGGGGGTGCTGGGCACATGCAAGTCACATCTAGGAGCTGCAGATATGCTACCACCAGATAGTGCAGACAAAGGACCATTCATCCCTACAGTAACTTCACCATCTGCATGCATTCAGGAGATGTACAGAGGCCTGCCGTGGGTGTGGTGGGATGTCTGCGTCCCTGGGAATCATGGATGATATGCCCAGCACGTGGCACATGTGCGGCCTCACTGTGTGTTATGTTGCCTCACAGCTGCTCCACCCTCCCACGAGCCCCCACACTTGTGTGCCCTGCGTGGTTGTATCACGTGCACTCCTACGGCACAACATTGTAATACCTGTCCGCGCATGTCCAGCGGCATGCCACCAACACCGTGACGCTGGCCTTTGAAGGTGTGCAGCCAAGTGAGTGTAGGCCAATGGTCCGGACAGGGTGGACACAAGTGTACAGTCCGTGGCTGGCTGTGATCACGCTACAAATGAGGCTAGGCAACTGACTCATGCAGCCGCAGGACTGATACACATAACACTTGGCATGCATGTGCCAAGACCCCGAGCGGTCTTGCGCTCCTACATTTCACCGTCCATGCGGGCCCACCCTCCTGGTGCATGCTACATTGCAACATCGTCTACTGTGGCCCTGGTGGCGACAACACCCCAACACAGAGACACACTTACCGCACATCCTGTCCAAGGCCAGGTCCGAGCCATGCCCTGCTCCCCCTGCCGATGCAGCACACCCCTGCGCTGAACTGATGTACGCCGGACCAGCACACGCCGCTTGTGCATGCAGGGGGGCCGGGCGAAGCTACATGTCCAAGGTCACTGCCAACGCTGATGTGACATGGTATAGTCCGTTGAGGATAGCACACTGTGATGTTGCAGTGCTGTGCCCATCATGCTGACACAATGACCACACGGACACACTTGCTCAGATGGTGTGAATGGCTATGGGCATGTGCGCCCTGCCACATTTATTAGCAGGCACACATATCGAGTGACACCTGTGTTGGATGTGTGTGGGGTGTGTGCACACCAGCCGGCAAGGGCTGCCTGGTGCAGTCAGAAATCGACAACAGTGTACATCGTAAAGGACACAACCATTCAACCGTAAAGGATCCATGACATGAGCTGCACAGAGTTAGTGGCCCCGGATGCACAGCGTCCTGCACGGGCCTACCGCCACGGGCCGCTGACTTGCAGTGCACTGGGGCAGGGTCACGAGAGCAGAGCAGGTTCCCGCAGATGACTAGGGGGGTTGTCGCGAAGTGTCTCGGTGGACAGTGGAAGGTGTACCCCCAGGGCATGATGCCGAGGGCAGAACCACGCTGAAACAGTCACCATGGTGGAGATGAGTGGAGCAAACACATGTCGGACACCAAGTCCGTCCCAGCCAGATGATGATGCAGACAACCCCAAGGCCATGGACTCAGACGCCAGCCAAAGTTCAACCAGAGAGTGCCCATGAGTAATTGCGCACAGAGTTAGTGGCACCAGTGCTGATAGGGGATGCCACCTGCGACGAGGCATGTCCAATGGTGTGGACTCCTCCATATCTTACCCAGCACACAGTTTCACGTGTGTGGCCTACTGGACCGCAGTGTAGGCCTGAGGCACCGGCCAGCAGGGGCCATTCACCGAGTGTCGCCGGCTTAGGTTGGATGGTCCCACCGGCCTGCGTAGTTCAGGTTCAGTGGCACCACGGGATGCGGACTTGCGTTGCACAGAGTTAGTGGCACCAGGTCAGTTGTTGCTAGTGTTCGGTCACCTCCGTAACGAGGATCCGGCTTTCATCCGGACTGAACCGCGTCTTCCTCTTACTCCTCTCCGTGCGTTCACTGGTATGGACTCTGCCATCCATGAATCACGACTGGGTGCTGGATGTGGGGCCTACTGGACCGCAGTGTAGGCCGGGGGCAGCGGTCAGCATGGGCCCACAGACAAGTGTCGTGTGCTTATGATGCATTCGTTTGCTCCACTGATAGCAGGGAGTTTAGTGATATCACCCCTGCAGTAGACATCTGGTCACTGCCATTCATGGCTCAGGACACAGTTCCACATGTGGGACCCACTGGGCCGCTGTGAAGGCCTGTGCCCTCATCCACGTGTCGCTGGCTTGCATTGAACAGGGTTAGTGGCACCACGTGTCGCCGGCTTGCGTTGAACAGGGTTAGTGGCACCACGTGTCACCGTCTTGCGTTGAACAGGGTTAGTGGCACCACGTGTTGCCGGCCTGCGATAAGGAATTATGCCTCACTGATCGAAGAGAGTCTGGTGCTGTGGCCGCTGCCACGGACTTGGGGTCACTGCCATTCATGACTCAGGACACAGTTCCACATGTGGGACCCACTGAGCCGAGGAGGACGCAGGTGGAGTATGTAAATGTAAAAGGAGTAATGTGGGCCTGCGCCGCGGAGGCCAGCGATGGTCTGCGGAGGCTGCAAAGGTCGTGGGCCTGGGGCCTGGAGCTTGCACTGTCACGTGGTGGGCCCTCTTTGACACACGCCGGTGTCGGCAGGTGAGCGGAGCCTCGTTGGTGCGCTGGGGCAGGCATGACGGGTCTGGGGCCCAGCGGCCCGGGGTGCAGCAGGCGCACAGGGACGCAGGCCCCGCTGCGCTTGGCGCCGGACTCGTGGCAGGCTGAGAGGTGCCGCCCTGGCAGACGCGTTGTCCATTCCGAATGAGCACCACGCCCAGTGCAACAGTCTTTTTGTTCACACACCTACGCAGGCCTGGCGTACACAGATCCAACCCACTCTGCCCGCGCATGCAGGGGGGGAAGTAATGTGCAACATTTCCACGTTCTGCCCCACAGCCTGTGGGGACATGGTAGCGTCCACTGGCCACTAGACTCCATGCACCAGCAGTTGATCTCCACTTGGCCGTTTCCGTGATTTGCACGCTGTGGTCTGTCCGGCATCTCCATGCCACATCTGGCATTGGGTAGGTTCACACTCCTTAGTCACTTGCTGCTCTCGCACATGCCTGCTCCATGCCTCTCCTCACATCCTGCTATTGTGTGTCTGTGGTGCCATGCCATGGCTGGGTTGTGGGCATGGCAAGGCCAAGTTCCTGATGGAGTCGTGTTGTCGTGTCTGGTCGGTTGGCATGTTGTGTGGCATGTTGAATGTAGTTGTGCTGCATGCCCATTGCCAGTGTCGTGAGTTGCATGACTGTGGGCTGGAGGTGTGTGGTGTGCTCATTTTGTACTTGCCAACGAGCACTGCATTGCCATGGGTGCCATCCTGGGAGCGCTGGGTGATGATGGACTGTCGGGAGATGTGAGAATCAGGCACTCTGCCTGGGGAGTTGGCCACAACATTGTTGGGGGCCCCCGGGCGGTCCACTATTGCCTGCTCATTCATGGGATGCGTGTACTTTCTGTTGTGGTAGTTGTGTGCAGTGTCGGCAGGGGGCACGATGGGTACATGTGTGCAGTTGGCCCTGACACGTGAGAGAATACAGCTATAGCGTAGGGGCCTTGCTTGGCCTCCAGCTGCTCCTGCGCAGTGTGGGTGAAGTGGAGGTGCTGGGGTACCAGGCTGATGTTGGCATCCAGGACAGGTGTGATGACCTTGGATGGGGCTGGCTGTGTAACTCCTCCAACTCTGGCATTTGTGGGTTGGATGGTACCAGAGGCCGACATGTGCTGCGCAGCTGGCAGCTTTGTCTGCGGAGGGATGTTGGTTGTCCGCTGGGTTGGTACCGTACATTAAAGATAATGAGGTAACCCTGTGTCCCTCAGAACCTGGGTATATACAATCTATAAACAAAAATGGTTCTGTCGGGAAAGACAATTGCTTTGCTCACTGTATACAATGCAGTCTGAACTTCCAATTTTTCAGATGTGAATCATAATTTAAGGGACACACCCAAGAACCGACAAATTTAGTAAAGTTAAAGTTATTTACTCAATTTTTTGATTATACACAATAATGAAGGCTGTCTACAATACATGAACATACAACAATAAACAAGTGACTATAGTGTGGAATAAGTGACTTGTGGTGATACGTGAAAAGTACTATACAAAATTAACACACAAAAATGTACATAAATAGACAAAGAAAAAGTGCTAATTTGTCATGTCCGTTTCTTAATACATGTATCCCCAACAATAATATTGCTTTTATATTCAAGGTAGGGAACTGGATGGACTATGGGTGACTGTAACGTCGACGTTTCGACCCTAGACGTTTGCGCAGCTGATTAGGCGTCAGGGGCGGGTCTTCATCAGGGGGATGTGGGTCAGGATGCGGGGGTTGGTTGTCTTTTTGGGCCTGTAGTGGGCAATGTCCTCCTCTGGCGTTGGGTCTGGGCGGCAGGTGCGTTTCAGGTGGGTCCGCTGTCTTTGTGTACGCTGCCTCTGTGGTGTTCCCGGGGGGGGCGGGGGGGGTCCTGGGGGTGGTGGCAGGCCTGGGGGTTGTGGCGGTGGGTGTTGTGTGCCTCATGGGTCTCGGAGCTGCATGATCATTGTCTCCATGGCATCTGTGGGTCTTCCAATGTGGCTCTGTGCTGGGCTCCCTTTCGTACTGCAGGTAGTCATCCTGCTTAACACCAGCAGAAGGCAGGTGTTAAATCCCTGTTGCTACCGCAGCTTTTCTCCTGTTTTTGGTTCGCATCGCAGATCTGGCAGTTCTTTGTGAAAGTGATGTTGTGGTTTTTTCATGTGTTTTTGCACGGGAACGCCTACTCTGCATCTCATTTGGGTTAGTTGGTGGTGTCCACCGTGGAGATAAATTTTGGGGCAGTTATCTCGGGAATACTGGCGATGTCTGCAGTTTGCACCCGCTTGTGAATGGGGTGTTAAATCTATCTCCACTTTTGATGAGTTAAGGTGGAGATAAATCGGAGATAAGTCCTTGTGAATATCCCCCACAGTGTCCTTGATGCAGTTGTTACCACGATGTAGTGGATATGTTGTAATGCAATCAAAGCAAACTTTGATCTATTGGAGATCAGAATAATATGTCAGCTCTTTTATTGAGTATGTGTTAATTAATTTAGAATTCATCACGTAAATATACGCATAGAAAAAGAGATTAACTTTGGCAGAATAATCTTGAATTCTTCCCAATCTGCTGTGTTTCGTTCGTCCTTTTCCCACCCCTCCCCCACATTTCCGAATTGGACAGTGTGGGAACAAGTTTTGTAGAAAAAAATAAAAGTTATGATTGCCCTGTTTTTTTCTAACAGTTCACTCATTTTATTACTAACACACACCAGTCCTCTGCGTTAGTTGTCAATAATGTGAGTCACGGCCATGTCAGCTGAAATAATGCACAAGTGCACAAGTGCTAAGAGAATACTTAGATCCACACCATTGCGTTCCAATGATACACGAATGGCACGAGTGCTAATAAGATACTAACATCACCCAAAAAAAGAACTTGCATGCTAATAGAGTGATTCCTATCAGAAAAAGAGAGGAGATTTGAGGGAAAAAACCCATTGCTTCTCTAATTCTCAATGTCAGTGAGATCGGTCTGTAGTTGCCCACAGCAATTGCAAGGCAGCCATTAATGTGGTTTGGCTGGAGTAGAATATAGCCTGAAAAATGATGAATGTTGATGAATATTGTTGACCTCCCAGAGTTACAGAGAACAGCTTTTTAACAAGCACCAAAGATCTAGATATTTGTTCTGCCGTGACCTTGAGCACCATCTCTGTGGTCCACTGTTAGAAATGGGGGTCTCTAGTTGGCAGAGGTATGTACCTTGTCCAAGTAGGGACCCTTCCTTCTAGTCAGGCTAAGGGAGTTACACACTTTAGATAACCCCTGCTCACCCCTTTGATAGCTTGGCAAAAAGCAGGCAGCTTGTCCCAAAGGCAACGTGTAAAGTAGTTGTAAACAGACACAGAGCAACACAGTGAAAACACTACAAATGGACACCACACCAGTTTAGAAAAATAAAGTTTGTCTAAAACAAACAAGACAAAAAAATCCAACATACACAATTCAAAATATGACTCTTAAAAGGTTTCAAGCAATTCTGTACATAGAAATCAATGGATGAGTGATTCTACACAATGCACCTTTAGGTGTGTCAAAATTCACAAAGCCAAACAGCCGCAGAGAAGAGAAGCGTCAAAAAACAAAGTGATGCATCAGTTCCTGAGTCCTTGGGGATTTGATGCGACAGTTCTGAGGCATGCAGAAGAAGTGATCCGTCGAATCTGGATTGTGGGGGGAAGTGATGCGTTGCATCCAAGACGGTTGTGGTCTGCGGGTGATGCGTCAGAAACTTGCTGCACAGGTGTGATGCGTGGAAATCCGAGATGTGCTGGGGTCGATGCAGCGGCGGTAAACATGCACTGTGTACAATTTTTCAGCCGTGGTCCCACGATGCATTGATTCTTTTAGCTGCACAGCAGGGCTTGCACCAGTCAGTGCAGTGATCTCTGACTTCGGAGGTTTGTGCACTGGACTCGGCATGCAGCGGATTTTTCAGTTGCTGACAGGCGTTGTGTCAATTCTTTGGCCGCACGGCGGTGGTGCGTGGAAATTCTTTCCGCACTGTGGTGCGGCGTCGGAACAACAGGCGCTGGAAGGGCGATGCATCCATTTTCTTGGTTTCTTCAAGCTTTTTCAGTTCCCAGCAACAGGAACAACCTCCAGAGGCCCAGAACTGGAACAGGCACCTCCAGGCAAGTCAGAACTCCCAGCATTGGTGTTCAAGGAAGCTGGTGGTGAAGTCTTTGTGTCCCTGAGACTGCAGAACAGGAGGCAAGCACACAAGCCTTTGGAGATTCGTCACAAGCATGTGCACAACAAAGTTCCAGTCTTTGTCCTCTGCTTGGCAGAAGCAGCAACTGTAGGCCAACCCCAGCAAAGCAGCACACAGCAAAGGGGCAGTCTCCTCCTCACAGCTCTTCAGCTCTTCTTCCTTGGCAGAGGTTCCTCTTGATTCCAGAAGTAATCTAACGTTCTGGGGCTTTAGGTCTAATATTTATACCCCATTTTCTCTTTGTAGTCTTTATTTGAAGAGTCTCTGAGCTCAGTAAACCAGTTCTGTCCTCCCTGGTCCAGCTTCACTACAGGAGGTGGAGACAGCATTGTGCAGAGCAGAAACAGCCTATGCAAGTGCTAGTGAAAATTCCACCCACCACTCTAAATGCAGAAAGGTATATTCAGCCTGGCTATGAGCCATCCAGGAAATGCAGGGCTCACCTCATCCCCCCTTGTGACTGTCTAGAGTGAATGCACATCCCCCGCTGCTATCACTGCAAAACCAGACGGTGAACACACAAACAGGCAGAGGCACACAGGAGGGTTAAACAAGAAAATGCCCACTTTCTAAAAGTCACAGGATACATGGTGCGTCGTCATGCTCCAATTTCCAGCCGCACTGCCTATGGTTAAGTCACTCAGTAAACAATCCAGTAATCTAACAAATCTTCATGATAATCCATGTTTATCTCTCATCAATTGAAAATTCAAACAGAGGCAATATGATTCGTGAAACCTTTAATGCTCCCAGAATGCCCATCTGGGCTTTTTCCAACATCTTGGTAATTCATATTTCAATTTGAGCAACCCGATATGGAATCCACCCAATGCATTTCGAGCAATGTGCCCTTCGTCAGGGGTCAGACCAATACAAAGAAAATACACCTGCCTATCTATAGGATGTATGGCGCCCGAAATTGGGTCAACATAATTCAGATTAAATCCAACAGGAAATTATTAACACAAAATGTATCTTATCTTCGTCATGGGTAACTGGAATCTAAAAACAACCCATCAAAAACCAAGTTTAAGTTGTAACACATTTCTAAATGCATTAAATGTGCTCAAACATTTATTATATCAAAAGTGCCTGTGCCTCTTATCGATGAATAAACTTAACCATATTATAAATCTATATCTTTGCACCCCCGATATACATAAAACACGATAAAGTGAACAAAGGAAAAAAAATAACTGAATGCACCCAGTACTAAGAACCGATCCTACGTATAAGAAAACATGCACCAACCACCCCGCTCAGTATTGTTACAAGCGTCTGCTTCAGTTTACCTCTGGTTCAGCCTGCAACCTTCGGCAAAACTCCTTATGAGTGTTAAATGTCGTCCTGCTTAATCCACAACCATGAGCGAGTGAGACGAAGTCCTTTGGAAACACCACACGTGTTTCAATTGATGAGAGATAAACATGGATTATCATGAAGATTTGTTAGATTACTGGATTGTTTACTGAGTGAATTAACCATACGCAGTGCGGCTGGAAATTGGAGCTTGACGACGCACCATGTATCCTGTGACTTTCACTTCGTGCTAATGGGACAGAGCACTGTTCGAGCACGCACGCAAAGAATTGCCTGGAGCTTCATTTAAAATTGTCCCACACTGTTGAAACTTAAAGGGAAGGAGTGCGGACTACCTACCTTTTGTTGATGTTTACACTTTCTAAAAGTGACATTTTCAAACACAATTTAAAAACCACCTTTTCTAAAAGATGTGTTAAGAAATTCTGAGTTCAGAGTGCCTAAACTCCAAATCTCTACCTGTTCCCAATTGAAAGTTACACACATAAAATGTTACAATGCAGCTCCAATGATAGCCTATGGGACAGACAGCCTTTCAACAGTGGCAAATTAAATACCCAGTATTTCAGTATCAGGACTTGTAAAACACACCAGTACATGTCCTACCTTTTACATACAATGCACCCTGCCCATGGGGGTACCTTGGGCCTATCTTAGAGGTGCCACACATGCAAGAAAAGGAAAGGTTAGGGCCTGGCAAGTGGGTGCACTTGCGAGGTTGAAATGGCAGTCTAAGACTGCGCACACAGACACTACAGTGGCAGGTCTGAGACACGTTTACAGGGCTACTCAGATGGGTGGCACAACCAGTTCTGCAAGCCCACTAGTAGCATTTGATTTACAGGCCCTGGGCACACACAGTGCACTTTACTAGGGACTTACCAGTAAATCAAATATGTGAATCACGGATAACCAATCATAATCACAATTTACACACGGAGCACTTACACTTTGACACTGATCAGCCGTGGCAAAGTGCCCAAATCATCTAAGCCAGCAAAAACGAAATCCAGAACACAGTCAAAAATGCAGGAGGTAGAGACAAAAAGTCTGGGGAAACCAGGCCAAGGGTGCCAAGTCTAACACCCACGTATCTGCATACTATGGCAAGTCACTTGGGGGCATAGTTATGACTTTTGTGGCGCTGGGCAGTGCTGCAAGTCACCTTGCTATGCTGTGCTGCATCACAAGTAAAGGGCAGGAATGTGCCATAATTTATCTAATACAGCGCATTCCTGTCCTTTTACTTGCACTGGTGCCTTTTTGGCAGCCTAGCGCTAATGCAGGCACCCTTGCACCATGGTGCAAGGGTGACTGTGTTGTAAGAAGGATTTTTTTGTGCAGGAAGGGACACCTTCCTGCACAAAAACAATCCTGAGAGTTTTTTCCTCTTTATATGTGTGCTGGAGAATGCACACATACAGGAAAAAACTAGGAGAAATAAAGATATTTCTTCTTGTTATGACTCTCCTAGGAAGGCGTAAGATTTGGGCGCATTCCCAGGTTTACAAGTCCTTGTAAATCTGGGAATGTGTCAAAATACATGGGAGTTGTGTGGGAACACCCACCACAAAGCCCATGGATCGCCTACCCAGGGTAGAGTAGCACAACGCAGTGGTTTGTGCTACTTCAGATTTATGAGTTCACTCAGATTCACAAAAAGTGGCTTTGCGTGGCTTCATAAATCTGACTCAGAGGTTTGCATTGCACATGTACCACATTGCATGGTGCAAACATGATGCAAGCATCCCATAAATATGCCCCTTGGAGTATAAGAAGTATATGACCTGTACTGTAGCCAGCCTTTAACGTTTACAAATGCAAGTCAACAATCCCCTTGAAATGAGGAAGATGACATAGTCTTGATGTGTGTTGTGAACAAGCTTCCACAAAAGCCAAAACATAATTGGTTACTGTGAGGGATACCTGTCTCCCCTTTGGTAGCTTGACTGAAGCAACATGGTGCTCCTCAGAGACATACATGTAGAATTACACAATGGGACCTATTGACAAAGGTAAACTTACACACGAGTAAATCTACACATGTAAATTTACTCTCACACTATTGAGTAAGTTAACTATGTTTGGCTATTCACCATTTAGGAGTTTAACGTTACTCAAAAATGTAGACTTACATGTCTCCATCCCCTGAAATGGGACACACCCAAATTTACAAATGTAAGTTACTACAGCTAGATAGAAGCAGTAAGACCAGCACCATACATGGCCAACTGCTGGTACTGCTGGTACTGCAACACAGTCTCAGAAAATGATGGTGGCAGCGGCTTAACATAGAACCCTGTAGGAAATAATGCTAAATTAAAATAATTAATTTCAATTTTTCCAAAAATATATAAATGAATTAAGTGTTAAAATATACATATAAATATATGTATTAAAATATATATTATTTAATGAAAAATATTTAAGAAACTTTTATAATTTAAATATAAATGTAACTTTAAGTTTCAAAAATATGTGAATACATTTCAATTAATTGTACACATATATTGTGTAATTTTTAATACGTAACAGGTAAAGACAATCATTGCAATTCAGCATGACTTCTTAAATCCTTAAAAATAGATTTTTAAAATTGAAATATATTTAAATTCAGTTAATAACTATTGAAAAATAAGTTAGGGGCCCATTACGATACCCGGCGTAAATAAATCCGCCAGGCATGGAAGCGGCAAAAATCCGCCCGCACACACCGCCTGAACACCGACCACGCCATTACGATTACACAAACCGAAAACCGCCATCGGCGGAAAAATCACACAAAATACCGCCCGCCATCGTCCGAGTCGGAGTCAAACCGCCCGCCATGGACGGAAACACGCACGACAACACAAAACCGCCCTCCCACACGGCCGACACACCGCACGTGAAATTACGATCGCACCGCCATGAGCGCGGAAAACCACAAATATACCGCCCGCCAGCGCAAACAACGCCGATGAGAATCGACACGGCAGAAGCCATGGCGCCAACGTACCTGCACAGAAACCATCCGCACACAAAACCAATAGCACACAACATGGCCAACAAGTCCACACAGCAAGGCACGCACAAATACACAAGCACAGTACACATCCCGAAAACACCCCCCGGACAAACAAAAAATACAAAGGCCAGAACCCCAGACACAACACACCTGAAAACAACAGACCATGAGGACACACCCACATAGGTGAGTACAAAAGCAGCACTCCCACAGACCACAACCCCTTGCTACATTGCAAACCAGAGAGGAGAGGAGAGGACACAGTGACACAGCAAGGACAGCAGCACACCACAGAAACGCACACATCACTACCACCACCACCACCACCACCAAACACCACCACCACCACCACCACCACCACACCCCGGCACCACAAACCCCCTGCACATTACACAACACACACCGCACCAGCACCACAAACACCATGGCACCACAAAGGATGCCCAAGTTCACGCCCATGGAGCTGACGGTCATGGTCGACGAGATCATCAAGGTGTACCCACAAATCTATGGGAACATGGTCCAGCACACACCACTAGCCACCAGAAACAGAATGTGGAACCGGATCGTAGACCAGGTCAATGCAGTCGGGACCCTGCCCAGGAACAGAGTCGAGATTAACAAACGTTGGAATGACGTAAAGAGCCTGGTCAAGAAGAAGGAGGGCAAAAACAGAGAGCTGGCTGCCGTCACTGGCGGAGGGAATCCCGCGCTCTTTAAGACCTTCAAAGCGTGGGAGGAGAAGGTGCGAGTCGTAATACATCCGGAGATCCTCGCCGGATTAGCAGGGGAGTGGAGGCTGGTAAGTACAAACTAATGTATACCAGCACACCGCTATGTACTCACATGCGCAACTACCATGCCACAGCTCCCAGGGACAAACACCCCCATGTCCAGCACACAATACACAACACATCACACACACATGCAACAGACACTACCACACACAGCCCAAACCGAACAACTGTAAGATGCGTGGGGACATGTGTACACTAAGCCAGCCACGTAACCACCAGCAGGTCCCCAAATATGCCAGAAGCGCCACAACGAGCACCCACCACACCCATGTGTCCGCCACAGCTGCACTAACCGACAAGTAACAGGTAAGTGGCAGGAACACAAAGTGCAGTGGGTGGGAGGGTGGACAGCCCAAGTACAACACACACCAGGCCCCAGTCCCACAGCACAGCAAGGAGGAGCATCCCCCACACCCCACAGCCACGTGTCAGCCACCGCAGTGCACAACGACAGCCGAAAGGCAGACATCACGGTCCACAGCAATCGGTGTCAGTGGGTGTCCAGCCACCCCCACGACCCACAACACCCCCCCACCCCCACAGACCTGCAACATGGAGCACCCCCGCTTAGAGCCATGTGGCATCCAGTACAGTGCACGCACGAACAACTTGCAGGTGGGAAACTGGACAGGGCTGGATTACTGGAGGCATGAGGACCATAACACGACCAACACATGGGACATGTCACGTAGCAGACGAACACGCAGCACCGCCCACCGTCACGAACAAGTGAACAATGTGCACACGGACATGAACAACAGACTCACACCCCACATGACCCATCACAGACATAGCAACACCCAAGGAGCCACGTCTGCATGCACAAGCCACACTGAATATAGTCCCACACGGCAGCCACTGTCAACTCATTACACACAACCGAAACACCATTGAAGTCCTGTCCATGTAGCCCCTACTGCCTGTCAACCACACACCCCACAACTACGCCTATGTAAGACAAACAACACTAGACGCAACAGAGCGGAACAACAGAAATGCACACGAACACCACTGAACCCATCAAACTCACAGACACACCATGCACATACAACATACCATCCATCCCATCCGTCAGCCCCGGTCTCATGAAAGGCATGTCATCCGCACAGCTGCCACACATACAGCAGTCACGCTAAGATACATGCCCATGACCAACCATGTGCCAGAAGTCAATGAAGCGCACGACACACTGTGAGCAACAACACACAACATGGGCCACACCCCCCCCCCGAGCACTGCAGTGATGCACAGGGCAGCACGCACACCAAGGAGATGGGACAACTGCAATACGTTGGCTGGCACACAACTATCACTCACTCATAACGATGCGTCCAATGCCATGTCCAGTAATCACAACAGACAGCAAATATGCAGGCCATGTCAAGCATGCACACACCTCAAACCATGCACTGTCATGCTGCCACAACACATGTCACGTTCGGCACCCATGGCTCACAGCATGTACCCCAAAAGCATATCCCCTCCCAAATGCGAATCTGGGGCATGGCCCCCATGTTGCCATATGCGTTCCTAAGCGTTCCATTTGAACCCCAAATGCATATCCCCTCCCAAATGCGAATCTGGGGCATGGCCCCCATGTTGCCATATGCGTTCCTAAGCGTTCCATGTGAACCCCAAATGCAAAGTACAAACCAGACCCAGGATGGGCCAGGAGCCCGCATACACCAGAGTCACAATGAGTAGGGGCACAGCAACACACCCATCGGCATGGCCAATCCGTCCCATGCCACATGTGCACAGCACACAGTCCCATTGCCTAGCACACACAACTACAGATGCCACAGCCACACACTCGCCTCCGGGAAACCCATGTACGAGATTGCACGAACTGCCAATGTCAGACGACAAATACATACTTCGCCAGGTGCAACACAATAACAAATCTCATTCTCTCCACAGGTGACGAACTGCCGGATGCTGGGGATGGAGACAGCAGCCAGCACAGCCAGCCCACAAGCCCCCAACGAGGACACACGGATCTGGAGGATCTGTCCTCCTCTTCGGACACGGACCACCAAGCAGGCCCATCTGGCGTGGCAGGGCCCAGCCGCTCCCCAGGACCCCTCCTACCCACCAACCCATCATCCAGGGATGCTGAACAGTCCCAGCCCCCTGCTGCCACTGTCGTTGCGGCCACACCCACGGTCATTGTGGCCACTACCACTGCCGCAACCGCCACCATCGCCGCACCGACCACCACCGCCACCACCACCACCACGTCTTCGCTGGCACCAGCCCCAGCGCAGGTGGTGGCCCGGCCGACTGGATCCACCCTGGGAGCCACAGCGAGGACCGTGGTGTGCAATGTGGCTAGTGGGCAGGCCGGTGGCAGCAGGACTGGTAGGAGGAGCAGGGTCAGGGAAACGCCAGCCTCCCCTGGGAGCCATGCCCTGCCTCAAATGGCCAGAGTCCTTGGGGCCTATGAAGAGGCCCAAGGACAATGGGCCAGGTCTGCTACAGACACGCGGGAGGTGCTGGGGGTGCTGAGGTCCATGGACGCCCATATGGGCCAATTCGTGTCCCGTATGGACCAACTCGTGGACCTCATGGGCCAGCTGGTGGTGGCGGTGGGGTCACAGGCAAGGCCAGCAACACCACCTCCGCCACCACCTGCTAGGGCGCAGGGTCGGGCAGCAGTGTCCACTTCCCCTGCGTCCACAGCCAGTGAGCACACCTCACCCACCACCAGCAGGTCGCCACCACACACCCCCTCCCAAACGTGGAAGGGGCCGTCCGAAGAGGAAACAGATCTCCCGGGAGGACTTCGCACGCTCCAGTCGCAAGTGAGGCAGCCAGCCAGCCTTCCGCCAGCCTTCCTTGACCAGCCACTGCATTGACTTGCTCTACGATCCCACTCCACACAGCCATCTGGATGGCATGTGTGTGTTGGACTATGGACATAGAACCAGTGGGTACACCCTGATCATCACGCAGCCATGACCGACAGCTCATTGTCACTGCACGCACCACTTTTGTCATCACCTTACACACAATCACATGTCACAGTTTGTAATAAATGCACCTTTTTCACTAACTGCTGTTTGTGCCCTGTGTTTTATTTGTACGGAATACAACGGCCACCTTGGGCGGAAAGGCACCTGATGCGTGGCATGGCAATGGAATCCGGAGGGCCTGTAGGGACCTAGGGGTGGGAGACAGAACAGGAGCACATTCAATGAGTGTGTCACACACCCATCACACAGTACATGTCAACAACTACAAGCAATGTACACACATCGCACAGAGCAATAGGGCACAATGCCACAGCCACCAACAGTGGCATACTACCCTGGCCATGGAGCGTTGACACACAGCATGCAGTGAACAAACGGCCACCCTGACACAGCACACACACACCTGCACAGATACAGCCACATCAGCCGTCGTACATGGACACTCACCGTCAAGTGAAGTAGCGGGCGATGAGCTGCTGCCGCACATTACCAGCTTCCTCCTCTCCGCTGTCCTCCTCACTCGAGCTGTCCTGGTCTGCGGGCTGGGGCCCTGGTTGATCTCCGTCATCCACGATGAGGGGGATCTGCTTCCGAATGGCCAGATTGTGCAGCATGCAGCACGCCACCACTATCTGGCACACCTTCTGTGGGGAGTACGCCAGTGCACCCTCGGTGCGGTCCAGGCACCTGAACCTGGACTTGAGGAGGCCAAAGGTACGCTCGACCACACGTCTGGTCCTCCCATGTGCCTCATTGTATCGATCGTCTGCTGGGGTGCGAGGATTCCTCAATGGACTGAGCAGCCATGCCCCATTCGGATACGCAGAGTCACCTGGGTGTGAGGGACACAGAGAACCATTGCTATTCCAACTGGACAGGGGACAGCATCGCACAACCAGCACGCTACACCACTCCACATACTCACCGACAATACAGCCACGATCCTGTTGCAGATTGGCCATCAGTCGTGGCAAGATGCTGTTGCGCATTATGTGTGCGTCATGTGCCGAGCCTGGAAACTTGGCACACACGTGGGTGATCACCATGTCCGCAAGGCACACCACTTGCACATTCAGGGAGTGCGTGTGCTTCCTGTTGCGGTACAGGTGCTCAGTGGCCTGTGGTGGAACAAGGCCAACATGTGTGCAGTCAATGGCTCCCACGAAGTGTGGGATTCTGCCAAGGGCATAGAATGCACCCTTCACTGCCGCCAATTCACGAGCCCTGGGGAATCTGATGTACCTGTTCCGGTACAGCATCATGGCTGCCAGTACATCCCTCAGCACCTTGCTGAACATGGGCTGGGACATCCCTCCTCCACTGCCCACTGTGTGCTGGAATGACCCAGTGGCGAAGAAATGCATGGCGGCCATCACCTTAGCCGTGGGGGTGACAGCAGTCGGATACACCCTGCGGGGACGGAGATGGGGCTCTAACATGGCACACAGTCGATGCAGGGTTGGCCTGTCCAGCCGAAACTTCCTGATTACCTCTGTATCGTCCATGTCCGCCAGCAATTGGTATGGGCGGTCAATGTTCGGTCTCCGCCTGGGTTAAATGGCAGAGGACACATGTCAAAGCAACACGGCACATAGCAATTTCGCATACACATCACTGACATGACTGAGCAAGCACATGAGCCACAGCCCAGCTGTCAAGCTGGGACGGCACGGCCACAATACACTTACACAGGTCTCCCAACAATGGCAATGGCAAGTGAGACATACCACTGCCATGTGCATGCACATGGGGATCTAGGCCCCAATGACTTGCGGGCGTGCTGATGGGGACTGACTGCATATTCGTCAAGCGGCAACGCCACGGCAACATGAGTGTCTGCTGAGCATGGAACTGCTTCCGAGGTTGGATGAGTATGGCACACGACGACGACGATGTGGGCACGGGCTGAGCGGCCAATACAAGTGGGACCTGTGGCACGAGGGGATATGAGACAGTAGTAGGTGTCAGCACTGCACCCTATGTACAGCACTGTACGGATCACAGCTCCCGAAACATTGACTGGTGTCCACATTGACAGCCCCATGCCAAGACGGCTGTGTGCTTGCAGTCACACGTCACAGGTGAGAGGTTACATTGCACGTGCCAGGTGGCAGACGTACATAGTGGGAGCTGGCATGTGTGTGCATGTGTCTCCTGTTCAGGATCCACCAGATGGGCGCTGACTCTGTACTGACCATTGGACACAGCATGTTCCGTGGAAGGCTTGTATGTGTGGGATGGTGGCACTGGATGTGCCTCCGTTGGGTGGGGGGCCATGCACAGGGCGGGTACGTCGATGATTGCGCATTGTTGGTCACGGTGGGTGCACCAACTAAGATGTGTTGCCCTGTGTTCAATTCCTATGTCCGCATGATGATGGACTGTGGATGTGGGCAGACTACACATTGGTCAATGTGCTGTCTATATGCATGTGCCTTCACACCAGGCACAGCTGCCCCTGCACATGTGACCCCTGCTGGACTCTCTGCTGGGTCTGTGGAGCTGATGCACCTTCTGCGCGTGGGGCGTACAGCTCTCCTCACTTCCCTCATTGCGCATGTCATGTCTTTGCCGCAGGTGACATGGATCATGGAGGGCCCACATGTACGCGTGGGTAGGCTACACATGATTGTTCACTGGTCGCCACCCCCAGTCAGTGTTTCGAATGGGAAGGTTGTCGTGCTGGTGGTATGTTCGATGTGGCGGATGGGCGGGCCTAGGTGCGGGCTTACATTCCGGACATGGGGGGTAGTTGGATTGGCGACTAGTTGCAGTACACACGGGACACGTCTCTTCCTTTCCACATCTGGGTCATCCCTTGTACTAACTGACAGTGATACAGTCATCTTCGCCCCAGCCCTCATGTCCTCCCCTCGCCCCCCAATATGCATGCTCACCTGCGAGGCTAGCGCTTGCACAGGCAGCCCCAAGCTCGCACCAGAGAGGGCAAGGAGTGTATGTGTGGGTCCAGTTGCACGAGTGGGCTGTCTCAGGGTATGATGTGTGGCGGGACGCCGTCCACCTGCGTGGTGCCCCAAATGGAGACCCGGCCTGCATGGACTATGCATCACAGTCTTCGCCTTCCGGATCCGCCACCTGCGACACCCAGTGGCTGTGGCTGCCCTTGCGGCCAGGCCGCGTCCGTCTGTGGCTGATGGCCCACACATTCACTCTTTGGCCTCTCTGGGGAGGGCTCGGGGGTGGTGGCGCACGCGCTTGCACTTAGTCGCAATGGCATGTGGCGTGGTTGGTATGATGGGCAATGGATGGGATGGTGCGAGCCACCTCCCGTGACGTCAGTGCTGCTCGTGCTGTGGTGCGTCCCCCCTACACTTCCATCTGACTTGTGCCACGCTAGACGTTGAGGTTCTATTGCCTGCGTGATATGACCAGGAGGAGCGCGAGGAGACCTCTCACACACCATGCTCCAATGCCATCCCGTGCCCTGTATCGCCTGTGCGGATTGACTATGTTGGGGTTACACCTGGTCGACTGGGGCTGTGTGTGCCTTGTCAAGGGGCATGGCGGGCGCACAACAGGATCCAGCTTGTCCACAGAGGGTGGGCTGAGGTGCGCCTGGTACCGCTTTGTACGTGTGCCCGGCTGCTGTGCACACTCGTGTTCACTCCCCCCGACAGGTGTCCTCTCACAATGCCCAGGGAAGCGGTGGTGTACTGTTCATGACCCCTCCCAACACGGCGTGCTCCAACTTGTCATGTGCGCATCTACCCGTCGCACCCACCCACCTGAGCACTGCGTCCATACGACTTCACACGACACATGTGTGTCTTCCACAGTAGTGCTACTCATTTGCGTTGACATCCAATACCAGTGGACTACATGGTCATGTCACGACTGCCGTGTACTTCACATACTCTCATCCTCTCTCATTCGTACTTGTGAAATGAGTCAGCGGAGACAGTTTTGGTTTCAAACATTATATTGAGTCTTCTGTCCTCTGTGATGCAGTATAGTGGACACTACTGGCAGCGGAATACATGTTGAGGATATACTGAGCATGATTACAAATGGGATAGGGTGTGGGGTTACATCTGCTTGGCCAAGGCTGTGCTAATGTACATTTACGTATAGCTGCGGAGCTGCGGACTTTGACACAGACGGTATACATGTAGCCTACCAGACCGCTCGGCATCATGGGCACAGTCCATCTCAGTTCCATGTGACAGGTTTGCTGCGGTTGTTCCTCATGCACGCGTGCATGTGAGATGACATCAGGGCATGTGCTTGCGTGCATGCAGCGGCGTGCCACTTGTTGCACTGTGGTGGTTACTGGACATGTCACAGTCACTGGGGTCGTGTTGTTGTTGTATGCACTTGTCGTCCATGCAAAGGTCCTGGTATGGGATTCCCGGGGCGGGGTGGGAGGGTGCAGCACCCACAGACTCCAGGCGACCTATTCATGTCCACTGAGCGTTGTGTGTGTCCATGTGCGCTGGATCCATGTCGTGTCCTGGTTGTTCGTGCAGTTCCGTCCATGTGGGTGCGATACACAGAGCCCATGCCACTGCCTCCCACGATGCATGCGGTGTTCCTGGATGTGATGGGGAACAGTGTGCATGTCCCGGTCATATCCGATGTCATGGCGATGTCGTTGATGGTGTGGTTACAGTTGCCGGTCGTTTGGTATGGCTGTTGTGGTGGTTACTGTCCAGTCCGTGCGGAAGCTGAGCATGGGTGCGGGGTTGGACTTCATAGGTCACTCGGGGAACCTGCGTTGTGGTCCGACGTATTTACAGGTTGTCAGGTATGCGATGCCGTCCAGCAGGGCTTCCATGTCATTGGTGGTGTACATGTTTGCCAGCCAATGAAGCGGATGGTGGCTCTCAAGGTGTTGTTCGTAAGTTGTCCCTTGGAGGACCATGATGGGGCATGCTGGGTGACATTCGATGTAGCTGTTCTCGATGATCCGTCGTGTGGAGGCACAGTGGTCCCATTTCAGTGCGGGTGCGATGTTGGCCACATACGCCATGCCCCCATAGGCAGAGCAGGCCCTGTCGTGTGCGTCCAGAGGGAGGAGTAGTGGTAGCAGGTCCGCCTTCAGACATGCCGGGTTGGAGAGGCATATCTCGACGGGATGCTGGTAGGGACACCTCCGACAGTAGAAGACGGGCATGACGCAGCTGAACAATGTGATGCGGTAAGTCAGTCGGTAACTTACGTTCAGCAGGGACAGGAGATCGCATCCCAATGTATGTATCGTGTTGGTTTTGTACAGCTTGAGCTGTTCGGCGTAGTTGGGTAGGTGTGTTGCGGTTGCCATTTCGCAGCGGTTCGTTGAGGTGGCGTGCTCCGGCTGTGTGTGCAGTCTGCAATGTGCACGCTCCGGGGTTGCTGTGAGCTCTGTGTAGTCGTAGGGAGACAGGACTTGTGTTCTGTTGGCTTGTTTGGAGGACACGGGCCCTCTTCCCACATGCTTCTCAGACAGTTCAAGGTCAGTGCTGTGTGACTCCTTCCAATTAACTTGCATGTGGCCGACATGGGGGAGTGTTTTCTTCTTTCTTCCCCGTCCGTTGTGTGCTTTTGTGATATGCGCTATCTGCCGTGTGGTCGGTCTCCTCGGCATGCCTGTGTTGGTCTATTCTTGGACAATGGCTGTATTCACCGGCTTCTGTTGTGGGGCTGTGGTTTCGGAGTTGGAATGGAAGGTCATTCAGTGCTGTCTGCTCTCCCTTGTGTGGGCGGCAGCCTGCCTTTCCGCTCTGCGTTGGGCCTTGTGTGTGGATGTTATTCTTGGGCCACCTGTTGTCGGTCCCCGGGCTCTTTGGTGTTCCGTTTCATGTGTCTTGTTCATATGTGCAGGGTGGTATGGGTTTTTCAGTGTGGTACTGGCGTTCCTCTTCCCGAAGGGGCCCTGCTTCTCCTAGTTGGTGTTGCCGCCGCTGTGTGCTTCGCCATGTTTGTTACACTGGGGTGTGTCCTGCTGTTGCGTGTCTTCACTGACATGTGTGCGTCGGTTGTGTGGCGTTGGGTGTTGTCCGTGAATTGGGCGTTGGGGACATGTCTGTGGCCGGCCTGTCACGTGTCATGTGCGTTCGGGGTGGGGCTGATGTGTGTGCTGCTTGGTTGTGTCCCTGTGTCTGTGTGCGACGCATGCATGGCGCTGCGGTTGGCCTCTGCGTTGTGCGCATGTGTGGCGGCGTCATCGGCGCTTTGTGGCCGTGACGGGGTGGTTGGTTCCTAGTCCCAGGTGGTGTGTACACATGTGTTCCGCGATGTTGGGATTTGGCCTGTGTGTCATATGTGGATGCAATGGTGGATGTGTAGTGTACACGCGCTGGTGGGGGTTGTCCGCTTTTTCCGCCCTTGCACTGTGTGCGCTGTTTGCGTGCACTTGTTGTGTGTGTGCCTACCTCGCGTCTCCGCGGTACGTTGCGTCCTTGGTGGTGCATCAGCAGAAGCATGGGAAGGGCCTGCAGTGCTGGATTCATGCCCGGGGTGCCGCTTCTTCGTTGTCCGTGCTCTGCGTCCGTGTTACCGCCTCTCTTTCACGTGCGGTGTCTCTTAGCCGTGGGAGCCGTTTGTTTGCGGCATCGTAATTTATGCGCCGGGCGGGACGTGTTTCGTCGGACGGTGTGTGTCAGTTGGGCTGCGCCGCTACGTGTACGGGCGCACTTTGATGGCGGACGGTGTTGCTGGCTTGCCGGCGGTGTTTGGCCTACTTTTCGCATCGTAATTGTGCGGGCGTGTGGACTGCTGCGTGCCGGCGGTAACTGGTGGTTTTTGCATCCGCCAGCACGGCGGTTGTGCTTCCGCCCGCCATCGTAATGGGCCCCTTAATATTTAAATGTTTCTATTAGTAACTTTTCACATGTAGGAACAAGTCTCTCTCTCTCTCTCTCTGGGGGGGAGATCTCCCTACGGTAAAATATAGGGAAAGTATAAAAGCTTATTAAACATAACAAAAAATGGAGAATAAGCATTTTCATGTAAAATTTGAATGTGAAGCAATTTTATATATTTATTTTGATTGTAGAATAATAGTTTTCAAAGTTACAACATTAATAACTTAATTTAAAATTAAAATGTAATTATTTTGAAAATATGACATTAAATTGTAAATATTTTGATAAACTTTAAACTCTAAAAAAATCACACAAAGTAAAAATATTATATTGTATTATAATTATTAAAATAATGAATAGAATTAAAAGTAATATAGATATATATTTTCAGTAAAAGTTTTTGTTACGTTGATTTTTTTAGATAAAAAACGTATTAAAATATGTCAAATTAAACAAAAATGTTTTCTTTTTAGAATATTTTTTAACACTCAGTAGAATGTATTTATATTTTAACTAGCTCAAATAATTTACTTTAACTTAATAATATTTTCGATGTGGTTCTGTTTTAAGTCCCTAACCCCATTATTATTATTTTTTTATAATTATTTATATTAAACAAAAGTTCCATACAGCATACAGTACAGAATAAGTGGACAAATATTTTTCATGTATAAATCTTAGGTTTGGCACGTTGCAGGATAAACATTTTCATCCATTTGAAAGTGGCACTTTTACGGCCCATTAACATGTAGGAATCACCAATTCCTCCCTTTGCTAGCCCTCCCACCCCCCTCTCGAGAATCATACAGTCCCTTATTCAGCCCTGTTCCCTATATTCTTGCCAGGCCCCCCATACTTTCTCCCACTTTTTAGGACAGCCTCTGGCTTTGTATATCACTTGTTATGCCCCCTGACATCAGTTCAGGTCCACTTCCCAGTTCACAACATCCGGGGGAGTCATGGTACCCCAAACCTTTGAGATGTCCCTCTTGGCCACCCTGCTGTAAATCATAACCAAATCTCTGTGTATCTGGACCATGTTGTGTCCCCCTTAATCCCCAGATTCAGCCATTTCACCTCCAAAGGCACCTCCACCCGCACAACCAGAGACATTATCTCTGTTGTTGTAGCCCAGAAATTCTGTATGTGCAGGCATTTCCAGAGGATATGGAAAAAGGTGCCCTCACACCCACATCCCCTCCTACATTGTGGGGTCGCAACCCTGCCAATTCTATGCAATAGCGTCAGCGAGTAGTAGGACTGGTGTAATATTTTCAGTTGGACCAATCTGAAACAAGCACGTATGGCCGTCTCCCATGGGCTTTGAAGAGCCTCTGCCCAGTCCTCACTATCCAGTCGCCCATATCTCCCTGCCACACCCTTTTCAGTGACTCAAGTGGGTCAGGAGCATTGTTAATCAGTTTATGATAGATCACTGATAATGCCTTGTCCGGCAATGCCTCCGTGAGGAGACGGTCCTCCAGAGGGGGGAGGACTCAGGCAGTTGCTCGCCCTCTTGTATGTGGCATTAAAGTGCATGACCGAATTGCAAGTATTGGAAACACTCGAAGTCAGCCAACTCTTATTCTCGGCGGAGGTCTTCAAATTGGGTAATGGCTTGTTCCCTCCAGACTTCGCACAAGTACTTGATGCCCAGCAATTCCCATAATCTAAAACACTTCAGTCCCCCCACTTCAGACAATAAGTGGCTGTGCCAGAGTGGTGTCATACCAGTGAGTCTCACTGTTCAACCCAGGAATCTTGTGGCATCTCTCCGGACCCAAACTACCATCCTTATATGTTGGGACATGTCTCTGTCTCTCTTCACCCCATAGAGGAGATCTTCGTGTCCTCCACGTCCCATCACCTTTCTATCTACCCTATATGCAGGGTTCTAGTGGTCAGCAAAAACCCAGTCATCAATCACTAGGAGCTGTGAGGCTCAGCATTATTTCAAAATGTCCGGGACGGCTGCCCCCCATCGTAGACTCCCCTTTGCAGCTTGACTAACGGTATTCTAGTGGATCCCCCCAGCCATAATAACCGTTGATCTTCCTGGTTTATTTTTTTAAACACCTTTGTTGGGATTCTGTAGGGTGTGTTTTGCATAACATACAAGAACCGTGGGAGGCTCATCATATTGCAAAGGGCTGCTCTTCCCATTAGCGTCAGTGGCAGGCTGCCCCAGTGCGCCACATCTCTCTTAACTCAGTTGAGGGAGGATATTTCTTTTGAGGAATTCCTTGGGGTCTCGGGTAACGTACATCCCCAAATAGCAGAACCCTTCTGAGGAAATCAGAGTTGGACAATCGCATGGCAGGCGAGGCTTGGCTCCTGAGAGCAGATAGATCACCAACTTGGACCAATTAATTCTGCAACTTGAATGATCCCCAAAGATATGGAATACTTGCATGATCCGATCTACAGAAAAAGGGGGTTGTGTGACATAAAATAGGATGTCATCGGCATACAGGGAGATTCATTCCTTCCTACCCCCTGTCAGAATCCCCCAAATTAAGTGACCCTGGCAGACCCATGCCACCAGTGACTCCAATGCCAAAGCAAATAACATGGGGGAGAGAGGACATCCGAAGTGAGTGCCTCTACGCAGTTCAAAGCTGCGGGGCGTCGTGGCCCAAGCACAAAATCACGCTCTGAAACCCAGCCTCTCCAATACTGCAAACAAGTAAGTCCATTCAATGGAGTCGAAAGCCGTTCTGGCATCAAGTGCCATGAGGACGGCTGGGTCCACCTCTTGTGACTCATTCAGATGAAGTACCTCATATAGGCATCAAAGGTTGAGCCTAGTGCTCCTGTTGGGCATAAATCCCAACTAAGCAGGATGTACAATCAATAAGAGGACCCCCTCAACCTGGTCACCGGTGTCTTAGCTAATACTGTTTCTTCCAAATTTAACAAGCATATCGGTGTACAAGACTCACAGTAAGTTTGGCTCTTGCCTTCTTTGTATATAACTACTATATTTGCCGTCCTTTTGTCCTCCAGTAGGCAGCCAGCTTTACTTGCCTCCTGAATCATCTCAAGCATGGGCTTAGCCACAATATCCACCAAGCCTTTATATAATTCAACTGGCAGGCTGTTAGGGCATTGTGCCTTCCCTGACTGTAGTTCCCGCAATGACTAGGTCAGTTTGTCCTCCATCCGGTCCACCTTCAAGGCCTTGCGGTCATCCGCAGTCAGTTCCTGAAGGGACACATCTCTAAAGAGGTCAGTGCAGTCAGCTGTCGTCATGCTAGTCTTGGGGAGTAAAGGGCCTTATAATAGCAGGCAAAAGCCTCTCTATGGCTACGTTGGACATATGTCGGACGCCCAATCCATCCAAGACCATCAGTACCCATGAGCGTTCCTTGTCTCGTCAGTCAAGCCACCCCAGAAGCCTACTGGTGTTTTCGCCCACATCTTAGAGGCGACTCTGTGTCACCAAGGCAGGTTTAAGTGCTAAATCCTTCGCCAAGGTTCGCAGATCCTGTTGGCACAACCGCAGTCTGTGACAGTGCTTGACCTCTCCTGTAGACTTAGCCACCTCCTCCAATGCCACAATCTCCTCTATCGCCAAGCATTGTAATCTAGTGTCTTTCTTCTTCCCCCCTATGAGTGCCTGAGCCTCCTCCTGACCACTGTATTAAATGCCTCCCAAAGGTGAGTACTGACGCGACCAACCCCTGGTTCTCCTTAAAATATAAGTCGGCACATTCCCTCAACTTGTCTTGTGTTTTCCTATCCAGCAAATGCCAAGGGTCTATTCTAGGGGGCAAAAGAATATCTCTAATCGGGCCCAGTAGCGGAACCTCTGTAGGGGAATGATCCGAGATCCCTCTAGTGTAGTGTAGAGCCGATCGAAACCTAGACACATGGGCCTAGAGTGGGACCCATTATTTTCTATGGGAGAGTGTTGCAGTACCTGTGATTGCCATTTACAACTGCTTTGGGATTATTTGAACTGTGGTGACTTTAGAGGTGCAGTTTATGTATACGAATGGCCTTACTCTTTCGTGGGTGTACACAAGTCCCTCCCTAAACCCTCTTTACTACTCTACTAACCCCTCACATTTTATAGTAAGAAGTCCCCATTTTCAGGCCACCCCCCCATCATAGGGACAATTACTACTATAACGTGTACTTATGTGTGCAAATATTCACAAGTCAGTGCGGAGATCCCTGCACAGAAACAATTGGAGAGGCGGAGAAAACAGTGTGTGTCTCATAGGCAGACATTTTGCCCTTTTTCTCCATCCTTCCCCCCTTGCCAAGCTAAATACTCATCCACCATTTTGTGAACCAGTGTGTCCCTCACATATGTCCATCTAGTCTTTATTGTGAATTGTGAGGTATTCCAGTGGTCCCTACTGCAAAGAGAGTCAGGGTCAGCCATGTCTCTCAGCAGATCTACGACTTTGGCAAAAGCTTGACATCAAGGTATTTATTATTTATGTAGCTTATCACTGATTTGTGTATGTTAGTTGTAGGAAATGACCTCTTTTGTGTGTTTTACGCTCAGATTTTTACACTGTCTGTAGAACTCTGTGTGCTATATCCCCGCTAACAAGTAGTAAAGTCCCGGTGATTCCCCTTCTAACATAATTCGTTTGGCATAACCTTAATTGCCATATCTAACTTACCCACACGCCTCTAGTATATGGTACCAGGTGTACCCAGGGCTTGTATGTTGAATGCCACTAGTGAACTCTGGTACCTGTTGTGCCACCCACTACAGTGGCACTGTAAACATGGCTTCAGGCCTACTATTGTATCTTTACTTGAGCAGTTTAAAAACTGTAAACCGTTTTGACAGGTCTAAACATTCCTTCTAAATATTAATAAATCACCCTTAAGTAGGCTTGTAGTCCACAAGGAAGTGTGCCTGGTATTTAAATTTAAAAGTATGACAAGTGGAAAGTTAATGTTAATGTTAAACATGTCCGTACAGTGGCTGGCACCTAAAAGCTATTTTCACTGTAGCAAGGCCGGCTGTTCCATATAGAAATACTAGAATGCGCTATTAATTTTAATAATGATTTTTTGGCAAGTAAATACCCAGAAACATCATTCAAGAACTCTTTGTAATATTTATTAAAAGCCTAATTCAATGGTGAAATATAATTTTTAATAAATCATAAGGAAAAGCTACTTTCAGAAAGTTAACTTTTCCCTGCCTAAATCCTCTGGATGCTAATTTGAATTAGCCCCCCGCTGCAGCCCTCTGGGTGTTCAAGCCCTGAATGAGGTGTAAAATGGCTCTCAGAGCAGAGACAACAGATGGATGTGGGGAGTTGTTTTTTGTTCCTCTGGCATTGTGACCAATTGAGCAGTGCCTAAGAACTTAATTTGCTTCAATGGGGTCCTCCCTGTCACAAGCAGATGACAACTGACACCAGGACAGTCCTCTTCTATTGTTTTCCCAGTGAGGCAGGCACCAGCCCTACTGGGGAGGGTGCTGCACCCAGGACTGGTTTGCAGTGACCACAGAGGCGGGGTTGCTCAATTCCATGGCTACACCTCTGAGGTGAGGACACAAGTTATGCACAAGGGGAGAAGGGTTTCACCATCTTGGATTTATGCACAGAGGGGCACCGTGAAATTGTTTGCAGTATGGCACATAAGAAATGCTGCAAACGTGGGTGGGGTAGCCCCTAGGAACGTTTACACTATTGGTTAGAGAGGAGCCAGGAGTAAACCTCACCTACAGGCTAGTGCCAGGCATTAATGTGGAATCACCAGTACCCTCCTCAGAACACTACTGAACCTATAATCCAAAGAGGTCTGATACTGCTGCCGGAGACCTGAGAGGAGCCCTGAAAGACTGGACCACTCTCGCTTGTACCTAAGACAAAGAGGAGGACTCCAAGTGTCATACGGCTGGCCTCCTGCTCAAGCAATGGACAACAACAAGCTACAAGAGACTGTTCCTACAGCCGCCTAGCAGAGCAGCTTCAACTGGACTTGCCCAGGACCCTGCTGGTGGCTCTGCTGGAGTGAGTCCGGACCCCCAAGAGCTGTTCCTGAAGTTCTATAACCCTTGGATGTGTCTAGCTGGACTACTCCTAAAACCCCTGACAATCTGGGACCTAAAAACTCTTTATCTTACTGTCATTTACTGCCAGGGTTAGCCTGGTGGTGGCACTCAGTGAAAAAAATGGTTACATGTCCACCCATCTAAATGGTCAGACGCACATGTAGCCAGTTCTTCAATGGCTCTTACTCCGTCACTCCGTCGGAGAGGTTTGGCTATGGCGGTGATGGAGCAGTCGCCGACATAGCCAAACTGAAGATCTGCCTTCATCAAAATTAAGTGGGTGGATCTTCATTTTAGCAGTGTGCAAATGTCCTGGTTTGTAGCGACCAGTTGGCCGAGGTTGCTGACTAATGCTTTTTGGTGCTTTTTTTAATTTAAACGTTAAAAATTCTTTTCTTGGGGTCCCCTCATTGGATTTTTGTAAATTTTGTATCATTTTATTTATTAAAATTCCCTCTATTTTTCTACATTGTTTAGGGACTTTTATTGTATTGTGGTTTGACTTTATTACTGTTTTACTGCTTAATAAATACTTGGCATATTGCCTCTGAGTTAAGCCTATCTGCTGTATGCATAGCTACCAAGGGGCTGAGCTCAGGTTAATTTATTGACTGTAGTGGTTCAACCCGACTAGGATTGTGTTTATAGCTTAATGGGGGTTGTCACCTCAATTAACTAATAACCCGGGGCCATATCTATCAAAATGTTGTTTTGCGATTCTCAAATAGCGTTTTTTTGCGAATCGCTATTTGAGAATCGCAAAACGCGATGTATGTAGGATTTGCAAAAACTTTTGCAAATCCCACATATTCCTTAATTGCGAATCGCAAATTGCGATTCGCAATTAAGGAATACCTCCCCATTCATTCCTATGGGCCTAGAGGCCCATATGAATGAATGGGGAGACATTCGCAATTTGCGAGTACCCATTAGGTACTCGCAAATTGCGAATGCAATTTCAAGGATGCAAGGGTGTCAAAGGGACACCCTGTTGCACCCCTGAAATAAGCATGGGTGCAGATGTGGCGCACATACATGCCCTAAGGGCATGTATGTGCACCACATGGCACTTTGAAAAATGCAAAAGTGCATTTTTCAAGAAATCAGCAAATTACCACCAACCTGAAGTTGGTGGTAATTTGCGATTCCTAAGCCAAAATCGTACAACTTGGGTGCTTCCTACATTGTATTTAAGGAATCGCAAATTTTGCGATTCCTTATTTTGCGAGTGGGTTTTCCTTTCATACATTGCACACAGCTAAATTACGATCGCAAACACTGAAATTCTGCGAATTTCAGCGTTTGCAATCGCAATTTAGCTTGATACATATGGCCCCCAATTTCTTAAACTAATGCTTGACTTAGAAAAACACTTCATTTATATGTGTGTATATATTGTTAGTGTGACTCGTTTTGCATTAACTAGAATTTCTAAGCCTGGCTCTCTTGGTTCTAATTTGTTGTTGCCTGTAGATGGACAAGCCTGAGACTGAGATGAAGAGAAGCCATATCAGACCTGGAAGCTCAAAGGCAGCACAAGTCTGCTAAACCTGATCTTCCTGAGGTAGGAGCAGAGCAGGAAATTGAACTTGCTGCACAGCAGAATGTTTTGACTGGTTTTACATCAGAGGCATAATCTTCGCCATCTCCCCTAAAGAAAAGAAAAAAAACACTCCTGCTTCTTCTCTAAGACCTCCTTCATATGAAGGTGACACGGAGTGGACCTCCGAGTTTCTCAATAGGAGAAAAGGGGAAAGGAAGGTTTCAGAAAGGCTAGTTAGCAGGGAAAAAGATGAACCAGTGATTGATGAGAGTGGTCCAACGAAATTTCAGATCCTTCCTATTCAACTTGTACCTGCACCACCACTGACAACGTATGTCTTCTCAAAAACCCCAAAACCAGGACCAGCTACCCTATCACATTTGCCTTCCACCCTAAGGAAAAGCAAATGCAGCCTAACTCCACCACAACATCTGGCTTTGACTCTGTAAGGAAGCTCTTCTCCCAGTCATGGGACTTCATTACACTTAGGCCAAATGAGAACAGCATTGCACATTTCACAGTTTGCTTCAAACCAGTGCATTGTGGAAGCCAGGTGGGCATTATGTTACTATGGGTCAATTGGCCCATTTGAAAAACCAACATTTAATCTTTTGGGAACAGCACCTAAAAAAGATCACTGTTGCTGAGCTAGAGGAATGTGAACATGCAGACGGAGGTGCTGATGATAAAGAAGGTATCATCATCAGGAGAAGCAGCCCTATTGCCCATAGTGGGTACTCATTACCTGCAGCATCCTCAGCTTGGCACAAGGACAAGGGGGTCACCCATACTGTTTATGAAGCATCTTCCCTACATTGAAGCCCCTTTAGGCGGGGTATGCTTTGAAAAACAACTGAACACAATCAAGGTTAGGTCCAGTAAGGATGCACTGTACCACAATACCATCTGCTGGTCCAATTATACAATGGGAAGCTTGCCAAAATGTTATTGCCTGACCTCCTCCCGTTTTCTTTGGTGGGAGGAGAGGGGTTTCTTCAGTTTGTGGATGCTCTTTACCCAAATGGAAGGGTCTAAGCCAGACGTATTTTTCAACTTTCACTGAGCTACAGCTACACCATCAGGTGAAGGCATAGTGCAGTCACTTTATTTCACTAAAGATATGTGGACAAGTTGTCAAGTTACACACTAAGGGCCCGATTACGATGCCGTAGGAAACAGCTCCGACCCTCGGTCAGAGCCGTTCCTGCAGCATCGTAATTGGCTGTTCAGATTCATTTCCGACCGACCCATTCTGATGGGGTTGGTCGGAAAGGAATCCAAATCGGATTTCTGAATAGCCTCCGACAGGCTCGGAGAGCCCGTCTGCTATTCGGAAAGCCTCCAGTAATCCCTCAGGCGGCTCTTTCCGCCCAAGGGATTACAATGACATATTCCCACAGCCTTTCTGTGCCGGCCTTTCCTACAGAGAAAGGCTGTCGGAATCCCAATTTGGGGGCCTCCAACAGGGCCCCCATGAGTGCAAGGCCGCTTGAGCCCTGCACCCAGTGGCAGGCACCATGAGGTGCCTGCCATGGGGTGCAGGGATGAACTTCACCTCAGCTCTTTACAATGAGAGCATGCATTCCTGTCGGAATGCATGCTCCCATTGTAAAGAATAGGAATGCGACCAAACAGTGTTCGGTCGCATCCTTATACCTAGGTTGGGACCGACGACGGGATGTCGTTCGATCCCAGTTCCCAAACAATGTCGGACAGACTCAGGTCTGTCCGACATCGTGGGGCCTATATGTGCATCACTGCAGACTGGGTCTTTTTCAAGGAGCAAGGGCTAGCCACTGGCACCACCATTGCTGATGCTTTTTGAGGCATTTGTCGGGCTTGCAGCAGTTGTAATTTTTCTCATGGAGAATGCATACAAAGCTGCCAACTTTCTAAAGAGTTCAATACTAAAGCCTCCAAATGTCTTCAACTCAGATCTCTCAGCATGATATTTGTTGCCACTGACAATATCACTAATATTGTCAAAGATGCAGCTGATGTAGGATCCTAGAGAGTGCTATGGTTATCTCATTGCATCAACCTAATTGTGCAGGACCTGCTCATAAAAGAAGAAGTAGTCAACAACATACAGGTTATCTATCACAGGAATTACAGTCATTCCTTCTTTCAAAGCCTAGGAGCAGGTGAGGATAATTCTGCATTCTAATAGGCACCCCAAACATCCTTCATACAGGTGGTCCCAACCCATTGGAACTCTACCTTCTGGCTGCTTTAAAACCTGTTTGAGCATTACCAATGATTATGGGCTACAACGGAGAGGACCTGCAACTTCCATAGATATGCAACTTCCATAACCATAATTGTGTAGGTTAAGATATTGCCTCCAATAGAGTGTCTGATCCAAATCTTAGTGTCTTGTGAGATTTTGACACAAGACATCAGCAAGCAGGATTGTACCATGGAACAAGACAACCCATTGATGCACTTGGTGCAGGCCTGTTTGTGGAAGGTGGAATACTCATATACCATGTCAATGAAGAAGCAGTTGGTTTCCTTAACAGCTTAATCCTTTGGATACAAATCTCAGGGTGCAAAACAAGATTGTTTCCTTCAATGAACACCACTGTGCCACTATACTGGCTCCATGCTAAACACAAGGGCAGTCTATTTTCTTTCTGATTTTAGTACTGAATGTCTCCATCTATAAGAAATGGATCGTCAAGAAAGAGATTGAGCTGGAAGATTAAGTACAGCAACTTGGAGGGCAAAGAAGAACTGAAGTAGTGCTGTTTTGACCAACCTCTGGAGAGCACTGTTCTGGCTCTGAGTCTAGAAGCATTTTGCAGCTACAGTAGTAACATCTGCCAGTGCTAAAACAATAACCATCACAAAACCATTATCAAGACACACCTGCTAGTAAATCAACATCAACAGTATCACATCAAATAATCTCTGTGATGGACTTGCTTTTGGCAGTTCTAAGACTTAAATTAAGTATGCAAGTGCCAGAACCTTGGAAACAGCAAATGTTAACAATTATGGACACAGAGAAAATGTTACAAGATTGGATGACCAAACAGAATTCTATGTGATCAAGAGACATTAGTCAATTAGCATAGGTAAAAGGAATAGTAATCAGAACTCAGCAGGCTGGCAAAAGATATCTAGCATGTCCTGTAGCCAGTGGTTAATTTGGGCCTGTGTTTGTCTTTGGGGCACACCCAAACTCTTTTAAGTTGACTGGAACTGATATGAAAATATTTTTGATTAGATTAGCTAATAATAAAATATGATTTAACTAATTTCCATCCATGGGTTCTTTCTTCAGATGTGCATGTACGTTTTGTGTGAGATAGCCCAGTATACTCGCTAATACCCACTTGCAGGAAATCTTCCTGAAGGACCAGGAACCTTAATATATTTCCCAAAGTTTTCCGTGAGCTATTCCTTAACATGAGCATGATGTTGTGACCAATGCTATAGTGAACCTCCCACTTTAGCAGCTTATATGGGGGAAACAACTGAAAGTTGAAAAGTTTTACATTGACCTCTGCAGGGCTACAGACAAAAACTCATACACACTGTAAGAGAAAGCAGGGCAGGGCTATGAAGTGGGAGTTCAGCGCTGCAATGTAAGCCAAGCACAGTAAAGGAGAGTGAAAAATAAATAATGCAAGCAATGAAAAAACATGCACTGGATCCAGTAAGTCCTCCTCTCAATATTATTATTTCCCTATCTTGATTCTTTTACCGCTCCACATTAAGAATTATTTTGTTTTCACTTTTACTATGCCTGTCTCCTAATTGTTTTTCAACTTCACTTTGCTCTGTTTTCTAAATCCTTCTTATCCCTGCATTATCCTATTCATTATTTACTTTCTCTATATTTCAAGTTTCTGTACTTGACTTCAAAACTATCTGTACTAGTCTGTAGCTTCCTTTTTTTCTGCTATGTCAGTAAGTTTTCCCTCTACCCTTATAGACTGGTGGTATAGTAAGACACAGAGAACCCATTTTAGGTCAGGCACTCTACTGTGAAGATTGCATGGCCAGTTAAGGTATTCTATGCATGTTTGTTGAGAAGGCTTTCTTTTTCTTGCTCATGCTCAAACAGTAAAACAAGAGAGTGGTCATGGTGGACCCCCCAGTGTTATGCATGTAGTATTGTCATAGTATATCAGTATTTAATGGCTGTGCAGCATGACTGGAAGTATGATGAGGAGGACAGCCCTGTTGCTTTTGCCAACTAGTTTGCCAAAGGTTTTTGTTTGGCTTGACTACCTGGCTTTTCAATGATTGCTAACCAGCAAAATGCGCAACATGATGTTTAGAATTTTTGAATGAAGATTAAGAAATATTGTAACCAAACTCTAATGATTTTTTTGTTTTGTGGTTGCATTTTGTTAAAAAAAAAATAGGGGGAGGCATTACTGGCATCTAAAATTATAAATGTGTAATGTTTTTTCTAGCTGCACAGACCACCAGTTCCGGGGCCAGCGCCAGCGGAGGGGACATGGCTGCAGCGGTCACCACTGAGGGGGGAGTCACAGTGGCAGCAGGGGAGGGCAGTGGTAAGTCACATTGCTTACTTATTGACAAATAGTAATATACTCACTGCAAGGGTGTTGACTGACTCGTGAACACTCCGCTTTAGCAGATACAGTGGGAGTTGAGTAGTTATGTCCTCTTCTATCTGCAACTCTGTGGTCAAAGGTTCATAAATTAACTTTAAAAATGAGGGGTTGATGGGAAAGGCAAAACAGGATGGGAGGAGAAAGGATGGGTGACATGTATTTAATATATGAGTGAAAGGATACATGGGTTAATGGATGCATATAGGTGGGTGATGATTATAGGAATCAATCTGCATGGATGGGTGAAGGATGGTTGAAAGGGTGTATATGGGTGAAACTGGAAGGATGCCTGCCTGGTTGGGTGGTTAAAGGAATGCTTGGGTGGGTTTAGGCAAAGCAGGATGGGTGAATGGAATGGGTGAAAACAAGGATGCATTGGTGGGTAAATGCATGTTGGTGAAAGGTTTGTTCAGAGCTATGTTTGGATGGATGGATTGATTGAATAATTATGTATAATTTTCTATGGTGAAAGAATGGATGAGGGAATGTAAAGCCTAAATGGTGCATTTCAAATCCAAGGGTAATGATTAAGAATACTAGAAGAACAATGCAATTCTGAATGAATAAAATAATTTCTTGACTTCTGTGGATAAGAAAGTCTGTGACGAACGTGCCAATGCTATACCCGGTCCTTAAGACGTTCACTGACTGTACTGCAGTACATCTCTTTTCCCACTGTCTACTTACTGCAGATAGAATGTCTGCATGATTGATTTATTTTATATGTGACGTGTAGCATTCATATTATTCATCTGCCTTGTAGTCAGGGTAAAATCGAAAGGCATTGGAGAAGAGCAGGGCCATTGGAATTAGATAATTATTAATTACAGCTGCCCCAGCTGTAGACTGCAGAGACTACGAGTACAACTAGGGAGCCAGCTGAGACATACCGCCATTAATTAATTTAGAGCAGCAAGTGAGAGAGTACTTGTACTCTATAGTGCATAATGCTTTTCTCTTTGATGAGAGGTAATTTGTTTTTATTTTTCATTTATTTTTCAATTTCCACACAATTTGCCTGTTGTTTAGTTACTTTTTGGTTAATAAGCAAGTACACAATACATCTGTATCTTATAAGTAAAACATGGCACGCTGTTGTAGACAACATAAGAAAATAATAATGCCTAGACATAGTAATTCAACATTCTGCAGGGCATTTAAATCAAAATGATGTAGGTTATAGCTGAGGGAGTTAAAGGTTAAATAGGCCTGAGGTGATAACACAATTAACATGCACATAGCAGCACAAGGATTCTTGTATGGCAATCCCTTTTGACAGCTTGTATGACCAGCTATTTAGGAGAAAATCTAAATTCCTTGACCCAAGATCCAACAGGCTTCCCAAACCCTGCAGAGACAAAGGTGCAATCACTTTGGACAGTTTGTAGTGGACTGATCTCCTATGAAAAGTATGCAAACGAAATGGTCAGACTAGAGATGTAAAAGAAAATGCAAGTTGTCTGATCATAACAGAATCATTATTATAGCTAAAACTAGACCATTCATTAGTAAATAGGCCTTTCGTGAAGCCCCAAACCATCTAAGCACTTTACTAGGAAATCCTTCAAAAGAAAAAAAATCTGTTTTTGAAAACTGGTGTGCTGCTGTGTTTATTCTGCCGTAATTCCTTTCAGACAGTTAGAGCATTTTCCCTTTGCCTTAGAGTGCGGGTAATGGTGGTTGTGACTCTAATCACATCGAATCGAATGCCCCTAGGAGACCATCAATGTACTGCTACTGTGTCACCTAATACATAATTTTAAACAAGTTTTTGGCACAGAGCATTGCCTACAATTTGTCTTTCTTCTTTCCAGTTACTCCTGGTTACCATCGTCCATCTTGCCAGGATGTAGCAGCCCGGCTGCAGCAGCAGATGCTGGAGGCAATATGGGACGAGTTCGAGTGGGTGGTGGCCCTGGAGGAGGAGAAGGAGGAGGCAGCTGCCCAGGGCCCCAGCCAGGCCCCAGCACCAGTACCTCCAGTTTCCCATGCACAACATCGGTGCAGCAGTCTGAAGACAGCTGCCCGTCTGCAAACACACACTGCTGCCCACTCTCAGGCCGTATCCTACTACCTGTGTCTTTTCAAGGCTGGCGTGGATTGAAGCCCGCCAGAGACAAATGGAGAGGCACCTCAATGAGCTTCTGAGCCTGACCCGCCATGCATAGTTCCCTCTGCCACTTTTTTAACTTTGATTTTAGTGGGTGGGACTTGTTTGTTGTTGTAGGTTGGGAGGGTATGTGAAAGTTGAGATTGGGGTTCCGTTTCTATACTTTGGACTTTTTCAGGGGCAATGGACATTTTGAATTTTGTTGGACATGGGTTGGGGACAGGGACATTTTATTAGTTTGGGGAGTGGGGTGGGCCAGTTGTTGGAGGTGGGTGGAAGGGGTGGGTTTTTTGTTTGGGTTGGTTAATAAATATTTAAGTTTCTTTATTTATGCCTCAAATCTAGGTTTATGGGGGTGTTTTACTTTTCGCTGCTGCCTTTTAGTGCAATTTATTTTTAAAACTTGCTGATAGTGTGCAACAACAATTAGGTATGTGCTATGCCTATGTGGTAACCTTGTCATACTACCACCCTAGTCTCTGCAGTCTGCAACTATATTGACCACTAACTGGGGGTGTTTTTTTTTATATTTGAGTTTTATATAGCACAAACTTGACCCGAAGGTATCAGGTATCAGAGCGCTTTATATGAGCACCAGTTGCGGTGCACAAGGACACATTCATTTTTGTTAGGCACTGGGAGATTAAGTGATTTGCCCAGAATCACAGGATGTTGAGCGTCATTGCCGAGACTCGAACCCGGTTCTCCAGATTTGAGATCGACCGCCCTAGCCATTAGACTACATCCTCTCCCCAAATGGGTTGCCATTGCCTTGCCTACAACAACTTAGTAGAACACCAAACCATAGTTCTCTTACCAAATAGAAGAAGCGAGGGCTGCAGAGTTTCCCAAGGAGCCGTGGTGGTGGTAGTAGTAGCAGGCTAGTGCACTAACAACAGTTCAAGAATCAGAAGTCAGGTCCCACTCCGACCTAGGTAAACTCAAACTGTAGGATTTTAATCAGAAGGATTATTCATCGCAGGCAACTAAATTGAAATAACAACTGAGTTAGTGGGTTGTATATTATATCATTGCTTTACAAACACTTGAGAACAGACTACTACACAATGAACAATACCTGATGCTGAATAACAAACAAGAAACAATACTAAATTATTCAGAGCAATGATGAGCTTGTATTTTGAGTGAACAAAAGTGACACTCGACTTGTGATTCGTTAAGAGGACTTAAAGTCTGGAGTGGACATGGTTATTGGTTAAGCGTTTAACGCAATACACAATACCTGAATGATGATACTGACAAATGATATTCTTCTATAACTAAACTATCGATCATTTTTATGCATGGGTGGGTAAATGGGGCCAGTGTAGACTATTGTTTCAGTAATAGGAGTAACACTGAAGATCCTGCACTGAGTTGGTGTTGCTTTCACCACATCCACCCACCAAGTGTGTGATCAATTAATTGTGTAAATTATTAAGTCACACCTCAATAAATCACACAGACCAGGGGAAGAGGGTTAGGGGTTTGATGAATGGATGGGAAAGGGGATTTTGGGAAAGTGTGACAAAGACAAACAATACACAAAGATAATATTCATCTGGGCAAGGAGCAGCCAAACATCATCAATCTCTTATGGGAGGAAAAGGAAACGCAGGAATGAGTACAAGTAACTTAAATGCAATGCAAACTAAACAGTCCGTCTGCCCCAGAGAGACCCAAATTATATTATTATATAATTAAATGTTCTGTCACCTGGGTTTGAAAAATAGCAATACATTACAAATTATGTAGGAGTGAAGCGAACAACACACACAGTTCTAAAAAATGATTATTAAAAGAAAAAATTATACTGTGTTGCCAAATTAGGAGGTGCATCTGCATTCTTCTTGGACTGTCCATCCGTCTTGGGTGCGTGGCTGATGAGGGCCGGTAAGGTAAGTGTGAGTGTTATGGTGCTTGTAGGAGAGTAGGATCTGCCTCTTATGGTTACCCCCACTTTTTGCTGGTGTATCACTGTTTTTCGACTTTAGTCTGGCTGGGGCCCTGCTATCCAGGACCCCAGCCTAGCTGCTTCCTCTCTAAATTGATTCCCTGTACCTTAAGTACACTTCAGATTGGATTCTGGGGTGTCCTTATAAGTCCCTAGTATATGGTATACTATGTACCCAGGGCATAGGTACCCCAGAGGCCTACCAGGGGCTGAAGCATGTATTGTGCCACCCCTGGAAGGCCATCCAAAATGACACCACAGGACTGCTACTGCAGCCTGAGTGAGGTGGTGCATGCACCCCTTACAGAGATATAGGTTCACTATATCTCACCTGACACTGCACATAGAAACCTATCAGTCACCCCTATGGCAGGCCTTATCAATCCTGAAGGCAGGGTGCTTGGTTATATGTGAGAGGGTGCCCATGCATGAGCAGAGCCCCTCTGCAGCTCTCGGAATCTCCTATCCGGGGTTGTCTGTGGTGCAGCCTGACCATATACTCTTAAATGCATTATATCTAAACGGTAAATGCTAACTTTGGGATGGCTGCACGGGAACATGTTGTGTTTGGTGTCAAACACCTTGGAATCATACCTCCACACCAGTACCTGGTGTGGGAGTATGATCCCACCCTTCTAGAGGGAGAGACATGACAGCACCGGTATACCCGGTACCAAATAAACAGAGCCTGGCATCACAAAATGGATGCTGCAGCCACAGACACGAGTCTGGCCTCCTGCTGCTGACCGAAACTCCGGCACGGGAGGCCTGGACAATAGGTTTCCTGTCTCAGGGAGGTGTTACCACCTCCCAGACAGGCCTTAGTGGATTGGAGCTGGGTGGTGCACTCTCGGAGTGCTTTGAAGTCCTGCACTGGGGGCACATTTGGTGTCCTCGTGCATACCCCAGTTCAAACCGGTTGCAGGGGCTACCAGCCCCTGCTCTGGCATGAAGCTGGACAAAGGAAATGGGTGTAGCAACCCCTCTTTCCAAACCCTCCCATAGGTGGGTCCCCAGAGTTAGTCCAACCCCCTTCTTTAGTATAAGTAAGGGAACCCTGGCAACAGGACTTTAGATATCCCTGGACGAAACTCTGTAGCTGAATCCTGGACCTTCGACGCTCTACATTAAGATTAGAGGACTGAAGAATCTCCCTTGGGGTCAAGGAGTGACTCCCCTGCTTGGCAGGCACCAACAAAGCATCTGTCTGGTCTGCATCACTGAAGCTCCCGCCAGACGCCAAAGTCTTTGCATCCCCAGAAGTAGATTTCCAGACTTCCCCGAGGCTGCCCTGGGTCTCCAGTAAAGCTGAGGCCCGTAGCTGTCGTTGGTAATGTGGAACCGTGACCCCTGGACACCAAGCACATTTGCAAGTGCACCAACTTCCTGACATCTCTTGAAGCTGTGCTTTGGGTTCTAAGTAGCCCTAGCCCCGAGCACCAACTGCAGTAAACATCACTGGCCTACACTCCACGAGTGTCCCGTGGGCTAGCTCCAAGTGCAACCGCTTGAGGCTCCTTTGCAATCTCTAGTCCATTGGCTAGTGGGTCCCCACGAAGGCAACTCTTCATTTGCTTGGACTTTCCTGGTTGCTCCAGAAGTGCCCTGACTTACTCTTGCTGGATGAGTCCCTCAAACTTTGCTGGTCTGCACCGCAGCCTTTTCTTTGTTTCCCCGTGACTTGCCGTTGCCAAGGCTTGTTGGGTCCAATCTGGTCGCCGACACCGCAGCACTCGACAAACTTTGTGGCACAGCTCGATTCCAGCTCCTAGTTGTCATTGATGCCTCCTGGACCTCGTGGCGGAAGAGTCAAGGCACCTGTCAACTCACCTGAAGCACCCGACATCTGAGGGCATTCGACTATCGTGCCCCTGGTCACTGGCTAGTGACCCAGACTCTGTCCCCTCTGCTTTCAGGTCTTCCTCTTCCTCGATCCAGGCTTGGATCGCACCGGACACTCTTCCTCTTCACTGCAGCAGCACTTTCCAAGAGGTCGCAATTGAAAACGACGACGGTTCCCGACACCTTTTAACATATATGCACCCGGCTTCCCTGGGTGAGGTAACTCGAGTATTTCAGTACTCACATGGGTGTGGGCCCTAGAAACTCTTAAGTTTTAAGGGGTTAACTGGAAGTCCTCTCCAAAGTGTCCTTTTTATTTTAAAATCCAACCGCGACTTTCCCCATAGAAGTTAACGGCGATTCGCGGCTGTGTTCTCACACTGCACGCGTCCCCGTGGGTCCCCTGTGTACCTACCTTGGGTGGTTCCTTGGGGTCCAAGCACTTCTACAGGCTCTAGGCCTTGTGTCTAGCTCAGTCGTGGTTCTTATACCACTATTTTAGTAAATGGTTTGGTACGCCCCTAGGGCTCAAACGTGTATTGTGCTAACTGCTGATATTTGCCTTGTAACTTATGTACTTCGAACTCTAGCCTCATAAAGAGACTAGAGGGGTGTGTTTAAGACTAAATACATATATTTTATATATATACCTGGTGTGGTCCTCTTTAATTTGGTCACTCAAGAGATTATAGACTGGTAAAACAAGCTGCTTTACATTCCTCCAAGACTTAGCCTGAAGGCTGCTCTCCATAGCTACCACTAGGATAGCTTTCTATAAAGGTTGTCTTTAACCTATCATCAATAAGGGGTTGTTTGGCCTGGTAACTAGTGGACAGCATATACCAGGCCAACTTCTCACAGTGCTTTTCTCTTTTTGTGCAGAAGAAGAGAAGGCCTGCAGATTATAAAACAAAAATGATATTGTAAAATCATGGAGAAGGTCAGAAGGCAAACTTCATAAGGAGTGCACCAAGAAGACTCTGAGGCTGCACAAGAGAGAAAAATATTCCTTTTTGCAATCATTCATTTTATTACTGATGTGCAATCAATTAGGTGAGAGACATTTTACAACAACCAACAACCACACACAAGTGGCCGCATGTATTGGGCTAATGAAACTCGCAAGTGCCATGATCATCAATTCATCATCATAATAATAATATGTAGCACAAGCATAATGTGATGATAATGACCACATGTCTGTGTCCAGTTAACTACAACATCAGGCCCCCCAACCAACCACCACATAGTTTCAAATTGGAGCCAGCCAGCAAACATACTCAGCAACATTGCAATTTCCAAATCAAGTAAAATCAACGCACCTCTCTCATCTCACGACCACTCCACAGTGTTGGGTAGGCCTCTTTAAAGTAATCACCAAATAAGTTGCTTTCAGTGAAGTTGATAACTTCCTTCTTCTGGTGGCACTTGTTGAAGTAGTCACACCCTGAGTCCTTCCATCCTCCTCCTGACTTCGAGTAACATGTTCAACTGTGTACTAATTGAGTCCAGGCTCAAAGCGATAGATCGACCTGTAGTACAATGCTGTTGATGAACAACAAGAGAAACATTGAGTCATTTTTTGTGGCTACTAGATTTGTGTTTGTTAGCTAAAGGGACTAGTCGGGTCTTTGAGGCGTGTGAAGCAGAAAACAAAGCAGTGTGGACCCAGGAAACAAAACTTACTAGGTGTCAAAGGGGAAGGCAAAAAATCACCTTTAGGAAATAAATTATCACCCGTCGTTAGGCCATTAACATTGTAAATCATCACAAAATCAAGCTTAATAGTTATAGTTAAACAAACACCCAGTGTCACTGCCTACCACCACATGAATCAACTCAACATACTCACAGACAACAATCACTCAGCATGCATTGAATGCTATTTACCTGTTCTATTTGAAGCGTGGTCACCGTAGTACATTGTCGATCCATTGTTTCACAAAACAAACATTGGCCAGTCTTGTACATTAAATAATGTGGTGCAGTCCGGCTAGGGGAATAAACTAAGAAAGGATAGATAGGCACGGGGTGGAGGCAGGCACAGATTTGTATCTCCAATACCCTTGAGGGAAATGGGGTAGGGGAGAAGGCTTCTTCACTGCACACTGGTGCAACCTCAATCCGACAATAAAATGTGTCTAAAATGGTGGATCTGCATTAGTCAGTCAGACACAAACAAACAAAATAAAATAATGTTCCACTAGCTATATCATATTTTTTTTGTCATCAAAGCAGTTCAGCGATAGAGAGAGAACGTTCTATGGTTGGTGGCCTTGGCCTAGTAGTCAGGGAAGTTGAGTTCATCCTCAAACTCCGGTGGTTGGCACAGAAGTAGGTCAGCTAACATACTACTACCATGACCTGAGTCTTACCAATAACCTCATACTCCTCCTGTCGTACTTCTGGTATGGTATTCGTTGATATAAAGTGCTGATTTATTATGATCATGGTTAATCGCTCCACGTTTTGGGGTGAAAGACTGGTCCTTCTCACTGTGACAACTGCACCAGCAGCACTGAAAACATGCTCAGTGGACACACTGACAACCTGGCAAGCCAGATAGTTTATTGCCAGCCTGCTGAGCACTGGTCATTGGCGCCTCTTCCCATACCAATACACCAATGGGTTTAGATCAAGATAGACCTCGGTTGGATTATCCAGATAGGCTTGGACCAACCTCTTAATAGTCATGGGTGGTCCACCTTGCTCAACCACTTTTGCCTTTGCCTCCGCACTGGACGTAAGCCCTGCCTTTAGAAACCAATCATATGAAGAGTTTGGGGGTGATGCTCTGGTTCCTGTTGTTGCTAGTGTTCTTGTTGGTATTGGCTGCTGTGAGCCAACAGCATTGCCCTCTAGCTCTGAAGTTGAAAGCTGCACCACAGAACTTGTGCCCTGGAGGAGTGGGACTCTAATTCCCAGCCGTTCTTATTATAGGTCACTGGCTTGCTTAGCAATCTACATTTTGCAGTTTGAAGCATCCCCATCTGAAAAAGGAATTAAAGTGGCCAGTAATTGCTTGCACCATGGATCAAGAATTGTGGCACAATGTCTCTTTGTACCCTTGTATTAACAGATAAGCAAAGGATTAATCTCTCCACCAACTCATGCACATCTTTTTTTTTTGTCCACACCTATGTACATCTCAGACACTTCCTTTAGCTGTTCCCGTAGCATATGCAACAGCGGGATAGCTTGGCCCATGGTACTGTCCTCCTTGCTGACTTCCCGTATGAAAACCTCAAATGAAGCAGCATCTCTGTCAGGCATTTGAATAGGCCCCATTGGTCCATCTCAATGATCATGCCTTTCACAGTTGCATCCCCTCTTTGCATGACATATTCATTGATCAGTCTATACTGCTCAAACAGACGTTGCAACATGTAATAAGTCGAGTTCCAACATGTTGGAACCTCCTGTATGAGTGCTTTAACTGGCACTCTATTATCACGCTGAATGACCCTCAGCTGTTTCCGGGCTTTAAATGAATGGCTGAAATGAGTGCAGATTCTTCTGCAGGTAGAGAGTAAGTTGCTGACGGGCTTCTTTTTTGAGAAAGTCCTGAACAACGATGTTGATGCAGTGCACCAAACACAGGACCCTGCAATAACCACTATTTGCCATGGCCTCAACTAAATTACTGCCATTGTCTTTGGCAAAAAAATCCAATGTTAAGCCCTCTTGGTTGCAGCCATTCAAAGACCTTGCTGTTAAAGTTGTCATAGATGTTTGCAGCAGTATGTGATTTCTCCATAGCGAACATGGCTTTTGTTGCATGCTTCTGAGTACCATTAAAAATGTCAGCAATGTCAACACCTGCAGATATCATTTCTCTAACCCCCACAAAAGAGAACCGATGTGAAGGGATGCACATGTAATCAGTGCTTGGCAACTGGTCACAAGTCTATCATCAGGTGGATAGTGTGAACAGCACTCTGCTGCAAAGCTTTTCCAAGCAATTCCAGCACATCATGATGTAGCGCTGGAACAGCAACTCTGGCAAAATAGGACTGGCTGGGAACCTTTCATTTCTGGAAAATGGTTGCCACAAATTCTAGAAAACCCACCCCTTCCACAAAAGAAAAAGGGAGGAGGTCCAGCGCTAACATTTTAGGCAGCTTTGCGTTGTACAGACTTGCCTCTGGGTGGTTGTGTTCGTACTGCCTTTTCTGCCTAAGCATGCCATTTATAGTAGCCTGGATTTTTGTCTTTGCTTGTGCCACTGATGAAGGTGACTTCTTGAGAGTAGACATTGGTGGGCTCAATGTGCATCTCAGAGGAGCAGTCACTGTATGCTGCTCTTGCCTTGGTGTCTTGACATGAGTCTTGTGCCATTGCGATGTTGCTGAGGTGGGCGATACTACTGCACTGTTATAGGCAGGGTTGATTTGCGTAACAAAAATGTTTTCCTCTTCTTCACCTTCCACTGTGATCGGATCGGATTCCCTGCTCAGCCTTTCACCCCCTTCACCAACACCAGTTGCAGTTTATTGGCCGCTAAGGTGCTCCTCCCACTGGATTATGTGGTGTTTTCTCAAATTGGTTGCTTGGCCTCCAATACCGATAGTTTGTACCAAGCTTACCCCGACTAACACTTGCTCCTCAAATGAAGCATATGGCAATGTTCGGCTTCTTCTTGCTAACCGTAAAGAAGTCCCTGTGGCACTGCCAATGTCGGATAAACTGGCGGTAGGTGGGCATTTTAACCTTTGCCTCTCTGCAGTACCTACTTCTACTGAGGTGGTTGTGGGTCTAGGTTGCAGCAAGTCCTTTGCAAATATGGCAGCTGGCAGTGGTGATGGTATCTGTGCCACATCCTTCAGAGCAGGTTGGGATGAGGTAACATTGGTCTCCACTGTGGCTGGGCTAACATCCATGATGACTGGCTCATCAACATCTTCCTCTTCTACATCCATATGTCTAAGGCTTTCAGTAATCCTCCTTTTCCCTAGCCTCTCCTGGCGTGTGTCACTTTCAGACTAAGGAGGGATCCAAGTGGAGTCTTGAACATCAGAAGCAGGGCTTTGAGAAGAAGATGGTGGAGTAACCCTCCTTTTTCTTGCTGGACATCAGGAAGACAATGGATCTTCTGAAAAAGTGGCTTCTTCTACTTCCTCAGCATGAAGCTCAATCTCCTGAACTGCTCCTACTTCGGGAGGAACTACAATTGCTGGCGCGGCCATTGATGTCCACCTATCTGAGTTTCCTGCAATGTTTGGGTACTACTTTACGAAAGAGATAAGTCCATTTCAACGTCACTGCTCATCATCGTTGCTGTAATTAGACAGGCTGCCTCTATGACAGACACGGGCTTCGGCCTAGGTTGGAGTGGGTCCGCTGATGTGGGAGTGCTGCTCAAAACTTGCTCACCGGAGGCCGGTGCGGCAGGCAGATATTTTTTTTGCTCTAAAAAAAGGGCTGGGTCGACATACCAGTGATGGTAACATCCTTCTTATCACTGGCCACTTTCTTGGTAGCACCTTTCTCTGGGGCCATCTTGAAGCTGTCAGTTGGCAGTGGCACATAGCGTCAGAAGCTGAAGAGATGTTCTGTGATGTGTGGTCACGTGTCACGTTGTGCAAAGGCCTTCTGTCTGGCAGTACTGAGGGTGATGTTTTCTCTTGTGCACCTAAAAGCAAACAAGCAAGAAGAACATCAGTGAAACGTGGATTTGTTGCAGTTCAATTAATGGTACAAACAGGCAATATCATTTAGTGTGGTCACTGGTTAGTTAAGTTATTATAAATAATTAACAATACAATGTATCCATTCGTAAAACCACACCAACATAAAATTTCATGGTGTACATTCAGGAAGGATAAGAAAGAGCAACAACAATAACATGCAGATGTAACTGTTTGCTTTATGTGCATCACGTGGAATGTGGCACTCAGGGAGGTGCAGCTGATAAATGACAATCGAATAATCCTTAGACAATGAATGCTGTTGCGCACCTATAACAGACATGGGGTTGATTAATGCCAGATGTTATGAAATTGGAAAAACCATGCTTTAAATTTAAAAAAATCAAATTCAAATAAATGTAAATATATATATTTTTTAAATCATTTAAAAAAACATTATTTTTTTAATTAAAAGATTACAATTAAAAATAAAACTACAAAAATTGCAATAAAAAATACAATAAAAATTCATTAAAAATTCAAATTAAAAAACTAAAACTAAAAAAAATTACAATTAAAAACATAAAATTAAAAAAAATTTAATTCTTTTTTTTACAAATAAGTGAAATTATCCTCAAGCATATAATTTATTAAACTGCTATCTCATTTATCAACCATCAATGTAAGCCCATGGCAAAGGGCCACACTGGCTGGACGCACAAAATGGCTGCCAGCCAGTGCCACATGGGCATCAACAATAACAACACTGAGCAAGAAGGCTTTGGGAACAAAGAGAAGACATGCAGGCCTATGGAAAAAGCACACTGGCTGCTTACACAAAATGCCACCAACCACATGGTGAAACAGCACGCAAGGAGGCATGGCTACAACGTAATGAGGGAAGAATAACACATGCAGTCCTATGGCAAAAGCACACTGGCTGGCTAAACAAAATGGCCGCCAGCCACATGGTCACAGCAACAAGCAGGAGGCCTGGAAAACAGAGAAGACATGTAGGCCTATGGACACTGACTGTACAAAATGGCCCTGGTCACATGACATGGGGAAAAAAGGTAAATTGTGGCTATGGCATACTCACACGCACAATGGCCAGACAAAGGAGGCATGATAACACAGAGAACAGCATTAGTTTAGCAATCGCAACAACAAAAATTAACAGGGCTAAAAATGTTTATAGCACACATCCTCCAAAGGCGTCACCCCACCTATACACTTTTTGCAGGAAGAAAAAAACATGAAATACCACAAAAAACACATTTTGTATTTTAATCCAATGCCATCCATGGCCTAAATGATGTTTCAATTCAACAGACACCACAGAAACAGTTTTTTCATGTACCCATGTCTAGTAGCAGGCCTACTGGCTGGAAGACCCATTGGCACTCTAGGCCAAATACTGAATTAAAAGATTATTGCAATTTCTTTTAGAAAACATGGAGAAAATGTACTAAACTGTGCTACATTTTTCCTTTACGAAATAAGAAAAATTACATGCAAAAAATAACTAGGCCCCTACTGAAACTGCAGGCCACACCCACCACAACAAATTAAAAAAATGTAATAAAAAAACAATAAATTCTGGCGCATGCCCTCTATCAAACAAACAAAACCTTTATACAACAGTTTTTTACCTTACTTGTGAAATCTCAAATACAAAGTCCTTTAATCCAATAGTATACATGCAGCAGACACAATGAGAGATCCTTCGAGCTCCAAATCCAAATGAAAAGTGACCAGGAGATGGACGAAGCACTTCCTTCCTGTTGAAAAAAAATAGAAAAAAAAGGACTCCTCCCACAAAAAACTAGCGCCAACAGTCCATGTGAGGAAGTTTTTTTAATCCAAATTGTCAATTTGGGAAGATGTTGATGCTTCTTGAGAAGAGAATCTTTTCCAGATTGCAGCCATGGTAGATTGTGCCAGTAAGTTACAAAACATCTGCCAGAAGTTGCTGACGCATCCGAAAGGTGTATTGGCGACCGCAAAATCGGATGGCTAGCAAAACTCGTGGCGTTCCCGAGCAGCTAGGAAATCTTGTGGGCAATTGTGAGCATCTGGCAAGTTGCTCCCGCGAATGGACATTTCGAGGGCACCAACAAAAAAAACTCAGCCCTGTTGCGGAGTGCGGCATTTCGCGGTAACTCCACGTTCTCCGCTAAATGCAGAGTTACCGAATTCCACAAACTCCGCGAGCAGAGCAGAGCGGAGCGGAGTTCTATGTCCAGGCCTGGTCCTGCTGCAACAGCAGGTCGGGGGCTCAATATACATTGTATAACTGTCTCCTGTACAAGGCAACTGTGTAACTTAACACTGCTACCACCTCAGCAAGTGTTACGTTTTCGGGGCGAGGAACGGGAGTGTAGTCAGCCAAAACTGACCATGTATCTCCTTTATTGCTAAGTGGCCCCAAAATGACATTACTGTGTGCATGTGCAAATTGACCAGCAAACCATTCCTGATGTTCCTGGTAAGTTAAAGTGATTCCAGATCTTAGTAAGCTCTATAGAGCGCCGGCAAGTCAATTGCTGTATAGGCATGAAAACGTCTCAAAGGCATATGCTGCATGTGCAACTATTACAAAAGTAACTGCTCCACCCTCATCAGGGACACCTTGAGCTTTGCGATGCTGAGTAACTGCTTCCCTGGAAGTGTCCGCTTTCACAATAGGTGCCACTATAGTGAACGGATTCAATTAAAAAGTTGGCATCAAAGAACTAAAAAACCCACAGAATGGAGAATAACCTTGTATGAGTCAAGCTTGGCATCCCTACAGAAATAGGTGCTCCTTAATCCACAGTAGGAGGTAATCATGATTACTACAGATGTCTCTGAATGACGTAGAAATGTGTCAGGTGTGGGAAAAGTGAAAAAACTACTCAAGGCATAACCATAAGATACGGACCTCACGTTGAGCGCCACTGCTGCATAAACTAAGACTTTGGCATAGTTCTACATGGTGTGCCTTCACACCCACAGGTCTTATGGGTGAACTTGGCTCAATGCACCAACGATGAATGTGAAAGACAGGTTATTGTAGCCCCACAGAACACTACTCAATGTGTAATTGAAATAGAGGTATTGCTTTTTGTGTTACTAGCAATTCCTATATTCCTATATTTATAGTATCACACACCCACTACACTAAGAAGAATGAATACTTTTAATTAAAAAAAAGTTTTAATTTACTACCGGAACAACTGGTTTCTCAATACATCTAAAACAATTGCACAGAATATTATAAAAACAGAAAGAAGGTATGTTATAAACAACGAGAACAAAATGAACATTTCTAACATGGTTAAAATGTCATCTAGAACCTAACACCCTCACGTTTACTTCTGTGAGCTGCACTAAAAGAGTAGAGAAGGCAGAGCAACCAGCAGTCTAGAGTTTGAGAAGAGGTGCACTGCATACCTTGTTGACCGCAAAGGCTGTCTTTATCGGTGGAGGCATGAAGACAGTGTTCCCTGTGAAGTGCAAACACATACTGCGGCCTTCCTCTGGACTCAGCTTTATCGGCTTCAGGCTTCAAACAAGATGTGACAGTGTGCTGGCAGTAGGTAGGACCATCTTTGGCAGAATCTTATGTGATAATCTGGGCAAAGGATGTCTCTTGACAAGTGTCAAGTGGCAGTCCTCATATATTTAATCTTATCAAAATTTGAAAGTCTAACATAAGTTCAGGACTGTCTGACATAGATTATGTGTATCAAAGTGTGCATCCCAGACTTTTTCTTCTCAACATATAAGGTAAAAGGATGCCAATTCAGACTACACTATTTCGGCTATAGTCTGTATTTTTATTATTTAATCTTGACATGGTAAAAAGTAGGCATTTGACCCATCCAGATAGAGAGAGATGTGCAGCAGCCCTGCTATAGAGATCTTAGGCAAAGCTAAAACCCTTTTTTCCTGCAATACTCCATACCATGACCCAATGTGAATATTGACTAAGTTATAGGCCAAAGACGGCCATAACCATGTTCCATCTTAAGCAAAGTGTACTCTATGATGAAGCCATCTACCATGCAAAGCTCTAAAATATAAGGGCTCCCCACACTTTGTTTGGTCATGACGAAGGCCATAGACCCGCAAATGCTATTCGAGGCCGAAACATGTTGACCCGATCATGAGGTGTTGTGGATCAGTGACTCATCCACTTAACACTGCACTGTTTTTTTTGTCTGACCAATATCCTACCTTTTTCCCTCAATAAAGATTTACCTATATGATAGGAGGTAATTTTAACTCACTCACCACTTTCAATATCCAGACAGTCTCCCTCCTGGTGGAGATTACTATGTGAGCTGGAGAACAGTACACTCAAGTGACAGACCCAATGATGATGCTATCCACCGAACCACACTAAGCGGAGATTATATATACACTGCAGACTGTGAATGTGTGGTTGAGGATCTCCGAAACAATATTCCTGAGACTCAGGCATTAAGACTACTGTGGTTCATTTTCCCCCACCTTTTGATTATATGACAAGTACTGCTCGGAAGCTGAATGAACCTCTGTTTCTCCCACCCTCCAATTTTTGATTGAGTTATATCTATGTCATCAGTCAAACGACTTGACACTTTCATAATGCTTAGAAAAATAAGGTCAAATGACATCTGCGTCAGATGGTAGACATGACAATGATTTTGCATAAATCAGGAAAGATGGCAATTTCCATTGTCTAAGATTGAGAAGATGGAGATCTCCTTTCTCTAAGATGGAGTCAGGCCCTACATAAAATGGAGTCGGACCTTAGGGGCTTTATGTCACTTCCATGAGTACCAAAATCTTTCAACAGTTCACACTTTTTGACAGTGTCATTTAACTGGACCCTGATCAATCACAATGACAGTGTCAGAAAGGGGAAAAGGACTTCTCCGTTTTCAAGGTAGACCAGAGAGCGCCGTACATAAATGGGGAGGTGAATGACTGTATCATTCTTGATCTATACTGGAGCTACTTACCCTACTATTAGTACGGTAGCGGTCCCAAACCTACCCCTCTCAAGCAAACAACTCCCAGTTGTAGGCTTTTCAAACCAGCAGAGCATGAACCAAGTATGATTTAAAGTCGCTATGAAAATAGGGCCTCTCATAGAGGACCGTCAATTTGCAAAATACAACTGAAATCCAGTCAATCTGTTGAGTGGGGATTTACTTTGTATGCTAACCTGTGTGATCTATTGTACACCAGATGGGGTTGAACCCCAGAAACATGATGAGGATGTAGAGTTCAAAATAAAATTACAAGAAGGCACACTTGATTATTCCAAGTGCTAAGAAGAGGCGACTTATCTCCCGTCTTAAGAGATTTGGTGAAAGAGAAAGTCTGGGATTTTACAGGCAATGATATTGGTCTGATCAGGAATGGCGAGCTAGTGTGATTCACAATAAAGCCTACTGATGAGTATCCACGAACGTCACAATACAACCTCACACCTGAGGTGGTGGCTTGAATTACTCCTGTGATTTAATCCATGGTAGAGCAGGGTGTCTTAAAAGAAATACGAGGGAGCTCCTGCAACTCACCTGTCATGGGTTGGTAGAAACCAAATAAAAAGTTGAGGTTAGGTCAGGCTAGAGAAAGGTGAATCGAATTGTTGTCCCATGTTTTCCTGTGGTACTGAATCCTGCTGTGATACTTTTCCAAATTCCATGTGATGGTGAGTGGTTTCCTGTCATTCACATGTGCCCAGCATTCTTTTACATTCCTGTTCATGAGAATAGACAGTTCCTTTTTGCGTTTGTATTTTTAGGGATAACTCTGGTGTGGTGCCAAGTCACCCAAGGTGGAGGAAAGAAGGATCTGCTTTTATGGTTACCCCCCCTTTGTGCCTGGTGTTATGCTGTTTCTGACTAGTCTGACTGGGATCCTGCTAATAAGGACCCCAGTCTCTGTGCTTTCTCCCTTAAATTGGTTATGCTGAGTACTTAGGTACATCCCAGATTGGCTACTGGTGTACCCTTATAAGTCCCTTATATGGCACTGAGGTACCCAGGGCATAGGTACACCAGAGGTCGCACATGGGCTGAAGCATGTATTATGCCACCCATGGGAGACTTCTCAAACTGTGACAACAGCCCTGCCATTGCAGCCTGTGTAAGCTGGTGCTAGCACCACCTACAGCAGATACAAGTTTCTTATATCGGAGGTCACTGCACTGAAAACCTATAAGTAGTCAACCCTAAGGCAGGCCTTTCAATCCTGATGACAGGGTGCTTGGTTCTAAGTGTGAGGGTGCATCTGCATGAGCAGAACACCCCTAAAACCTTCGGAGTCCATTCTCCCGGGTTGTAAGTGCATCACCCATTACGATACATAGAGTGGCCATGCGTCATTACGCGATGACCATCTCTAAACTGCCTGGAACGAACCCTGCTGTGTTTGGTATAACACATGTTGGAATCATACCCACACACCGTAAATGGTGTGGGAGGTATGATTCCATGCACTGTAAAGCTCCTCCAGGAGGCCCTCAGTGCTCCTGGTACCAGTCTTCTAGACCCTGGCAGCAAACTATGGCTGCTGCCGACCAGAGACACGATTCTGCCCACCTGCTGCTGAGCCAAGCTTGAGCAGAGGAAGGCTTGACAATAGGTATCCCATCACAGGGAGGTGTAACCATCTTCCAGGCAGGGCTTAGTGTATTAGGAAAGGGTGGGCTTGCTTGCCAGCGCCACTCAGTCTGCTTGAAGGCCACATTTGGTGCCCTCCTTGCATACTCCAGTTCAAACAAGTTCAGGGAGACATTGGCTCCTGCTCTGGTGCAAAACTGGACAAAGGACATGGGAGTATCCTCCCCACTGTCCGATCCCTGCCCTGAGAGGGAACCCTGAATCATCCCAACCCTTTCCTTAGGGTACTTAAGATCTTACCCGTGGGTGGGTCCCTAGATTCGTCATGGGACAAGATTCATATCAAGACACCACTTCATGTTCGACCATCTGGGCACACTGGACTTCGCTGGACTGTGCGCTGTGCACCAAGACTGCAACTGGGAAGACTCCTGCTGCTCTTGGTCTCGTCAGGTGTGCTGCAATGTCTGTGCCTGTGCTCCATACAGGATCCTTCCAAGGCCTGTGGACATCCAAGACACCCGAAGGAATCTCCCTTGAAGTGAAGGAGTCCTCTTTGGACTCCAGTGCCTCCGGTCTGTGGGTCCTCTTGAGGGTCATTTTTGTTTCCAGTGGGCTCCCTTAATTGCTTGGACCTACTCCGACTCCCTTGTTCGTGGTGAGTCACTTGGACCTTGCTGGTCCAGACGCTGCACCTTTTTCACTTTCCACGTTGTTGCAGTTGCTAAGGCTTGTTGGTGCTTCCGACGGATAATGACCCCTCAACTCTCGACACCCAACATGGGACAGCTTTTGAATGGCTCCGGGTCTTCCTCAGCATCGCCTGGTCCACACAGCTGCAGCTCCAAGGTCACTGTCAACTCTCCTGCAACACCTGACATCGGTGGGTAATCGTCTCCCATGCCTCCTGCTCACTCCTGAGTGGCATAGACTCTGTCCCCTCTGCTTGCAGGTACTTCTCATCTTGAATCCACCTTTGGATTCCACCGGACACTGTCACCTTCTTCGCCAGCAGCATCTTCCTGATGTCCTCCATTGAGTTTGACGGCGGTTTCCGTTACCACTTCGCACCTATGCCCCCAGCTTCCATGGTGTAGGTATTCTCGTTCCTAGATTATCAATAGGTGGGGTGGCTCTCCAACCTTCTGTCTTCCACAAGGTTTCTTCAGGGTCCACTGGGAAGGGTCATTCTTCTTTAAAATTGCAACCGCGACTTACCCATTGACTTGAATTGAGCACCCGGCCGTGTTACCACTCTGTACACGGCCTCCATGGGGTTCCTGGTTACTTACCTCAGATGGTTCCTTGGGTCCCTAGCACTTCTACGTCTCCTGGGTATAGTCTTGACTCGAGTCGGGGTTCTCATCCCTCTATTTTAGTATATGGTTGGGTCCCCCCCTGGTGACCACTGTGTATCCATGCTACTTACCTGTTTTCTTTGCAAAGTATAGGGTGCATTGTGTATATCTCCAGGTAGGAGATATTTGTATGTGTTAGTAAATGTCTTAAAATAAATGCATATTTTTATAAATACACTGTGTGGTTCTTTTTCACTTAATCTATACAAATAAGATTATGTTCTGGTAAAACAAGCTGCTTTACACTCCTTCTGGACTAAGCCTGAAGGCTGCTTTCCACAGCTACCACTTAGAGAGCTTTGTAAGGTTGTCTAAGACCACTAAAATCACCTTAAGGGTTGTGTGGATTAGTGCAGGGTGCTACACTTACATAGGTGAGCACCATATACTAAGCCAGCCTCCTACATTGGTGTGCAGCGGTTGGAATTCAAGCCTGCATTGTTTTACCAGCTAATTATGGTGGGGATTAATTCAAAAACCATCACTAACATTAGGCACATATAATACAGCTTAGAATAAGTATGTTCTTCTGACCTTAGGGTTGGGCAGTTAAGGGTCTAGCACAACCCTTTCTCCAACCTCAGAGAGTTTAGTTTCCACTAGGGTAAGTAGTTGCAACACCTACCTACACCTAGAACGATGTCTTTAGTTGGGGATACCAGTGTACCTGAGTCTATTAAGTACAGTGGTCTAAAGTTCAAGGAACTAAGGACCCTGTGTAGCCTTAGGAAGATAAAGACAGGTGGCAACCCCACCATTAAGCTGCTCTTAGAGCTGCTGCACCAGGATGACAGAAATCCTGGAGGGGCAGAAGTACAGGACAATATGGGTAGGAATATTTTTGAAGAGGGAGCACCAGGAGTCCCCCCTAGTGACCTCAATTCAGAGTATGGGCAGGAGGAATCAAATGAGTCCACCCTGCCAGCCTCTGATCCCTCAGGGAAAAGTGCAGATGGCAAAGAGAAAATCCCCCTTGTTCCCCCTGGGAGGGTCCATAGCAGACCAAGGAGGTCTAGGTCCTCCTCTACAGATTCCAATGCTTCAGACACTTCCATAGGGACCTCCATATCTAGTAAGAAGGACAACTGTTTGGAAAGGGAATACCAAATGCTCAAACTTGAGAAAGTCAGACTTAGGCTCAGGAGAGATCAGTTGGCCCTTGACAGAGAGTCCCTGGAAGTACAGAAGACTAGGAAGAAACTGGGACTAGAGTCTCATGGTGGCAGCAACAGTGTCCTAGTATCAAAGAAACTTCTTTTGACAAAAGGAACCTGAGCAGGATAGTCCCTCCTTAACAGGAGGGGGGATGACATCCATAAATAGATCACTGTTTTGGAGAGGGCCTGCAAAGTTCTGAGGGTCCCTCAAGAGCAGTGGGCAGCTATCCTGTGGCTCTCCTTTGCTAAAAAAGGAAGAGATAAGCTCCTCGCTGTTAGAGAAGAGGATGCTGACAATTACTCTGTACTGAAGACTGCTCTCATAGATGGGTTTGGCTTAACCACTGAACAGTATAGGATTGAGTTCAGAGACACCCAGAAGGCACACACCCAGGACAGGGTAGACTTTGTAGACAGTGCTATTAAGGCTCTGGAAGGCTGGCTTTGTGGAAGCAAGGTACAGGACTATGAAGGATTGTACAATTTGATCATGATGGTGCACATCCTTAATAACTGTCAGAACCAACTTTTGCACCAGTGCCTGGTGGACTCTGATCTGACCTCTCCCTAAGAATTGGGAAAGAAGGCTGACAAATGGGTCCACACCAGCGTTAAGCAGAAAAACCATGGTAATGGAGGTGACCAGAAGAAGCAAGATTCTTCTAAATCCCAGGATAAAGGTGGGGACAAGGGTAAAGATAAAAAAGAGTCTTCACCAGGACCCCAAAAACCTGCATCTGGGGGTGAGTCCCAGAATTCCAAGAAAGGCAAAAAGACCCCTCAACTCTCGACACCCGACGTGGGACAGCTTGTGAACAGCTCCTGGTCTTCCTCAGCATCACCTGGTTCACACAGCTGCAGCTCCAAGGTCACCATCAACTCTCCTGCAACACCCGACATCGGTGAGCATTCGCCTCCTGTGCCTCCTGGTCACTCCTGGTCACTCCTGAGTGGCATAGACTCTGTCCCCTATGTTTGCAGGTACTTCTCATCTTGAATCCACCTTTGGGTTCCACCGAACACATTCACCTTCTTCGCCAGCGGCATCTTCCTGAAGTCCTCAATTGAGTTTGGCGGCGGTTTCTGACACCACTTTGCACCGATGCACCCGGCTTCCCTGGTGTAGGTGTCCTGGTGTCCTGGTTCCTAGGGTATCCATGTGTGGGGTGGCTCTCCAATCTTCTGTCTTCCACAGGGTTTCTCCAGGGTCCACTGGGAAAGGTCCTTCTTCTTTAAAATTGCAACCGCGACTTACCCATTGACTTGAATTGAGCACGTGGTCGTGTTCCTACTTTGCACACAGCCTCTGTGGGGTTCCTGGTTACTTACCTCGGGTGGGTCCTTGGGTCCCCAGCACTTCTACATCTCCTGGGTATAGTCTTGACTCAAGTTGTGGTGCACATCCCTCTATTTTAGTATACGGTTTGGTCCCCCCCTGGTGACCACTGTGTAATCGTGCCACTTACCTGTTTTCTTTGCAAAGTACTGTTTGCATTGTGTATATCTCTGGGTAAGAGATATTTGTATGTGTCAGTAAGTGTCTTATAATAAATACATATTTTTATAAATACACTGTGTAGTTCTTTTTCACTTAATCTATACCAATAAGATTATGTTTTGTTAAAACAAGCTGCTTTACACTCCTTCTGGCCTAATCCTGAAGGCTGCTCTCCACAGCTACCACTTGGAGTGCTTTTGAAGGTTGCCTAAGCCACTAAAATGACCATAATGGTTGTCTGGATTATTGCAGGGTACTACACTTACATAAATGAGCACCGAATACTAAGCCAGCCTCCTACAGAAGGGTATTCAGAGAGCCCCTCCATCTTTAATCAGATACTGAAGAAGAATCTGGAGACACAACATTTGTCATGCAGCTCTGCTCTGGTCCAATATATTGACAAAGTAATGGTGGCATCAATAACACAAGATGCATGCCAGCAAGGTACAAATGCTCTACTGAACTACTTCGATGAGAACTGACACAAGGTGCCCCCTAAAAAAATACAGTGTTGTCAGAGGCAAGTTTTGCATCTGGGACATCACATTGAGAAAGGAGCTAGGAAAGTGGCCCAAGAATGATTCTCTACAATCCTGAGAATGAACCCCCTTACAACACAGGGAGAAGTCAGGTTGTTCCTGGGAATGGTGGGCTATTGTCGTGAGTGACAGAGACAAAATGATGTGTCTGATTCGCAACCCTGGGAAACCAAATGCATGAGCCTTCCTGGAGCCCAGAGAGAAACAGTGTTGGGCTCCAGCCCTAAGAATACTGTCACTTGGCCCATAGGGACATTGTCATCTCCTCTAAGCTAGCATGAACAAGCTGCAGACTGTTCGCCATTTTGCGCACGTTACTACACAAGTTTATTTTGCAAATATCTCTTTTGCTGTTTTCACATGAGAACCTACAGCTGTGTTCACACTCTGCATATTCCTGGGATTTAGTCTGAACATTGTGAGCAACGTTGATCAACAATGCCCCTCGTTTAATCTGTTCTGGTCAGGCCCTAGCACCTAGACAAAACATACTGATGCAGCTGTTGTTTGGGAATACGTACTTTGGTCTTATTGGAATACACAAATAGGTAGCACACACTTGGAGAGGGACCTTTCCAGGGAGAAGAGCAAGACAGCACCTATGATGTAGATCTACCATCAATTGACTGAGGTACGGGGTCTATAGATAACGCCCAGAGATCTTCTAATAAATAATCATTCTGCTTCTATACAAGGGGAGGGAGGTTAGGCTATACTGTCTTTTCATAATGACAGCTCCTTTCATGATTTATGGACTAATTGCTATGCTGACCATATTTGTGTTATGCATTTACTAGCTTACTGTAGCACGTATACTGCATATTAAAGCACGTTAGTTAAAATAAATATTTTAAACTTGTTTGTGTCTCTGTCAGATCTTATTGTGGACAAGCACAAGAGTGCGAGCGAAAGGGTGTGTCTTGCAACCGCGATTCCTGAGAGAGTCGGGAGTGTTGTGTTCTGGGGTGTCTAATCACTTGTTTCTCTGTGAGTGAGTAGGAGAGCAAGTGAGACACTATAGCTTGTCGGTCCTGGGCTCATGGATACCAAGGTGGTAGGATGACTCAGTCCCTATGCACTAATGTCCCATAATCCTACGCATAGTTCTGTGCTTCTGCAGAATCCCTGCAACAATACCTGATTATGAGAAGGGTTTTATGTTGCACTGTCACAAGCATGACAGGTGAGCATTGTCTGTTTTAACACAGCCATGGGTAAGCCAAATGGCCAGTGGCCTTTTTCTCTGCTTCACTTGATCCAGTAGCCACGATGCTGCCTGGACTCCTCAAAGCAGTGGCTGCAGTGGGTGTCAGTATCCAACATTGTGAGGGTAATGTTATGAGCTACTTCTTTATTGTAATAGGTCGCCATTCAGTTGATATCTTGCTGACTCATACCGAAAACAGCACATGACAAACAGCAGCCTCACTACAAATGAACAAGGGATTCTAGCAGCAGAGAATGCACCTTTAAAATGCTGCACTGCACTGAATTCTGCTACTCTTTGACAACTTCCAGAAAATAATGCAGATGATGATACGGTTACCCATTACTTTCTAGTTGTTAAGGAATTGTGTACCAAGACTTGACATTCAAGACATCCCCTTCAAAAAGCCTGATTTTATCTTGTTTGTGAATGACTCTTGCCTCAGACCTGGACGAGGAGTTCTGAAAGCAGCTGATGCTGTGTGCACCTTAGAAGGTGTTCTGGAAGCCTCCTATTTATGCAATGTAGTGTTCACACAGGTGACTGAACTGATCGCACTTACCAGAGCATTTTGCAATTTAAACAGTCTAATTGCCACCATTTACACTAATAGTCAGTACGGTTTTGCCATAGTCTATGATTTCAGACAGTTGTGGCCCCAGAGGGGTTTCTTGACTTCCTCTGGTTCCCTCATAATAAATGGAATTATGTCATGGATTTGCTTGATGCATTGCAGTCACCTCAAGAAGTAGCAGTTGCACAATGCATAGCACACAGGAACAGATGGGATTTTGAAACTGCCAAAACAACTATGTATATGAAATAGCAAGGTATCAATGAAGCTGCCATGGCATGTCAGATAGCGAGCAAGTTGGAGGTTCAGCACTGTCCTTTGCAAAAACGTGTGCTGTGTGACGAGGTGTCTAAAGTTCCATGTGGGTTCAGTTAATGGCACCTAGCACATGAGGCAAGTTGGCAATATCACAAAATTACCTTACCACCCTTTGCCTTCCTACTAGCGAATGTGGTATGGCAAAAAACTGGTGCACTCATCTGTTGATGAATCTCAGTACCTGATGCTTGCATCGGAAATGGCATGCCTGTTAAATGCCAATGTTGACAGAAGAAAAATCCAGTGGGCATGAAATGGAGTACAGCCAGTATTTTGAGATAGGTTGGGATAGCCTGGGAGTGGGCTGCAGGTGAATCCAGATCCTGCTCCCAGTTAGCACCCATGTCTGGGATGACATCTGGTGGGAAGTGGTATCTGGCAATTGCAGATTCACTGGACTCACCAAAGATGTTGATCCTTTGCCTGTAAACCCTCACCCTTACTCCTCAAATAATTCCTCCTGAAAAGAAGGGGCAAGCGTGCAAGATTTTCAACAACACAGTGAAGGCAGGAAAAGAGATTTGGTGTGGGAGTTACTTTCTTATGAGGTCAGCCTGGCTGTGATTGGCTGTTGTTGAAATGAGTTTCATTTGATGATGGGTGGTTGAGTTCAGAGCAATCCCTCATTTCATTTCCTGGTGTGCTGCAAGTGTTGCCATCCTTCTAGGATAGATAACACATATTTGGTTGAAAGGAACAATAGATCAGCTGTACAATCACACTTTTTCCCAGGTTCAGACAATAAAAAGCATTTTAGTTGCAGAGTCTATGGGGTCGATTCCGATCTCGGCCGGTAGTGCTCCGAATCGGATTCGGCTTTACCGGATCCGATTCGGAGCCCTGTTTCCCGACCGAACCGTACGCGGGTCCGGCCGAGCGAGTACGATGCGAAATCGCCGACCGACTCGTCCGGGCGTCCCGACCGCTCCGACCGACTCGCTCGGACTCGACTCGCACTGCGCAATGGAGACGTTTCCCGGCCGGGTAAGTACGATGCGCGCCGCGAGCAGTCCGACCGAGCCGCGCACTCCGGCTCGAAAGAGCTGTCGGAGCCGTACTTTGGGGGTCCGTGTCGGACCCCCCAGTACGCGTAGCCGCGCGAGTCGCACACAGGGGGGACCCATGGGTCCCCCCTACCTGTGCGTGTACGGCGCGAATCGCTTCGCCGCGTACCCGCTGTAGGGGGCGCCCTTGTCCGACTCGCACCCATTGAGTCAATGGGAGCCCGCGTACGCGTTGTACGACCGGCTCCCATTGACTTCAATGGGAGTCCGACCGACTCGAGTCCGATAACATACGGCCGCATCGTACTCGTTCGGTCGGACTGCACGGGTCCGATTCGGTCGGAAATCTCTCCGGGTCCGGCTCGGTCGGAGAAATTTCCGGCCCGAATCGGAATCGACCCCTATATGTTTTTTATTTTAGTTCTGCATTTAAAACAAATATATAAACATATTTACCAATAATATTTAGCATACAATTATTTTACAAATATTTTTAAAAGTGTCATAGACTTTTTGAATTTTCCTTAAACTTTACCCTACGGAGAGGTCTGACTTGACTACAAAATCTCTCTATGGTAAAGCATAGGGTAAATAAAATAGTTTTATATAACTTCTAATATGTTTACACAAATATTCTTAGGATAAATTTCAATAAGCCACTTTTATATAATTATTTTAAATGTACAACTACTGTAAAAAATGCAACAACACTATTAAATTAATTTATACTTAAATATGTAATTATTGTAAGTGTAGCAAATTAAAAAACATTTTCTCAAGTTGGAATAAAAAAAATCACACCTAAAGAAACACATTTACAATAATGTATTATGCATTAATAATTATTACAATTGATGCAGAAAAATGTAAAAGAAAAGTAAGTATATTTGATAAATTGCGTTACATTAATTTTAAAATGGAAAAAGGTTATTCAAATATTTAATATTTAAACAAAATATGTACAAAATCTTTATACATTTTCTTAACATTAATCTATATGTATTTCTATTTTATATATTTGCATTAATTTATTTCAATGTAACATCATTTCCTATGGGGTTAATTTTATGTCCCTAACTTCATTGATTTCTCTGCGAGGGTGTTGCAGTAGCAGTGGTTGGCCATATATGTTTCTGAACTTACTTCAGTATGAGCTGGGGTACTTTCCCACCGTTTTGGATTCCTTTTTGGCTGCAGTAACTTTTGAAGTGCAGTTTATAAATAACGTACTCTTTTGTCGTTGGGGAGAAGACCCTCCCTAAACTCCTCCCTGACCCTCTCTTTGCCCCTTCTCACTCCTTCATATTACCCTACCCTTTAGTAGTATTCGCCACGTTTCAGTCACTCCCTGAAGGCCTTGGGAGGATAATTGTTTAGCAGTTGCCAGTGAGACGGAGATGCAGCTGGTGGTATATACGGAGTCGGGAGGATACTGAGTCAAGGGAAAACACTGATAGTACACGAAAACAGCTGGCAAATGAAAGGAACACAATATTATGTAAACCAGCTTTTAGTATATAAAAAGGATGGATGCGGGACACTCAGAGAAGCTCACAGGTGGAATTCATGCAGATGTGCTGTTGCCTACAGCTGCTGTCCCTCTGCGCCATTTCCAGGTGTGTTTGTAGCGGGATTTGTGCTGCAAGCTGCCAAAGCAAAGTCAACCAGGGACGTATGGCCTTTTCTCCTACTTTATCAAAATTTGCAGAATTATTATTGTGTTTTGACTTACTGCATGTCAACTGATTTAAGCCAGCAATGCCAATATACATGAACTGTCTTGCTATTATTTAGCCAGCATTGCCAATATACGTGACTGTTTTGCTATTGTTTTCATTAAATTTACACTGTATTAGCTGTGTGTGCTGCTCCTTACTGGGTGTCCTTATTGATTTGTACCTGATAAATATAGCTTGGGTTGGTTGCAGGCAACCAGTCCATTACACTCCCCCAGTCCCTCCCACATTACATAATAAAACTTATACTTACATTAGTAGAGACTCCCCAGACAGGTACAGAAAAAGATAGGAGAGGCAGAGGAGGAAACTCTGCATGTAGGTTTGCGAATCGTATTATGCAATATGTTTTGTAGTTTTGCAAAATGTACTACAGAATGCAGTTTGTAAATAGGCCCCATAGTTTATGTAAAGCTAAAATGTTCCTTTTTGTCTATTTTAAAATAAAGGGGCATATTCTCAAGGAGCCATCGCCGAGTTAACGGCACTTCATCGCAGCCAAAGTTGCGATAAATGTATCGCCCCATTCACAAGCTGGTGCTAACAGCTGATAACACCAGTTTACCTGCGAAAGCATCCTCAAAAAACATTGCCACAGATGACCCCTGCAACTATCGCTAATGAGATGCAGAGTAGGCGTTCCTGAGCAAAAAGCTGCGACAACACCACACCTCAACATTCTCAACGACCAGCCCGATCAGCGATAAGACCACAAAACAGGCGATAAGACGCGTTAGCAGCAGGAATCTAACACCTGCTCTGACCTGGTGTAAAGTCGGACGACAACCTGCACCATCAAAGGGAGCCCAGCCCACAGCCATACATGAAGAACAACAGATGCCATGGAGCTACTCACCATGCATCCTGGAGCCCAGAGTGGGCAACAACACCCAACGCCACCACCCATGGACACCCACAGCCCCCCCGCACCAACAATGAGGCAGCGCAGACAAAGACAGCGACCCTCCGAAAATGCACCAACCCCACAGACCCAACACCAGAGAATGTCATTGCCCACTATATGCCCAAAGGGACAACCCTCCTCCGCATCCTGACCACCATAGCCCACAGGCTGACGGTACCAACACAGCAGACAACCAACATCCCACCGCAGACAAAGCTGCTGGCCGTGCCGCATGTGTTGGCCTCTGGTACCCTCCAACCAACCTCCGCCTGAGACGGAGGAGTCACACAGCCTGGCCAATCCAAGTCCCCCACAACGGTCATGGATGACACCATCAGCTTGGTACCCCACTATCCATACCTCACACACACTGCGCAGGAACAGCCGGAGACCAAGCAAGGCATGTACGCCACAGCTGGCTTTCCGCACGTGTCAGGGGGCAAGTGACTGCACACATGTCCTACTATTGGCCCCTTGCGACACTGCACACAATAAGCGCAAAAGAAAGCGCACGGATCCCACCAATGTGCAGGCAACAGTGGACCACCGTGGAATCTCCGCCAACGACGTCGCCAACCACCCAGGCAGTGTGCATGATACCTGCACCTCCCGACAGTCCATCATCAACCTGCGCCACCAGGATAGCACCCACGGAAATGCACTGCTCGTTGGCCAATACCAAATGCACACACCACACACCTCAACTCCACAATCATGCAACACACAACACAGGAAATGCACACGTCACAAGCTCACATACAACATGCACACCCACCAGACACGACAGCACAACTCACTGTGGGAACCTGGGCCAGCCATGTACATGAGCCATCTACGGCATGGCACCTCGGACACACATTAGCAGAATGTCGGAAGAGGTGGGGACCAGGCATGTGCGAAGGAGGCAAGGGACCGATGAATGAGAATGTACACAATGCCAAGTGTGGCGTGGATGTGCTGGCCAGACTGCAGTATGCAGACCACACACATATCCATATCGACACACACCGCTGGTGTTTGGAGTGTAGTGGACAGTGGACGCAACCATCTCACCCCAGCCAGTGGGGAAGTCGCGGAAATGTAGCTTGTGACGTCCCCCCCGTAAGCATGAGCGGAGTGGGCTGGCCCAGCGTACGGATCACTGACAAAATATCAAAGGTCAAAAAATTGACCTACAAAAATATCGCAACAAAAATATCGATGTCAATAATATCGAAATCCTATCTACAACATGGTAAGTACAAAAATATCAACAAAAAAAATATCGATGTCAAAAATATCGTTATCAAAAATATCGTTTTTTTTTGTTGTTAAAAATAATATGTAAAATAAACTAAATAATACTTATAATTAAAATAAACATAGTTAAAAATATGTTATATTTAAAATGAATAAGTAACATATATAATTAAATAAAACATTAATTAAACATATACATATAATATATAATATATATACTTACTTAATAATCAGTTTGAATAATTATTTTAATAAATTATAAATTATTAAAAAATATTACAAATTACAAATACATCTATACACATAAAACAATAACATAAATAAAAATTTAATAATTATGTATAACAAATTAAAAAAATTAAATTTACTTTTAATATTTTTTAAATTAATTATATACTATATTAACTAAAATAATACAAAAAATATTAAATAGCGTAGGGAATAAAACTACTATTACAACCCCCAAAAAAACAACAGTAAGAAAAATGTTGGATAGAGTAGGGGTAAAAATTACTATTCCCACTCCAGAGAGTGCAACAGTAGGGAAAGTGTTGGATAGCGTAGGGGTAAAAATTACTATTCCAACTCCAGAGAGTGCAACAGTAGGGAAAGTGTTGGATAGCGTAGGGGTAGAAATTACTATTCCCACTCCAGGGAGTGCAACAGTAGGGAAAGCGTTGGATAGCGTGAGGGTAAAAATTACTATTCCCACTCCAGTGAGTGCAACAGTAGGGAAAGTGTTGGATAGCGTAGGGGTAAAAATTACTATTCCCACTCCAGAGAATGCAACAGTAGGGAAAGTGTTGGATAGCGTAGGGGTAATAATTACTATTCCCACTCCAGTGAGTGCAACAGTAGGGAAAGCGTTGGATAGCGTGAGGGTAAAAATTACTATTCCCACTCCAGTCAGTGCAACAGTAGGGAAAGTGTTGGATAGCGTTGGGGTAAAAATTACTATTCCCACTCCAGAGACTGCAACAGTAAGGAAAGTGTTGGATAGCGTAGGGGTAAAATTTACTATTCCCACTCCAGAGAGTGCAACAGTAGGGAAAGTGTTGGATAGCGTAGGGGAAAAAATTACTATTTCAACTCCAGAAAGTGCAACAGTAGGGAAAGTGTTGGATAGCGTAGAAGTTACAAATAACATACTTATAAATAAATAATTTTTTAAAAATAATTAATAAATTATTAAATAACTCTAAACTATTTACCAATACCAATAAATAATTATTAAAAACATAATTACCAATAGAAAATTTATTAACAATAAATTAATAATAAATACCAATAAATAATAATTAATAAATATTAATGACTAAATAATAAATATTGAACAATAACATATTTTTAATAACAAAAAACATATAAATTATTACAACTTAATTACCAATTAACTAATATTGAACAATTAAATGCTTTTTTATACCAATACTAATAATAAATAAACATTAATTATCAATTAATAAATAATTCTTAATATATTAATTAAATTTATCAATAAATAATATTTAATAATATTTAATTACCAATTAATGATAAAACAACAATAAATTAATTTTTAGAACCCAAAAATTGTAATTTAAAAAAATTACCTATTAATAATTAATATCCAATAAATTAATTATCAATACCCAAAAATAAATTTAATAATTACTTCATTAGATTTCAATTACTTCCAAAGGTATTCCCCTATAAACGCACAACACACTCCAATGATAAAATAATACACTTAACATAATGATCAATTAATCAATTAATAAAAATTAATAACTAATTAATAATAATTAATTACCAATTAATAATAATTGATTACCAATTATCAATTAATTAACAATAATATAATTATCAATACCAATTAATTAAAATAAATTATAAGTTAATGACATTTAAATTACATGATGATCAATTAATCAATTAATACAAATTAATCACCAATTAATAACAATTAATTACCAATTATTAATTAATTAACAATTATATAATTATCAATAACAATTAATTAAAATAAATTATAACTTGATTACATTTAAATTACATGATAATCAATTAATCAATTAATAAAAATGTATAACCAATTAATACAAATTAATTACCAATTATTAATTAATTAACAATAATATAATTATCAATACCAATTAATTAAAATAAATTATAACTTAATTACAATTAAATTACTTCCCACCCTATTCCCCTATAAACCCACAACCCGCTACAGAACTTAAACGCAAAAAATAATTAAAATTAATTTATAATTCCTAAAAATTAATAATTAATTTAGTATAATTAAATTACTTCCCACACTATTCCCCTATAAACCCACAACCCGCTACAGTACAAAAAAAAAAAAAACTTACATTTTTTTTATTAACATATAAAAATTGTATACATATATTTTTAAACAAGTAGAACACTTAACAAAAACACATATAACACATACATACTAAAAACATAACAAAATACATAACAATATACAAATATCGATATTAGTAACATCGATATTAGTAACATCAATATATTTGATTTCGATATTACTAACTTCGATATTATTTACATCGATATTAAAAAATTCGATATTACTTACCTTAGGGTCGATATTCTGTCCATCGATATTCTTCACATCGATATTCTGTCCCTTCGATATTTTAACTTCGATATTATTGTATATCGATATTTTATTTTCGATATTTTGACTGCTCACCCCGGCGTACGCCAGGCCAGCGTAGGGGTGTGAATAAAAGGCACGTAACCCTGGGCGTGGTTCTCTTCCGGAATGCCCAACGTCTCTGCCAGGGCGGCACCCCTCACCCCGCCATGAGGCCTACGCCGTGAGCGGTGTTGCCAGCGATCCTGTGTGCCTGCTGCACCCCGGGACGCTGGTCCCCGAATCAGTCCTGCCCGCCCCTGCGCACCCAGGCCTCAAATGCCCACCTTCCGTCACCGGCGTGTGTCGATGAGGGCCCACCACGTGCCGGTGCAATCTCCAAGCCCGAGGCCTGCGACCTTGGCAGCCTCCTCAGACCATCACGGCCTCCGCAACACAGGCCCGCAGTATTCCTTCCACGTTGACGTACTCCACCGGCATGCACAGCGGACAAGTAGGTCACACATTTGGAACTCAGTCTTGATTACACCATGGCAGAGCACATAAATCATGGCTGAGTGTCTGTCACTATACACCCTTCGATGTGGTGCCAACAGGTCTTAGTGTTACATCACAGCCGCAAGATTCTGTGGGCCCACGCGGACTACTGCTCTCGGCCTACGCTGCGCTCGAGTAAGGCACAGAAATGGAACTGAACATCGATTATTCAAAGGCAGAGTAGGAAGCATTGCACGCAAGGAGAGGCATATGAGGATGACGCGTTGCAGTTGGGAGGAAAAAAGGATCATCATTACGGAGGTGATCGAACACTACGACAACTGCCCTGATGCCACTAACTCTGTGCATCGCAAGCCTACGACACGTGGCTGTGGCCCACTGCTGACCGCTGCCTCCGATCTACACTGCGGTCCAGTAGGTCACAGAGTCTTGATTCGTTAATGCCGGAGTTCATATCAGTGTACTGGCATCATCGAAGACTGCATCCCCTCTCAGCCCCGGTGCCACTAAGTCTGTTTCCCGACATTCACGGACACTCTCTGGTCGTACATTGGTGGCGTTTGAGTCTATGGACTAGCGGGTAGTTTTCATCCTCATGCAGCTGATACCGAATTGGTGGTGGCAACGAGGCAGTCGCTTTCCACTCCTCCATTTGCTGCTTCCGGATAGCTTCTGCCCTCTGCATCATGCCCTGTAAGAACACCTTCCACTGTCCCCCGAAACACTCTGCGACATTCACCTCCGACATCAATGAGGACCCGCTCAGTCTGCGTGGCCCTACCTGATTGGACCGCAAGTCACCATCCCGTGGCGGTGTGCCTGTGCCTGCCACTGTGCACCCGGGGCCACTAACTCTGTGCAGCTCAAGCCCGGGACCCTGTCTGAATGAATATTGGATGACCTCTGTGACGGTGGTCTTGGGGTCATCGACGCCATGTGCATGTGGCCCTGCGCTGTCCGCTGCCTCCGGCCTCAACTGCGGACCACCAGGGCTCACACATCAAATCGAGTCCTGACCGGCCCGGACGTCGCATCACCGCAGGAGGCACACGCCACCATTGCCAGGGAAAACTCCAACCACCATCTGCCAGAGTCGAGACAGTGGTACTGGCAGACCGACGGAGTTGCTCAGACCTGTCGTGGATACCATCATCTGCCTGATCCCCTGCTCAGCACTCCAGGTGCCACTGACTCAGTGCACCGCAACCAATGGACCGTTACTGATTGAGTTTTGTGATGTGGAGACGTTGCACAGCAATGTCACCTCAGGCAGTGTGGGAGACCTGGGACGTTGATGAGGAAGTTGCTGCAGGTCTTACACACCCCACTGCATCTGCATCAGGAATATCCCGAATGGACACAATCCAAGTTATTTTCATCACATGAGCGCGCACAGCTCTAGTGCCCCAACCTCAGTGCACTGGAACTCACAGAGACTTCTGTTTGTATGTTGGGTGACCGCTGTACTTGCTCTGGCTCCCTCCATGTTGCTCAGCAGTTGACTCTGTTATGCATGTGTTTTCTGTTTCCATTGCACTGTTGTCCACTGTTCAAGTTGTTGCCAGCACTGAGCACTCCGTGTGGGCTGGCTTATGCTTACCCCACACACATCCAGCACAGGCGTCACTGTACATGTGGCCCTGCCAATAAAGGGGCCGGGCGCACGTGCCCGTAGCCAGTTCAACATAATATCTGCGTATGTCTCTATGGCAGTGTGGGTCTCCTTTGTGGGGTGTAGGTGGTCCCTGAAGGGTAATTGACACCCACGTATGTGATCTAGTTCGCCTTCGATGGGTTCGGTCCACACCCGCACCTGTTCAGCCACCTCCTTTTGGCATTCTGACACCTGGCATTGGGGTGCCATGTGTGGGTTGGTGAAGTGTTGTGGGCCAGCCGTGCTTGTGTGTGCTTCATGCTGTGTTGTCTGTTGCAGGGGCTGGGTTCTCCTCAAAGTAGCTTGTCTACCCTGGTCCTGGTGGTGGGTTGCGTGGGATGTCCATGGGCTGTTGTAGGGCGTAGGTGTCGAAGGTGTGTTGGTCGTGTCCTGCATCACTGATGGGTTGTCTGGTCTGACCTGCTGGAGGTGTTGTTTGTCCCTCTGCAATGTGAAGGGGAGATGTATGTTGGCATTGTGTTGGCATTTATGTTGGCGCATTGTTCTTGTAGACATGCAGACTGTGTGACAATGTACATTGTGGCTGTTTGGGCGGTGCTGGCAATTTGAGGGGGGACAGTGGACATTTGGACTACATGACTATTGTGCAGTTGTACCCGTACATATGCATCTCACAATTCCCTGCTCTGTCAGATGTGATTGGCCTGTTTATGCGCATGGGCGGACCCAGTTGTGTCCCCTGTTCTGCAGTGTCGGTATTGCACTTTGTGCCACATTGTCATGGGATGTGCTGTGTTTGCCATGTGTGTGTGCTGCAGTGTGCCACGGGGATGGGGGACATGACCCTGGGTTATTGTGGGTGTGCAGTGTGCTACACGTCGTTGTCCATGTGTGCCATTGTGACCATCTCCCCCGTCCCTCCAGGAACTGTTCATTACTCACCCTGTTGTTGTTGTGTCAGGTTCTCTCGAGCTGTGTCCGTACTCCCACCTCCTTGCACCGTCTCCACACTGATGGCTGGCCTCCATTTCCTCCAGCTCCTCCTGTGGCGCAGGACTCCCACCTCCTGTCGCAGTAGCTGCCTTCCTGTTGGCAGCAGCTTTGGGCCTGGTTTAGGTTTTCACGTCATGCCAGCGCCTCTTGGCCTCCTCCATTGGCCTCCTCGGCACTCCGGCTGCATTCAAGGTGGTCTGAATGTGGGTCAGTTGCTGGTAGTGTTCTGTCGCATCCGTGACGCTGGTCTTGTTTTCCTACGTACTGCACCCCGTCTTCCTCTCCCTCTTCTCCTTGGCCTTCCCCGACCCAGTTGGTCCTTGCTGGTGGTCTGTGGGGCTTGTGGGGTTCGCGTTGGCCTCTGCGCTGGGTCAGGGTGCATCCATGTTGGTGTGCACTTTGGAATGTTTCTGGTGTGTTGTTTTTGTTGCTTCTATGGTGCATTTTCCTGCCAGAAGCGTGGGATTTACAGGCCTGCCGCTGGTTTTCGCTGCTTTTTGTATCGCGTTGGGCCTCATCGCAGCTTTTTTGGCGTTCGTGTTTCACATTTTTGCGGCGTGGCGTTGATTTTAATGCGGTCAGTTGACGCGTTATCTGGAGACTATCGCATGGTACCGCCGTGTTGTGAATACTTGGTTAACATGGCGTAAATGTCCCACGATGGACTGCGATCTTGAGGGTTGCGTTAAGTCACTTTTGCGATGGTTATCACACGTTCTTGAGAATATGCCCCTACGGGTTTTAGCGAAAGACATTAAAAACAGAAATTGCGTAGGCTCTAGTATTTTGACCTGCATTTCTAGTTGAACTGTTATTTTTCAAATGCATTTCAATTTTTCATAAACATTATTTTCGAAGTTGTTCCTTGTGCAGGTTGACAATTTTATGTCATTTGTGTTACTCCTTTGAGGAACTTAATGTAATTTTTGCAACGTGTTTGTATTAAATGTAATGTATTTTAATTTAACTTAATTTAATTCTTAGTTTGATATGTGTCGATGCCAACTTTTTTGAGGGTGCGCTCAGTCGGTTGACACTCCTCTTCAATGTTTACGATAAGAAAAGAATACTTGTTATCATTCTTCCCATGTCTTTGTGTGTGCTGCACGGTGGACAACAGTACATTTTTCAGCTTCTCACTTAAATGATTTGTTCAGGAGAGGGCAGACCCTCGTTTGAGAATCTTCTCTTTTACGGTCAACAGCCATGGGGGTATTTTTATGTACAATTGACACATTATCTTCTCTTTGAATGTATCTTTTTTTTTCAATGGTCCTTATCGCAATACTGGATAGAAGAGGTTTGCAACTTGTTCACTGGAGCAAGAACAGGAGAACAACATTATCAGAAGGATAGAGTGTACCAAGGTGAACAATGCAATGTAAGACTTTCTCAACCTTTCCTGGGCTGAAGGTGATCCCATTAAACTGCACATTGATATAACTTTCTGATTTGATGCCCGGAGCCTTTTTCTGCGTTCATCTTTGTGCATCATCTGCTTCGGTGTTTCCTGAATGCAATTGCAAGTTCTTGTGGGAAACTCTATTGGTCAAGATTACACTCAAAACATGAACTGTCATGGATTTTTAGTTCGCTTTAGATATTTATTCTATTAAAATATTTTGACTTGTTGATAACCGCATCGTCTTCGAAGCCGGTTAATTTTAATGCATTTTATTGTTAAAATTAAGGTCAACAGCATATTATATGTGTATTATGTAGTTAAGGACCCTCCAAAAGGTAACTCATTAGCTATTCCATTGAGACGCCATCAACAGGACACTCTTGTTTTTTTTAATGCTCATTTGGGGTTTGTTTCCCACATAACAGTTTTTCCAACTTTTCACACTGTTAATAATTATTTATTGGATATCTAATAAAGTAAACAAATGTATTACACCAAAAGTGCAGCATAGCCAATTAACTATGCAGTGGGGTTCTGAATAAATGGATCGTCAAGATGCAGAAGGTAACGAATGTAAGAGCTTCATTGGCATTGATAAATTGCCAAGCAGTTTACCACTCCAGTCACTACCTATCTCAAGGAGGTTCAGAGTAATTTGTTTGCGTTTAAAACGGGTACATAAAAGCACTTCTGTTTCCCTCCAGGAAAAAACACTACCCCTATGTTAAGTAAGTACATTGAAATATGCAAATCTCAGTATGCCTATATTCCATAGATTTAAACTTTCTTGGAATGGAGACAGATCATTCTAGAGGCACATGGCAAAAGGATGGAGTAATTTTCCCATTACAACTTTTAAAAACACTTTCATACCTATTTATAACGGACATTCGCAAAACCGATGGGTCTTACTGTTTTATAAGTAAAAATGCTACTTCAAAGATTGGCGAGTTTGTGTGTTGATAAGTGATCAGGTGAATATGAGAGCGAACCAATGGTTGGACTGATGAGTGTGTCAATGGATGAGTGAGTGAGTGAGTGGCTGCATGTCTAATAGTTGCGTAAGTGCATGCATGGATGAATGGTTTAGTGCATGCGGGAACTGCTGAATAACAATATAGATCAAACATAACAATAATGCACAAGTATACTACTGGGGACATTTTGTGCTCAAGAATAGGCATTGTAAATGCGGCGCATCCGTGATGGCGCATGGAGAGAATTGTGTGTCGCATCTATTCTGGCGCATCCCTGCTGATTTGCAGGGATGCGCCAGAACTTGTAAATCTGCCCCAATGTACATTGGTGGATCTTGGCGGAATGGGTGAGTGTATGAATGGATGAATGAGCCAATGAGTGCAAGGATGGATGCAGACTTTTTACACCAAACCTATAGTGAGACGTAAAGGCTGAGGCCTCAGACAGCAGTAGTAATCATGTTATAAACATGTCAAGAATAAGCAATATTATGCCATTTCAAACATTCAACATGGCAGGGCACCCTCATGCCAAAAAAGCTCCAAAAATATCATGAATTACCACCATTATGGCAGTGCAAGCATTACAACAAGGATTGCCTCCACAGTGTCAAGAGTACCAACAATAAGTCAACAATTACCAAAATAATGCCAGTGCAAACATTTTGTAGAAGTGGGTTCCATTGTGACAAGAATGCCTGCAGTATATGTCAAGAATTGGCAATCATTATGCCCATTCAGATTCAATAATCTATAATATGAGTTGGCATCCTCTGCATCGCTGAGTAAACCAAATGCTTCTTCAGACTTGCCCCATTTCTCAGTAATCATTGAGGCAAATTTAGATTTGTGCAACGAATCCCTAATCCCGAGCACATACCTAGATTTGCACCATAGTTATTAATCCTTGGTTCATTTTTAAAGTGGATCCATCATTCAGAAATCTTTAAAACTTGTCCAGCTTTATGAACATTTTAAAATAAAGGCACAATATGGTAAAGTCGAATATTGTCGGATAGATTGCAAAATGATTACTGTGATTTCCTTTCCCACAATTAACAGTATAGTGATCTTAGAGAAAAAGAGCTAAGCAGAATTACTCAAAGGTCTTCAAAGTTCTTCAGCATATTCTTGCTTTAACTAAAACAAGGTTGTCCATTTAGGCAGTGACATAAATTGGCCTGTAACTTAAAATTAACACATTTGTTTTAACATGATTATTGGTGTTTTATGGAAAAATCGAACACTTGAATAGATATATGAAAGGTGCCTGCAAAGTTAATGATGGTCATCTGTGTGGAAAGTGATTAGGAAGTTATGTAGAAACAACCAGATATATGTTGAAGGAAAAAGATGTTCAGGAAAATATTTGGAAAATGATGCATAAACATATTAAACTAATACTGCCTAGCTATGAGAAAATGCATCTTTTTGCTTGACTACTCCAATTTATTTTGGCCTGATGCTGCTGGTGGTTTGCCTTTCCACTTGTACACTGCTAATCAGGCCCCACTGCATCTGCTCTGACGGCTAAGCATGATAAAATTGGCTAACTCCTGATTGGAATATTTAAATTTTCAATAAGGCCAAAGAATATTGCGCAGTAATACACCATTAGCATAGAAAGTTAAATGTCAACTGTGGACTGTAGCACTTATTGTATAATTCCTCAAGAGAGGTACCCCCTAAAAATACTTTTTAGGTCCAGGACCCAGAGGGAAGAAGAAAAACAATGACATCAAAAAATACTCCTGTCAGACCTATGCCTTTTTATCTAGTGGCCTGCAGAGGGCTTAAATCGGGCTGTCCCACAATAATCAATCTTACCATGCACGAATATGCAAAATATAGTAATTTTTATTTGTCATTTTCTTTTTATAAGATCTCTATTTATAAAAGTGTATACAAACTTGTGATAGACATTTGATTTAGTGTTTTATACGGTTAACATGTACAAAATATATTATTTACAAATAAAATACTTGGAAAAACATGAGTATTCACCCTTATCCGCTAAACCGCGGCGCGAATTCTGCCGCGGTGCGGCGGTTTGATTGAGTGGGCGGGGCCACGTCGGCAAACGGACGTGCGCAGCACTACGGAGGTAGTGCTCGGGACAGCCGTTGGCCGACGGGCGCAGCGAAGGGGTTACAATACAAAAACATATCCCCCAAGCAAGTCAACCTCACATCAACCAATCTCACCTCACATACCTCTCTCTCACAGTCAATACAGTCTCACACAAAAGAATATGAGGGAAACCCTCTACTCCATGTATGGCATACACCGATGACAAAATCACAATTTAATCCACTTAGGTGTTGGCCTTTAAGGGTTCCCAGCAATCTGGTCAACATACGTTTCGGTGGGTATAATTAGTTTCCACCTTCATCAGGACCACTCTTTTTGGCTAATTTCAGGTGAGTGGGCGGGGGTTCTCTGCTCTTTGCCCCGTAATAGGCAAGAAATTACTTTGATGCAATACAAAAGTCTGTATGGATTATGTATCCTCACATATGATGTTTTTGCAAGCAAGAAGGAGACGAGCGAGGTAACTTTTATCACAAGTTCCAAATTGAAATTATGCGGAGGAAACCCGCCCCAATAAGAAGTGTACGATCTAATACATCCACCAGAGGACAAGCGAATACATATACATCCTAGCTGGTTTCGATACATATAAAAAGAATTCCCTACCTTTAACAACAAGGAGGTACACAGCAGCGTCTGTACTAATAATGGACCAGCAGCATCATATGTGAGGATACATAATCCGTACAGAGTTTTGTTTTGCATCAAACAAATTTCCTGCCTATTATGGGGCAAAGACCAGAGAATGCCCACCCACTCACCTGAAATTAGACAAAAAGAGTGGTCCTGATGAAGGTGGAAGCTAATTAGACCCACCGAAACATACGTTGACCAGATTGCTGGGAACCCTTAAAGGACAACACCTAAGTGGATTAAATTGTGATTTGTTCAGTCCACTTTCCTGTCATCGGTGTATGCCATACATGGAGTAGAGGATTTTCCTCATATTCTTTTGTGTGAGACTGTATTGACTGTGAGAGTGAGGTCTGTGAGGTGAGATTGGTTGATCTGAGGTTGACTTGCTTGGAGGATATGTTTTTGTATTATAAGGGTGAATACTCATGTTCTTCAATGTATTTTATTTGTAAATAATATATTTTGTACATGTTAACCGTATAAGACACTAAATCAAATGTCTATCACAAGTTTGTATACACTTTTAGAAATAGAGATCTTATAAAAAAAGAAAATGATGATTAAAAATTACTATATTTTGCATATTCATGCATGGCAAGATTGATTATTGTGGGACAGCCCGATTTGAGCCCTTTGCAGGCCACTAGATATAAAGGCATAGGTCTGACAGGAGTATTTTTTGATGTCACTGTAGCCCTTATTGTGCCATCCAATAGTGTAACAGAAAAAAATATGACCTTAGGCTTGTCAGTGTAGCCTGACTCCAGCAGTTTAAACCTACAGTCCGGCCTCTACAATTAACTCTTTTGGACAGGGAAAAGCCTCCATTTTAAATATTAATAAGTCACTGTTAGTTAGGTTTTGTAGCCCTAAATGGGGGCTACATGGTATTTAAAAGTGGGACATGTAGGAATTTAATGTTACATGTCCCTACAGTGAACAATGCCACAAAATCAATTTTAAACAATGGAAGGCTATTTTCTGTCCTATGTGAAAACTAGAGTACAGACTAAGGGGCCCATTACGATGGCGGGCGGAAGCACAACCGCCGTGCTGGCGGATGCAAAAACCACCAGTTACCGCCGGCACGCAGCAGTCCACACGCCCGCACAATTACGATGCGAAAAGTAGGCCAAACACCGCCGGCAAGCCAGCAACACCGCCCGCCATCAAAGTGCGCCCGTACACGTAGCGGCGCAGCTCAACTGACACACACCGTCCGACGAAACACGTCCCGCCCGGCGCATAAATTACGATGCCGCAAACAAACGGCTCCCACGGCTAAGAGACACCGCACGTGAAAGAGAGGCGGTAACACGGACGCAGAGCACGGACAACGAAGAAGCGGCACCCCGGGCATGAATCCAGCACTGCAGGCCCTTCCCATGCTTCTGCTGATGCACCACCAAGGACGCAACGTACCGCGGAGACGCAGGTAGGCACACACACAACAAGTGCACGCAAACAGCGCACACAGTGCAAGGGCGGAAAAGCGGACAACCCCCCACCAGCGCGTGTACACTACACATCCACCATTGCATCCACATATGACACACAGGCCAAATCCTAACATCGCGGAACACATGTGTACACACCACCTGGGACTAGGAACCAACCACCCCGTCACGGCCACAAAGCGCCGATGATGCCGCCACACATGCGCACAACGCAGAGGCCAACCGCAGCGCCATGCATGCGTCGCACACAGACACAGGGACACAACCAAGCAGCACACACATCAGCCCCACCCCGAACGCACATGACACGTGACAGGCCTGCCACAGACATGTCCCCAACGCCCAATTCACGGACAACACCCAACGCCACACAACCGACGCACACATGTCAGTGAAGTCACGCAACAGCAGGACACACCCCAGTGTAACAAACATGGCGAAGCACACAGCGGCGGCAACACCAACTAGGAGAAGCAGGGCCCCTTCGGGAAGAGGAACGCCAGTACCACACTGAAAAACCCATACCACCCTGCACATATGAACAAGACACATGAAACGGAACACCAAAGAGCCCGGGGACCGACAACAGGTGGCCCAAGAATAACATCCACACACAAGGCCCAACGCAGAGCGGAAAGGCAGGCTGCCGCCCACACAAGGGAGAGCAGACAGCACTGAATGACCTTCCATTCCAACTCCGAAACCACAGCCCTACGACAGAAGCCGGTGAATACAGCCATTGTCCAAGAATAGACCAACACAGGCATGCCGAGGAGACCGACCACAGGGCAGATAGCGCATATCACAGAAGCACACAACGGACGGGGAAGAAAGAAGAAAACACTCCCCCATGTCGGCCACATGCAAGTTAATTGGAAGGAGTCACACAGCACTGACCTTGAACTGTCTGAGAAGCATGTGGGAAGAGGGCCCGTGTCCTCCAAACAAGCCAACAGAACACAAGTCCTGTCTCCCTACGACTACACAGAGCTCACAGCAACCCCGGAGCGTGCACATTGCAGACGGCACACACAGCCGGAGCACGCCACCTCAACGAACCGCTGCGAAATGGCAACCGCAACACACCTACCCAACTACGCCGAACAGCTCAAGCTGTACAAAACCAACACGATACATACATTGGGATGCGATCTCCTGTCCCTGCTGAACGTAAGTTACCGACTGACTTACCGCATCACATTGTTCAGCTGCGTCATGCCCGTCTTCTACTGTCGGAGGTGTCCCTACCAGCATCCCGTCGAGATATGCCTCTCCAACCCGGCATGTCTGAAGGCGGACCTGCTACCACTACTCCTCCCTCTGGACGCACACGACAGGGCCTGCTCTGCCTATGGGGGCATGGCGTATGTGGCCAACATCGCACCCGCACTGAAATGGGACCACTGTGCCTCCACACGACGGATCATCGAGAACAGCTACATCGAATGTCACCCAGCATGCCCCATCATGGTCCTCCAAGGGACAACTTACGAACAACACCTTGAGAGCCACCATCCGCTTCATTGGCTGGCAAACATGTACACCACCAATGACATGGAAGCCCTGCTGGACGGCATCGCATACCTGACAACCTGTAAATACGTCGGACCACAACGCAGGTTCCCGAGTGACCTATGAAGTCCAACCCCGCACCCATGCTCAGCTTCCGCACGGACTGGACAGTCACCACCACAACAGCCATACCAAACGACCGGCAACTGTAACCACACCATCAACGACATCGCCATGACATCGGATATGACCGGGACATGCACACTGTTCCCCATCACATCCAGGAACACCGCATGCATCGTGGGAGGCAGTGGCATGGGCTCTGTGTATCGCACCCACATGGACGGAACTGCACGAACAACCAGGACACGACATGGATCCAGCGCACATGGACACACACACCGCTCAGTGGACATGAATAGGTCGCCTGGAGTCTGTGGGTGCTGCACCCCTCCCACCCCCGCCCCGGGAATCCCATACCAGGACCTTTGCATGGACGACAAGTGCATACAACAACAACACGACCCCAGTGACTGTGACATGTCCAGTAACCACCACAGTGCAACAACAAGTGGCACGCCGCTGCATGCACGCAAGCACATGCCCTGATGTCATCTCACATGCACGCGTGCATGAGGAACAACCGCAGCAAACCTGTCACATGGAACTGAGATGGACTGTGCCCATGATGCCGAGCGGTATGGTAGGCTACATGTATACCGTCTGTGTCAAAGTCCGCAGCTCCGCAGCTATACGTAAATGTACATTAGCACAGCCTTGGCCAAGCAGATGTAACCCCACACCCTATCCCATTTGTAATCATGCTCAGTATATCCTCAACATGTATTCCGCTGCCAGTAGTGTCCACTATACTGCATCACAGAGGACAGAAGACTCAATATAATGTTTGAAACCAAAACAGTCTCCGCTGACTCATTTCACAAGTACGAATGAGAGAGGATGAGAGTATGTGAATTACACGGCAGTCGTGACATGACCATGTAGTCCACTGGTATTGGATGTCAACGCAAATGAGTAGCACTACTGTGGAAGACACACATGTGTCGTGTGAAGTCGTATGGACGCAGTGCTCAGGTGGGTGGGTGCGACGGGTAGATGCGCACATGCCAAGTTGGAGCACGCCGTGTTGGGAGGGGTCATGAACAGTACACCACCGCTTCCCAGGGCATTGTGAGAGGACACCTGTCGGGGGGAGTGAACACGTGTGTGCACAGCAGCCGGGCACACGTACAAAGCGGTACCAGGCGCACCTCAGCCCACCCTCTGTGGACAAGCTGGATCCTGTTGTGCGCCCGCCATGCCCCTTGACAAGGCACACACAGCCCCAGTCGACCAGGTGTAACCCCAACATAGTCAATCCGCACAGGCGATACAGGGCACGGGATGGCAGTGGAGCATGGTGTGTGAGAGGTCTCCTCGCGCTCCTCCTGGTCATATCACGCAGGCAATAGAACCTCAACGTCTAGCATGGCACAAGTCAGATGGAAGTGTAGGGGGACGCACCACAGCACGAGCAGCACTGACGTCACGGGAGGTGGCTCGCACCATCCCATCCATTGCCCATCATACCAACCACGCCACATGCCATTGCGACTAAGTGCAAGCGCGTGTGCCACCACCCCGAGCCCTCCCCAGAGAGGCCAAAGAGTGAATGTGTGGGCCATCAGCCACAGACGGACGCGGCCTGGCCGCAAGGGCAGCCACAGCCACTGGGTGTCGCAGGTGGCAGATCCGGAAGGCGAAGACTGTGATGCATAGTCCATGCAGGCCGGGTCTCCATTTGGGGCACCACGCAGGTGGACGGCGTCCCGCAACACATCATACCCTGAGACAGCCCACTCGTGCAACTGGACCCACACATACACTCCTTGCCCTCTCTGGTGCGAGCTTGGGGCTGCCTGTGCAAGCGCTAGCCTCGCAGGTGAGCATGCATATTGGGGGGCGAGGGGAGGACATGAGGGCTGGGGCGAAGATGACTGTATCACTGTCAGTTAGTACAAGGGATGACCCAGATGTGGAAAGGAAGAGACGTGTCCCGTGTGTACTGCAACTAGTCGCCAATCCAACTACCCCCATGTCCGGAATGTAAGCCCGCACCTAGGCCCGCCCATCCGCCACATCGAACATACCACCAGCACGACAACCTTCCCATTCGAAACACTGACTGGGGGTGGCGACCAGTGAACAATCATGTGTAGCCTACCCACGCGTACATGTGGGCCCTCCATGATCCATGTCACCTGCGGCAAAGACATGACATGCGCAATGAGGGAAGTGAGGAGAGCTGTCCGCCCCACGCGCAGAAGGTGCATCAGCTCCACAGACCCAGCAGCGAGTCCAGCAGGGGTCACATGTGCAGGGGCAGCTGTGCCTGGTGTGAAGGCACATGCATATAGACAGCACATCGACCAATGTGTAGTCTGCCCACATCCACAGTCCATCATCATGCGGACATAGGAATTGAACACAGGGCAACACATCTTGGTTGGTGCACCCACCGTGACCAACAATGCGCAATCATCGACGTACCCGCCCTGTGCATGGCCCCCCACCCAACGGAGGCACATCCAGTGCCACCATCCCACACACACAAGCCTTCCACGGAACATGCTGTGTCCAATGGTCAGTACAGAGTCAGCGCCCATCTGGTGGATCCTGAACAGGAGACACATGCACACACATGCCAGCTCCCACTATGTACGTCTGCCACCTGGCACGTGCAATGTAACCTCTCACCTGTGACGTGTGACTGCAAGCACACAGCCGTCTTGGCATGGGGCTGTCAATGTGGACACCAGTCAATGTTTCGGGAGCTGTGATCCGTACAGTGCTGTACATAGGGTGCAGTGCTGACACCTACTACTGTCTCATATCCCCTCGTGCCACAGGTCCCACTTGTATTGGCCGCTCAGCCCGTGCCCACATCGTCGTCGTCGTGTGCCATACTCATCCAGCCTCGGAAGCAGTTCCATGCTCAGCAGACACTCATGTTGCCGTGGCGTTGCCGCTTGACGAATATGCAGTCAGTCCCCATCAGCACGCCCCGCAAGTCATTGGGGCCTAGATCCCCATGTGCATGCACATGGCAGTGGTATGTCTCACTTGCCATTGCCATTGTTGGGAGACCTGTGTAAGTGTATTGTGGCCGTGCCGTCCCAGCTTGACAGCTGGGCTGTGGCTCATGTGCTTGCTCAGTCATGTCAGTGATGTGTATGCGAAATTGCTATGTGCCGTGTTGCTTTGACATGTGTCCTCTGCCATTTAACCCAGGCGGAGACCGAACATTGACCGCCCATACCAATTGCTGGCGGACATGGACGATACAGAGGTAATCAGGAAGTTTCGGCTGGACAGGCCAACCCTGCATCGACTGTGTGCCATGTTAGAGCCCCATCTCCGTCCCCGCAGGGTGTATCCGACTGCTGTCACCCCCACGGCTAAGGTGATGGCCGCCATGCATTTCTTCGCCACTGGGTCATTCCAGCACACAGTGGGCAGTGGAGGAGGGATGTCCCAGCCCATGTTCAGCAAGGTGCTGAGGGATGTACTGGCAGCCATGATGCTGTACCGGAACAGGTACATCAGATTCCCCAGGGCTCGTGAATTGGCGGCAGTGAAGGGTGCATTCTATGCCCTTGGCAGAATCCCACACGTCGTGGGAGCCATTGACTGCACACATGTTGGCCTTGTTCCACCACAGGCCACTGAGCACCTGTACCGCAACAGGAAGCACACGCACTCCCTGAATGTGCAAGTGGTGTGCCTTGCGGACATGGTGATCACCCACGTGTGTGCCAAGTTTCCAGGCTCGGCACATGACGCACACATAATGCGCAACAGCATCTTGCCACGACTGATGGCCAATCTGCAACAGGATCGTGGCTGTATTGTCGGTGAGTATGTGGAGTGGTGTAGCGTGCTGGTTGTGCGATGCTGTCCCCTGTCCAGTTGGAATAGCAACGGTTCTCTGTGTCCCTCACACCCAGGTGACTCTGCGTATCCGAATGGGGCATGGCTGCTCAGTCCATTGAGGAATCCTCGCACCCCAGCAGACGATCGATACAATGAGGCACATGGGAGGACCAGACGTGTGGTCGAGCGTACCTTTGGCCTCCTCAAGTCCAGGTTCAGGTGCCTGGACCGCACCGAGGGTGCACTGGCGTACTCCCCACAGAAGGTGTGCCAGATAGTGGTGGCGTGCTGCATGCTGCACAATCTGGCCATTCGGAAGCAGATCCCCCTCATCGTGGATGACGGAGATCAACCAGGGCCCCAGCCCGCAGACCAGGACAGCTCGAGTGAGGAAGACAGCGGAGAGGAGGAAGCTGGTAATGTGCGGCAGCAGCTCATCGCCCGCTACTTCACTTGACGGTGAGTGTCCATGTACGACGGCTGATGTGGCTGTATCTGTGCAGGTGTGTGTGTGCTGTGTCAGGGTGGCCGTTTGTTCACTGCGTGCTGTGTGTCAACGCTCCATGGCCAGGGCTGTGGCATTGGTGGCTGTGGCATTGTGCCCTATTGCTCTGTGCGAATTGTGTGTACATTGCTTGTAGTTGTTGACATGTACTGTGTGATGGGTGTGTGACACACTCATTGAATGTGCTCCTGTTCTGTCTCCCACCCCTAGGTCCCTACAGGCCCTCCGGATTCCATTGCCATGCCATGCATCAGGTGCCTTTCCGCCCAAGGTGGCCGTTGTATTCCGTACAAATAAAACACAGGGCACAAACAGCAGTTAGTGAAAAAGGTGCATTTATTACAAACTGTGACATGTGATTGTGTGTAAGGTGATGACAAAAGTGGTGCGTGCAGTGACAATGAGCTGTCGGTCATGGCTGCGTGATGATCAGGGTGTACCCACTGGTTCTATGTCCATAGTCCAACACACACATGCCATCCAGATGGCTGTGTGGAGTGGGATCGTAGAGCAAGTCAATGCAGTGGCTGGTCAAGGAAGGCTGGCGGAAGGCTGGCTGGCTGCCTCACTTGCGACTGGAGCATGCGAAGTCCTCCCGGGAGATCTGTTTCCTCTTCGGACGGCCCCTTCCACGTTTGGGAGGGGGTGTGTGGTGGTGACCTGCTGGTGGTGGGTGAGGTGTGCTCACTGGCTGTGGACGCAGGGGAAGTGGACACTGCTGCCCGACCCTGCGCCCTAGCAGGTGGTGGCGGAGGTGGTGTTGCTGGCCTTGCCTGTGACCCCACCGCCACCACCAGCTGGCCCATGAGGTCCACGAGTTGGTCCATACGGGACACGAATTGGCCCATATGGGCATCCATGGACCTCAGCACCCCCAGCACCTCCCGCGTGTCTGTAGCAGACCTGGCCCATTGTCCTTGGGCCTCTTCATAGGCCCCAAGGACTCTGGCCATTTGAGGCAGGGCATGGCTCCCAGGGGAGGCTGGCGTTTCCCTGACCCTGCTCCTCCTACCAGTCCTGCTGCCACCGGCCCTGCCCACTAGCCACATTGCACACCACGGTCCTCGCTGTGGCTCCCAGGGTGGATCCAGTCGGCCGGGCCACCACCTGCGCTGGGGCTGGTGCCAGCGAAGACGTGGTGGTGGTGGTGGCGGTGGTGGTCGGTGCGGCGATGGTGGCGGTTGCGGCAGTGGTAGTGGCCACAATGACCGTGGGTGTGGCCGCAACGACAGTGGCAGCAGGGGGCTGGGACTGTTCAGCATCCCTGGATGATGGGTTGGTGGGTAGGAGGGGTCCTGGGGAGCGGCTGGGCCCTGCCACGCCAGATGGGCCTGCTTGGTGGTCCGTGTCCGAAGAGGAGGACAGATCCTCCAGATCCGTGTGTCCTCGTTGGGGGCTTGTGGGCTGGCTGTGCTGGCTGCTGTCTCCATCCCCAGCATCCGGCAGTTCGTCACCTGTGGAGAGAATGAGATTTGTTATTGTGTTGCACCTGGCGAAGTATGTATTTGTCGTCTGACATTGGCAGTTCGTGCAATCTCGTACATGGGTTTCCCGGAGGCGAGTGTGTGGCTGTGGCATCTGTAGTTGTGTGTGCTAGGCAATGGAACTGTGTGCTGTGCACATGTGGCATGGGACGGATTGGCCATGCCGATGGGTGTGTTGCTGTGCCCCTACTCATTGTGACTCTGGTGTATGCGGGCTCCTGGCCCATCCTGGGTCTGGTTTGTACTTTGCTTTTGGGGTTCACATGGAACGCTTAGGAACGCATATGGCAACATGGGGGCCATGCCCCAGATTCGCATTTGGGAGGGGATATGCTTTTGGGGTTCAAATGGAACGCTTAGGAACGCATATGGCAACATGGGGGCCATGCCCCAGATTCGCATTTGGGAGGGGATATGCTTTTGGGGTTCAAATGGAACGCTTAGGAACGCATATGGCAACATGGGGGCCATGCCCCAGATTCGCATTTGGGAGGGATATGCTTTTGGGGTTCAAATGGAACGCTTAGGAACGCATATGGCAACATGGGGGCCATGCCCCAGATTCGCATTTGGGAGGGGATATGCTTTTGGGGTTCAAATGGAACGCTTAGGAACGCATATGGCAACATGGGGGCCATGCCCCAGATTCGCATTTGGGAGGGGATATGCTTTTGGGGTTCAAATGGAACGCTTAGGAACGCATATGGCAACATGGGGGCCATGCCCCAGATTCGCATTTGGGAGGGGATATGCTTTTGGGGTTCAAATGGAACGCTTAGGAACGCATATGGCAACATGGGGGCCATGCCCCAGATTCGCATTTGGGAGGGGATATGCTTTTGGGGTTCAAATGGAACGCTTAGGAACGCATATGGCAACATGGGGGCCATGCCCCAGATTCGCATTTGGGAGGGGATATGCTTTTGGGGTACATGCTGTGAGCCATGGGTGCCGAACGTGACATGTGTTGTGGCAGCATGACAGTGCATGGTTTGAGGCGTGTGCATGCTTGACATGGCCTGCATATTTGCTGTCTGTTGTGATTACTGGACATGGCATTGGACGCATCGTTATGAGTGAGTGATAGTTGTGTGCCAGCCAACGTATTGCAGTTGTCCCATCTCCTTGGTGTGCGTGCTGCCCTGTGCCATGTGCATCACTGCAGTGCTCGGGGGGTGTGGCCCATGTTGTGTGTTGTTGCTCACAGTGTGTCGTGCGCTTAATTGACTTCTGGCACATGGTTGGTCATGGGCATGTGTCTTAGCGTGACTGCTGTATGTGTGGCAGCTGTGCGGATGACATGCCTTTCATGAGACTGGGGCTGACGGATGGGATGGATGGTATGTTGTATGTGCATGGTGTGTCTGTGAGTTTGATGGGTTCAGTGGTGTTCGTGTGCATTTCTGTTGTTCCGCTCTGTTGCGTCTAGTGTTGTTTGTCTTACATAGGCGTAGCTGTGGGGTGTGTGGTTGACAGGCAGTAGGGGCTACATGGACAGGACTTCAATGGTGTTTCGGTTGTGTGTGATGAGTTGCACAGTGGCTGCCGTGTGGGACTATATTCAGTGTGGCTTGTGCATGCAGACGTGGCTCCTTGGGTGTTGCTATGTCTGTGATGGGTCATGTGGGGTGTGAGTCTGTTGTTCATGTCCGTGTGCACATTGTTCACTTGTTCGTGACGGTGGGCGGTGCTGCGTGTTCGTCTGCTACGTGACATGTCCCATGTTTTGGTCGTGTTATGGTCCTCATGCCTCCAGTAATCCAGCCCTGTCCAGTTTCCCACCTGCAAGTTGTTCGTGCGTGCACTGTACTGGATGCCACATGGCTCTAAGCGGGGGTGCTCCATGTTGCAGGTCTGTGGGGGTGGGGGGTGTTGTGGGTCGTGGGGGTGGCTGGACACCCACTGACACCGATTGCTGTGGACCGTGATGTCTGCCTTTCGGCTGTCGTTGTGCACTGCAGTGGCTGACACGTGGCTGTGGGGTGTGGGGGATGCTCCTCCTTGCTGTGCTGTGGGACTGGGGCCTGGTGTGTGTTGTACTTGGGCTGTCCACCCTCCCACCCACTGCACTTTGTGTTCCTGCCACTTACCTGTTACTTGTCGGTTAGTGCAGCTGTGGCGGACACATGGGTGTGGTGGGTGCTCGTTGTGGCGCTTCTGGCATATTTGGGGACCTGTTGGTGGTTACGTGGCTGGCTTAGTGTACACATGTCCCCACGCATCTTACAGTTGTTCGGTTTGGGCTGTGTGTGGTAGTGTCTGTTGCATGTGTGTGTGATGTGTTGTGTATTGTGTGCTGGACATGGGGGTGTTTGTCCCTGGGAGCTGTGGCATGGTAGTTGCGCATGTGAGTACATAGCGGTGTGCTGGTATACATTAGTTTGTACTTACCAGCCTCCACTCCCCCTGCTAATCCGGCGAGGATCTCCGGATGGATTACGACTCGCACCTTCTCCTCCCACGCTTTGAAGGTCTTAAAGAGCATGGGATTCCCTCCGCCAGTGACGGCAGCCAGCTCTCTGTTTTTGCCCTCCTTCTTCTTGACCAGGCTCTTTACGTCATTCCAACGTTTGTTAATTTCAACTCTGTTCCTGGGCAGGGTCCCGACTGCATTGACCTGGTCTACGATCCGGTTCCACATTCTGTTTCTGGTGGCTAGTGGTGTGTGCTGGACCATGTTCCCATAGATTTGTGGGTACACCTTGATGATCTCGTCGACCATGACCGTCAGCTCCATGGGCGTAAACTTGGGCATCCTTTGTGGTGCCATGGTGTTTGTGGTGCTGGTGCGGTGTGTGTTGTGTAATGTGCAGGGGGTTTGTGGTGCCGGGGTGTGGTGGTGGTGGTGGTGGTGGTGGTGGTGTTTGGTGGTGGTGGTGGTGGTGGTGGTGGTGGTGGTAGTGATGTGTGCGTTTCTGTGGTGTGCTGCTGTCCTTGCTGTGTCACTGTGTCCTCTCCTCTCCTCTCTGGTTTGCAATGTAGCAAGGGGTTGTGGTCTGTGGGAGTGCTGCTTTTGTACTCACCTATGTGGGTGTGTCCTCATGGTCTGTTGTTTTCAGGTGTGTTGTGTCTGGGGTTCTGGCCTTTGTATTTTTTGTTTGTCCGGGGGTGTTTTCGGGATGTGTACTGTGCTTGTGTATTTGTGCGTGCCTTGCTGTGTGGACTTGTTGGCCATGTTGTGTGCTATTGGTTTTGTGTGCGGATGGTTTCTGTGCAGGTACGTTGGCGCCATGGCTTCTGCCGTGTCGATTCTCATCGGCGTTGTTTGCGCTGGCGGGCGGTATATTTGTGGTTTTTCCGCGCTCATGGCGGTGCGATCGTAAGTTCACGTTCGGTGTGTCGGCCGTGTGGGCGGGCGGTTTTGTGTTGTCGTGCGTGTTTCCGTCCGTGGCGGGCGGTTTGACTCCGACTCGGACGATGGCGGGCGGTATTTTGTGTGATTTTTCCGCCGATGGCGGTTTTCGGTTTGTGTAATCGTAATGGCGTGGTCGGTGTTCAGGCGGTGTGTGCGGGCGGATTTTTGCCGCTTCCATGCCTGGCGGATTTATTTACACCGGGTATCGTAATGGGCCCCTAAAATATTAATTCTACTATCTTGAGCTTGGGATCAGCTAGAAACATGATTTGACTACTATTATTAATATTTATTAAACATCCAATCTAATGAAAAATATCTGATTATTATTTTATATTTAAGAAATGTGACTTGAAGCTCCTGAAGGCTAATTTGCATTAGCTGTCCGACAGCTGCCTAGCTAGTATCTGGTTTTAATGAGGTGTGAAAGTTGCTGCCAGAGCAGGAACAATGGCCTGGGTGTGAAGAGGTGTTTTTCTTCCCATGGAAGGAAGAACAGTTAGAGTAGACCCGGGACCATCATTAACTTGTAAAGGGGCTGGACTGTCCTTTCACAAGTAAATGGAAGATGAGACCTGGGGCAAGTCATTTTTGTTCCCTCCTTCAGACTGGCTGTAAACCTAGAGGGACAGGAGCTAATCCCAGAACCAGGTTTGAGTGACCACAAAAGAGAGGGCTGCTCATTTCCATGACCTCACCTCTGGGTGGGCACACAGGCTCTGCACAAGGGAGGAAGGGTTTCTCCATCTTAAATTTTAGGAGCAAGATGCACTGTGTGATTGTTTGCAGTAGGACAAACAGAAATTGCTGTAAAAGTTGGTAGGTGTGCCTCTGAGAACTTTTACCTCTTTGGTTAGGGAGAAGTCAAGTAACCCGAACCCACAAGCTAGTGCTAACCATAAATGAGACCCCTTCTCAGAACACTTTTTGGGCCCATGGAAGACCAGAAGAAGGAGTGGACCTGCTGCTTGAGTCCTGTGAGGGAGCCTGAAGGGCTGAACGTTCTCCCACTTGTACCTTGAACAAAAAAGTGTGGTCACCAAGGGTCAGTTGCATGACCTTCTGTGTGGCTACACCCGCAAGTGCTGTATAGACATAGAGTACCACTGGTGCTCAGTGATTTCTGGTGCTATACTTCCTTAACTCTTCTAAAAGTAATATCTCTGATTCCATGTTTTGAATTTTTGTTGTAACAGCCTTATTTTGTTTATTAAGTTTTACTGTATTTTAATAAAGTGGGGAGGGATTTTTATTGTGTGGTGCGTTTTGACTTTTTAATTGTCTTTCTTGATACTTCTAAATGCTCTACATATTTTATCTAGGGTAAGTCTGTTTACTCAGTCGACTCAGCTACAATGCTTTCAGCTCAGTTTTAAGTTACTTAAACCTTTGATCATACATAACAGGCTAGTGAGACTTTATAACTTGTGGTGGACTTCCATCCACTCCTATTAATAATTCACTTTCTTTCACTAGTCAGTCTATCAGATACCATTCAGGAGTCTAATATCAAACACAAAACATGATTTTTGTGGGATGTGCAGGATCTGAAATAGAAGTGTTAATTTCAGAGCTAAGGAATATTGTGGATTCTCTGTGGTATACAAATACATTACACCCTAAAAGCTTGTCTAATGAATTTTGGCTGGTTGACCAAGAAACTGATATACGCTTGATTAAGTCAAAGATGAAAGTGGATAGCTTGACTAGAATTGTCCACCAACTATGCTGGGGATAGAGGGGGCGTGGCATGTAAGCTGAAGCTGGCGGACGCGTGAGCCTGTCATCCGCTTCGACCCACACATTATCCTGCTTTGATTGCTGCCTGGGGATGAACCGGATCACTTCTTTCACGTGGTGCAGTTGGAGGCTCCCCCCGTGGATGCCTACTGGGGATAGGAGAGCCCCATCCTTGGAGCCACTGTTATTCACAGCTGTGGAGGACCGATGACCCCGGTGCCCAAGATGGCGACTGGGACTTTACCGGGACTTGAGGGGACAGGTCCTGATGGAGCCTGCTTCTCCCGGTCTGATGCCCTGCACCAGAGTTGGAAGTGGCTGTTATAGCTCCCGGCCACTGTGGAACTCTCACTGAAGCCCATACTGAGATCCCGGGCCGCACTGCGGTAAGTACGATCCTGACTGGAGGGCTCTGTGGAAGCAGAACCTCTTGGGGCCTGTGTCGAGGCCCTGTGTGGAAAGCGGAGGTTGGAGAGAAATAAATAGGTAGCTGACTGTCCCCCCACCCTTAGGATCTGACCAATAATACAAATCTGACCCGGGACTGCTCCACATTGTTTTGAGCCTGTGAAGAACTTTAATAGGACCGGCCCATAAGGGGGAACACAGAGGGTTGTTCTTACCTGACTGAGTTCACAGTGGTCCACCGCTGATGATGCACATACTGCAGCCTGCCCACCCAGATCACCCAGAAGAACAGGGGGGGCCCCGGGGGACTGGGAGTCCCTACAGAGACATTCCCCTAAAAGCCCAAGAGTCTGGGGCACCAATGAAGTAAGCTACCCTCTGCCTACCTAATCACTGAGTATAAACTGCTGGGGACCACAGTGGAAATCCTGCACTGTGCTCCCGGGCGCTGCAGGATGGCGGTAGCTGCCAGGGTTGTGCCCTGGGGGTGGGCATCGACCACAAACATATGGTGCATCACCCCACATCGTTCCTCCCCTGCGCTATGGTGCTGCAGAGGTGAGCCCTGAGCGGTCTGTGTGACATCCAGGGGGACTGTGACGGAGGGGGCCCAGCTGAGGGGTCCAGAGGAGGCAGCTTACCCTGTTAGAGGCCATGATAGAGCCACCTGGAGTGAGATGAGGCATGGGGACCGGGTGTGTTTCCCAGTGAACTGTTCCCCTGGGTGTGAATTATTCGGGGTACATATCTGTGCCTGGAGAAAGCCTCTCTTGAGGAAAGGGGTCTGCCTGGCCCCTCCTAGAGGTCACCCCATAGAATATTCCCCCTGCTGTACTCAAAGTGCTTAAACCCCTCATCCATTGGTGGACACGACGAGATGTGGGCCTAACTGACAGCCGCGTAGGAGCGGACCGGTCAAGGCAAAGCTGGCAAGAACATACACTATCTCATCCATGTCACAGTCAGAGAGGGTTGAGGTCGAGGTGGAGATGACCTCCTGCCCCTTCCTACAACCTGTGGACCCAGACAACAATACAACAAACACCGATAGTCACATTGGACCCTGAAGGAAGTGACCTGATTAGGGCCACCCAGGTCACTCGTGACCACCTCTCAGCCTTCCATACAAATGAAGAGTCGGTCAGACAGTAGAGAATACAAACCAAGTATATGTTTATTCAGATACACTTGAGCGGACCCCCGTCTGCCCAGTCGCTTGGAGGTGCTGCAGAGAGGACTGACTTCAGCAAAACATAGATACATTATGTACATTTCAGAACCAAGGAAGACCCACCCATAATGTAATTTTACAAGCAGGTGCAGCTAAAACAAAAAAGTACAGTAGGGTGAGCTTCGACTCTGAGGCCGGGCACACATTATCTCTATGCCAAGGTCGTTCTGTCCGTGCCTACCGCTAGACTAGTGGGAGAAGGCCTCTATCTAGTGGGAAAGGTATGCGCTAATAAGAACAGCGTATTCATTAGCAGAGCAAGGCCTAACCTTGGAGAAATTGAACTTTCCACAGCCTGCTTCATGAGGAGGGAATACGCAGTTAATGGCATGATTCAAAATGGTGGCAAAACATAAAATGGTGCCGCGAATGCTAACTTACATGGAACAATGCATGACCAAAATTGCAAAAACGTATTCATTTCATCAGACCCCAGAGACTGTAACTCCGGGAGACATACTGTGTAGACCTGAGCAGTACCCGACAGACCCATCCCGCTGATCTGCTAGCCCTGACCTGGTACATTCTGATGGGGTACACAAACCCTTCTTCCCGCCAAATTGAAGGGACAGTGCCCACTGAAGGCCAGCTCAATATGTGTGGTGTTCCTTACTGCAGCCCTACTTCAGAGATGAGATTTTGTGATGGCTCCACAGGTGAAGACTATCACAACCTGGTGCTCTGTAAGCCGTACCCCTCTGCCCATAACCCACAGGCCTGTGGTGATCAGCGCTGCCGTTATGGGGAAACCAAAGACCAAACAGGTGGCCACCCAACCGGAGGCCGGGGAACCCTCCCAGCATGCAACCTGAGACATAGAGGGAACTACCCCTATCCTGCCACTCCATACAACTACAACTGGATGAAATCCTTGCAGCAATTGCTGACCCTTCAGCAAAAAATTTGTGTTGTCTCAGTGGCTTTGGGACTTCTAAGAGAGGACCATCACAATTTGGCAGACAGGGTGAAAGATGTTCAGAATGTAGTAAGCAAGATGCAACCAGAACAACGGGCCCTGGCCCAACAGGTAACGGTCCTGAGGGACAGGATACGCATCCTAGAACACAGTGCTGAAGATGCTGAGGGCTGCAACCACCGAAACAATGTGGGACTTCTTGAGGACATGGAGGCTGGGGACATGGTCTCCTGCCTCAAACAATGGGTGCAAACAGAGGTGGCCCGAACCTACTGTACCCTTTCTTTGCCCTGGAGCAAGCCCATAGAGTTCCTGCCCGTTCGCCAGCGCTGGGTTGGCCATCCCGGATGCTCCACTTTAGAGACAGAGACATGATTCTGTAGAGGCCCAGGACAGATGGCATCTTTGCTGTTGGCAACATGAAGTTCTCACTATTCCCAGACTTCACCGTCGCTGTACAGGCCATTGAGGAAGAACAATCACTCAGAGACAAAAGTCTACAATACTCGTTATTATTCCTTGTTAAGCTGAAGATCATGTTGGATGGCACCACGCACAAAGACCCCAAAACCGCATGTGAATGGTTAGGCTCCTATAAGGCGGCGCTGACACCACTGGCCCCTCGGCTTCCCAGGGTAGGGACCGGTCAATGCTCCAGGAAGCACTCCTGGGATGCTGCTCGTGGATGCACACTGAGGAAACCGTCCATCCAGAGTACAGGCGGAAAGGGATCGAGCTGCATGGCTTTTGGCAACAGTAGAGAACATGGTGCTGCATGCATTCAGTCTGGAGACGGGCTCCCCGTTGGGGCATCAATCTGCAAAGTCAGACTCTGACGATTCGGTGATGGATGAGAGAGGCCTCCCCGCAGTGACTCCACAGTTCGTGGAGGACCTGTTCTGAACTGATGCAACTTGGTGACATCTTCCGCTTGACTCTGGTGACCTGCTGAGTCAATCCCTGGTGCCCTCACTGCTTTGTGGTTGTTGAACGCACTGCCTACTTGCTCACCCTCATAATAACAGTGAATCCTGTATGGAGCGCCTTGGTCGTTGGCTCTGACCTCATTGACTGGAGGGGGCATGATGGGGCCCCAGCGGGGCTGTGGTGTGTCCCTAGGCACTATGATTGTTCTGGGCTGGAGCGGAGCGGAATCAGGGGTGTTGCCTTGCATTAGCCCACCCCTTACCACTTGGCCCCTACCAGGAATCTGGAGATGCAAAGACATGACTACACTCTTTCATTATTTGGTTGGACAGCTGGCCATTTCCGGGCTGCTCTTTGTTTGGGGAGTTCGAAGTTGGGGTCTTTGTTTTCTGTCCTGGGGACTGTGGCACCTTAACTGGCAGAGGTTGTGGATGTGGGGCTGGTCGTGGTCTGACCACATGCTATGTCAAACTAGATGGCTATTCCAGGACAGTGTCTCATGATTATGACCTGGAACATCTGGGGAATGGGATCTGCCTCCAAACAACACTTATATTCAATATTCATAGATACCTTAGACGCAGGGGGTTTACGGGTGTGGAAGTGGAAAGACTGCGGCACCAGTGGCAGAGTCAACTGTATGCCACCTCTTACTCTGCTTATGCCCAGGGAGTTTTCATGTGGGTCAGAGCAGGGACCCTTTTTGAGTTGATGCCCTCCTCTAAAGATAAGGAAGGGAGATATGTCTTGGTCAAGGGTAGACTAATAGGCCGGGAGCTCACTCTCGGAAGCATCTATGCACCAAACCAAGATCAAGTGGTCTAATTCCAGTCCCTATTGGCCCCACTAGGGCACCTGGCAGCAGATGATGTGCTCCTGGGGGGAAACTTCAACTGCGTCACAGATGTTTTGCTGGACCGCTCCACCCCCCAACATACCTCATTGGCAGGAACACAAGCCCACAGCCTAGGTGTGGGCCTTTGGGACTGTTAACAGCACTGGGGATTGACTGACATCTGGCACACAGCATGCGTTGGCGAGAAACTACTCCTACTACTCCCATATATATGCACTGCACACTCGCCTGGATTGGTTTGTCTGCTCAGACAGACTGCACCAATATGGAATACATGTGGAATACCTAGGCAGTATCATGTCTGATCATAGTCCGTTGCTCTTGGGGTTTCACCCACTTGATGATCGCCTGATCATCCCAGCCTGGTGCCTAAATTCGACAGCCCCTGAAGTTTCTTGTTATTGGGAATAACTTCTAACAGCCATAACAGGATATTTTGATCTCAACCAGGGCACAGCGACCAGTGGCCTGATGTAATGGGAGGCATTTAAAGTGGTTGTTTGTGGACACTGCATGGGCTAAATGGTGGGGATCAGGAGGGAACTAGATGGGGAACTACGCATGCTAGATGCTACACCTCAGACGTGAGAGAATGCCCTGGGGGCAGACCCCACAACACACCATGGACTGCTGGAGGCTAAAGAATGCTGCAGCACTGCATTGGAGCATCTCCACTGCCATGAATACAGATATTACATTGCCCGCGCCCATGACATGGAGGGAAAGTCCTGGCCTGGCTTATCTGAGATTAGTGGCTCACCAATCATCCAGCTCCAAGTGCCGGGCACTACGTTGTTATATGCCCCAGAGGCAATAAACAAAACGTTTCGTGATTATTATGAATCCCTGTATCGCCTTCCAGAGACACTCCCTGTGGATTCACAGGCTTATTTTTTAAACCGGCTGCCACTTCAGACTTTAGCCTGTAAGGCCTGGGAAGACATGGGGGACCCAGTGACTGTGCAGGAGATTAGATTGGCCATTGAAGAGATGGCCACGGGTAAAACCTGAGGCCCAGATGGCCTCCCCATGGAATTCTACTCCACGTATGCAGGTCAACTGGCCCAAGACTAGAGGTACTCTCTGCTGAGTCATTGAGGTTAGGGGCCCTGTCTGAATCTACGAGAAGCGCACTGATGGTACCTGTCCCTAAGGCAAAGATTGCAGGCTCACCCACATCTGCGTTTCAACCCCTGTCCATGCTCAACATGGACTTTAAAATTCTTAGCAAGGTCCTGGCCTCCCGACTGCACCCCCACATGCCGGCATTGGTCCCTAGAGACCAAAATGGCTTCATCCCAGCCCCCAGTACTTCCCTTAGCCTTCAGATACTCTACCATATATTATATATTCCTGTAGTACAGTCCTTACCAGGGGCCATGTTGATGTCGATGGACCTTGAAAAGGCCTTCGACATGGTTTGATGGAACTTCCTCACTGCAGTCATGCATAAGACGGGACTGGGAGCAGGATGGATTAAATGGGTCACCCCCCTATACACCAACCTGATGGGAGAGTCAAGACTGGTTCCACGCTTTCCCTTCAATATGAAATCTGTAGGGGTATGAAGCAGGGATGCCCGTTATCACCGCTCATCTGTGCTCTAGCTATTGAGCCATTGGTGGAACTGTTCCGCTGGAGGCAGAGGAGGTGGCATAGTTGTAGATGGCCACGAAAATTTAATTTCACTCTCTGCAGACAACCTTTTTTTTTACCTGACAGATGGTGCAGCAGGAGCCTCGGATGCGATCGGGCGACTGGAGGAATTTGGGTCCTTTTTGGGCCTCCGAATCAATAAGGCCAAAACCTGCCACTTTCAAATAATGCCAGGGACCCAACAGTAATTGAACTCCCCTCCAATACTACATTGGTCACCCTCGTCTTTTAAGTACTTAGGCATTTAGGTATATCACACTCTAGAGGATCTGCTAGAGGGTAACCTCGGGGAGCGCTACGCTCTCTCAGGTCTAATGTTCCCTTCTGGCGATCGTTACCACTTCCCATCATGGCCCAGATAGCCATCTCTAAGATTTTGAGGCTGCTTCACTTACTATATATCTTTGTGAATCTCCCCACTAGAGTACAGGCCGCCTAGTTTCGGCAACTTGATACCTAGCTAACTGATCTGGGACTGAGGCCGACAGAGAGTCTCTCTTGAAGGGCTGCGGCATTCTCCAGAGGAGGGTGAGCTAGGAGAGCCTACTTTGAAATATATTTTCTGGTGGCTAAACTGCAGTGGCGGGTCAGATGACTTGCAGAAGCACCACGGGAAGAGCTGGACTTGTGGGTATTGGAGCCTTATGGAGAAAGGCTGTTGGCGAGACTGCTTAGATGGATGGTGGCTATCCCACAGCCTGGCACCCTATTGACGGCGGCAATGGTATGCTGGCAATGCTGTTTGGTGAAAATCAGGTGAGTACCCCTCTACGCCCTACCCTACCGCCAGTGGGATTGCTGCATGGGGATCCCTTTTCCCTATTTACAGCTCCACAGCTGTCAGCCTGGATGGAGGCCAGACTTGTGATGGTCGAGGACTGCTACCAGTTGGGTGTTCTGGTCCCTCTAGACGATCAGGTGGCTCAGCATGACCTACCCCCAGTGGCAATTCCTGACATATGAGGCACTGGTAAGAACATTTGAGGCTTTTTGAGATAGGGACCAAGGGGAACCGAAGACACATGCAATACTCCAATTATAACTCTCTATGGGGACTGCACGACACTTGGTCACCTGGTTTTATAGGGCCCTCAACACAATGGTGGGAGAACCTCTGGTGAAGCTCAAATCCCCCAGGGAGGAAGTGTTAAGCCGCAAACTTCTTGACCGGGAATGGAACAAGATATTGTAATACCCTAAGACAGTGTCACACACCACTCTGCTGCAATATATTCAATTTAATTATGTCCACATGGCGTACGTGATTCCTCACAGACTCCAGGTCATATATGAAGGGGGCCACGGGAATACCCCAAATGTAAACAATATGACATCGACTTTTGCCACATTAACCTGGAGCTGCCCCACACTCCAACAATATTGGAATGAGGTGCTCCACAGGCTTCACACCACACTTGGCCCCACGCTCCCCTGCACAGTTGAAACCTGCCTCCTGGAGAGGATTCCCCATGCCTAAACCCTGAATAATAGGCTCTAGATTTTTAGACCTAGGACTTATACTAGCCAGGAGATGAATAGCACCTTCAAGGAAATCCACGATGGGCCCTATACTAGAGACATGGGTGGGAGACGTCTCCAGTTGGGCCAGAGCAGAGGAGAAAAAGTGCAGGGGGAGGATGCCCGAGGGGTAAGACGATGTCCTATAGCTGCGTTGTTGATCAAAATATTGGCGAGTTGGGAACAACCTGAGGGTGAGACAGATTCTGACTTGGACGGGCAGACTTAACGGGTGGCCGATGGCCCAAAGGAGGACCCCGGGGACAATGAAGGCGCTGTTGCCGAATGAAGGGGAACTAGGCCTTCTCTCCCTCATGCCACAACTATCAACCCCCCCTTCTGTCGTGAACCCCCTGCCTGCCTAAGATCCCACCCACCCCCTAGATGTGGTGATTATTCCTCTGATTGAACCTGAGCCCTTCACCAGCACACAGACCCCCAATGCTACATCACCACCTCCGCCATTTTTTCTCCCTACTAAGGACCAGCACATACATAGAGACAGATAGGTTCCCTTCTTTTAATGTTTTTTCTTGTTCCGGTTAAGTAGGGTTTCCTGTTCCCCCCTCCCCTCCATCCTGAACAGGGGCCCTAATGGCCTCAAGGGCGGAACCCACATTGTATCTCCACAGAAACATTGCCAAGGCTGGCACGGCGATCGAAGATTTGAAAGGGGTGAGATGGGAACAATATGCTTTCCTTGGCTGAAACACAGATATCCCAGCCCCTCAGAGGTTATTCCCAAGAAGTACTGTGTATCGATAAACTACCTGTAGATTTATATATTGTACTGGATTGATTGTTTTATAAAATCGCAAAGACCGCCTGGAGGCAAGATATTATGTTCCTATACCCATGTTATTAATACTGAGAATGCTAATAAACATATGTATCATGTTTTGTCAGACCCCATGTTAAAATATTTGGAAAAACGTTATCCCTATAGCTTAATAAGTTGCCAATAAAAAAATCTCCTACAGTGAACTAAGCTGGTGTCTGCATAGGACTGGGCGCAATGTATCATGGTGCCATATTGACGTGGTTAACAAACACATTGGGTATTATAAGCATTCCCAATTTCGTGCATATTTAGATTTTAGTCATTTTGTGATTCAGTATATAGCTCTCTTCTTTGGAAAAAAGTTGAAACTAATAGGTAATGGTCTTTATCCTTGTTCTAATGTAATTGCATTCCTACGTTTAGGTTAAGGTGTCACTAAATGATAAAGGTGTGCCACCGCAACATTACGAATGGTAGTATGTAATGTATTTAAACAGGGCTATTTATTCACACCAATCCTGATCACCTATTTATGGCTGATTTACCCCCAAAAAAACTTTACTATGAGGTGCTTATCTGCAAGGAATTGTAAATACAAGGATAGGCATCATGCCATGCGAGGAGAATTCTGTATTATTGGTGAAAACACAATCTGTCCTGTATAAACAGCCAACACCCCTTAATGTGTGTGAAAAAATAGGCCACGGGGCAAACTCTTCCAAATTTGTCCCTAATGGAGTTTAGTGAAACTCCATATTATGAGTAAATATATGAAATTCTTCGGCATCAACTAACAACTATTATATATATCATTTTGTCTGGTGTCGAGGATGCAACACTCAGCTAAGGCAATGCATCGGTTCCGATGAATGGTGAAGCTGCGATGTGCAGTTACAACATCATCATCAAGGCTGCCGTCGACGAGGGATGCGAGGAGCTTGCGCCGGAAAATGCATCACGTAGTGGCGGTTCCAAGATGTGGGAGGCAAAGGTGATACGAGTCTCTTGTGACAGGTCCAGTCCACACCGCAGTGGCGATGCATTGGTTCTCCTCAGGGATGCATCGCTCAGCAGAGAAGATGCATTGGTTCTGCTGGCAAGCACCTAGGGCCAACTTCCAAGTGTCTAGGGCTGGGATGGCACCACTTGGCAGGGTGACTCAGAGATTGCAGAGTCCAGGTGCAGGGGTTGGAAGCCTGCTATGTCCCTGAAGCTTCAGATCAGGAGGCCAGCCAACTAGCCCTTGGAGTCACCTGGGATCTGAGGTCAAGAGATGCAGGTCCAGTCCTTCTCACCCAGGCAAGAGGGCAGCAGGCAGCGAACTCTCAAATTCATTTTTCACTACTGAAAGACCTATCTCTCCCTTAAGATAACATTAGGCTTACCCTATCACATTTTATAAGTGTAATTTTCAATTGGAAAGAGATAAACCCTTCAAGTCTGGTGTCTCTGGAATCCCAATTTAAAATCCAAACTTATGGTGAAGTCGTATTTTAAATTGTATTTCTGAAAATGCCACTTTTAGAAAGGTGGCATTTTCTTGCCTTAGCCGTTTGATGCCTGCAGCCTGTGTCTGGGTCACATGACTGAGGTGACAGTTGTGCTTTGCGTGTTCCTCCTAGTCAGCCACACACAATGGGGAGCTTAAGGGCGACTGTATGGGCAATCACTGGCAGAATGGGAGGGAGTAGCTGGTCCCAGCCCCACTTACATTGAACAGGCTGTGTTCTGTCTCCACACAAAGGGCTGCATACCCCCTGTAATTAGTCTGGAGCCAGGGCGGCAGGGCACCTGAACACTTCAAAGGCATGCCTCTAGACATTTCTCTCCACTTCACATGCATACATGGGTATAAATACTGAACCTCAGACACCAACTCTTCAGTACACTTCTGGACCTGTGGATACTGTGCCAGGAAGAAGGACTGCAGTGCTGCTGAAAGGACTGCCCCTCTGAAGGATCTGCTGCCCTGTACTGCTGACCTGCTGCCTTTTGCCTGAGGAAGAAAATCTGGCCTGCAGCTTCATCTTGAATCTAGGACCCCAGAGTGACTCCAAAGGCTAGTTTGCTGGCCTCTTGATTTGAGCCTCAGAGACATAAAATGCTCCCCGAACAGTTCCTGGACCCAGCTGAAGTGAGTTCCTGACCCTCAGTGATGCCCCTAAGGGCCTGGAAACTTGGTGTGGCTCAGTGAGCTTGCCATTTGTTATGAGAGCACAAGGTTTTGGATTACTGTCACCTTACACATTTGTAAACACAAAGAGTGCTCCGCTGCTTTTTGGCTAGGTTTGTGCAAAAGAAATACCGCACACCTGCATTCACCTTTATCCTATGTACACAAACCAAGAGCTCTCTGGGGCTATCTTGGTGGCCTTCAGGCTTTACAAGAAACCTAAATAAATCAATAAATCTGTGTGGCATAGGAAGATATAGCAAAGATATATGCCATGGAAACTGTGCATGATGTTTTATCGATTAACATGATTGTGGATAGAATGATTCGGGTGATTTTAGTTGAACTGACAGCAGGTGGAGCTTCCTGAAATAAGGGATAAACTGTCTACTTTTTGGAATAATTTATACTCCATTCACTACTTGCCTGAATTCTGATTATTCTTATTTACATAGGTCTGTGTGCTATTGTAACATCATGTGATGCTGTCAGTTTAAAACGGCACATGATGTTACTTCTTGTGACATCATTACGGTTCAAGGTCATGTGATGTCACTTCCTATGATGTAAAAAGGCAGGGTCAAAGGGCATGTGATGTCACTTCCGTTACCCCTAGCATTTTGGTGAGTCAACTTTTATGATTTTAGAGGTGGCAAAGGTGGACAAAAACATTTGTGTACATTTGCCGTGTGGCATTTTGTTCCGGTGGTAATGTGTTCTGTTATTTTCTGTTCTGCTATATTTGTGTGCTGCATTATTGAAAAGTGTTTTTGTTGTGTTGTACTACTGTTTTTATGATGCATTCTTTTTTTTTTGTTTTGTTGTGCTGCGCCCTTGTATGTAGTTAATTTTGTTATGTTACTTTGTTTATTTTATTGTGGTGTGTTCTGTTCGTTTTAGATATGTCAACATATGCTGCTCTATTTCCAGCCAAAAATAGCACATTCCTTGAAAGTTCCTGTTTACAAGCAACCATTTAATTCTAAGGTGCTAAACTAGTGCTGAGGCAGCCCTTCATCTACTTAAACAAGTGCCAGCCCAAAACTGTAGGAGAGACAAGGGGCCGTGTCATGATGAGCTGTGCTGACTGCGCAGAGCCATCAGCCTGATTTCTTTGCTTCTAAGGCATCTAAAGTTCATACATGTAACTTGGAATTTCTCCAAGATAGTGCATGAAATTTAGACAAAGCGCATTGGAAACTGAGGGCCTGAATAACAAAGGTACACTTTTGATTAAGTTTACACTTTTGAGAAAGTTTATTACTTTCAGCATTCATAAACTGCAGTTTTGTAGAAACTTAGTAGCCTATTTATGAGACGGTTTACGTCACGTTTTCACCATGCTACTTGGTACATGCGCAACACAAACCTTAGGTAAGATTAATGAAGCCATGCAAGGCCACTTTGTGTGGCCCTGAGTGGCTCCATAATCTGGAGTAAGGCAATGCAGCACAAATCACTGTGCTGCCTTACTCTGCCCTGGGAAGGCATTTTATGGGCACTGCATGGGTGTTCCCATGCAACCCCTATGGTTTTTGACACATTTCCAGATTTATCAGAACTGATAGACCTGGGAATGCACTAGGATACGCCTTCTCAGGATAGGAATGACGAGGACAGTTATCTTTATTTCACCTTGTTACTTCCTCTTTCTATGTGTACTACATTCTGCAGCACACATAGAAAGAGGAATATGTCTTTTAGGACAATCCTGCAAGCAATGCAGGAACCCTTGCACCATGGTGCAAAGGTGCCTGCATTGGCACTAGGTTGCCAAAAGGGCACTAGTGGACAGGAAAAGGCAGGAATGCACCGTATTGCCTTAAATATGGTGCATTCCTGCTCTTTCCCTGTCACACAGTGCAGTGCAGCAAGGTAACTTGCTGTGCTGCATGATTTTTCCATAAACAGATCCTTCAAACTTTTGTTGTACTATCAACTTTTGTAGAAACTTGCACTTCTGGAGTACGTCCAGCACTACACATGGCCAACTACTGGTACAGCAACACCCTCCAATAGATATTTAGTTAGCGTCTGATATTATGAGTGCAGCACATGGTTAGCTGTCAGCTCCCTGCCCATACTCACCTACTTATTGTTGTATGACCACACACTAGGTACTTTCCAGCAACAAAGGTAAAAGGTAAAATCAGCCTAAATTAAATGACACTGACAGGATCATGGGCCTGGGCGTTTTTATAGTTAGTGGCTTCTCCCAGTATTACATTTTAGCCTGTTATTGCAGCTTGACATGCACTAGCCCCTTTTTGTAATGATTGTGCATTTTTCTTTTCTTTTTTTATGTGTTTTAATTGCAAGTTTTATTTAACTGAATAACAAAGCTTCATTCATTCATTCCTCCCATAGAAAAGGTGTTTGGACAAAATGTTGAGTCAAAAATATCATGGGGCATATTCACAAGGAGTTAACTCCGATTTATCTCCACCTTAACGAAGGAAAAGTGGAGATAGATTTAACACCCCATTCACAAGTTGGTGCAAACTGCAGACAACACCAGTATTCCCGCGATAACTGCCCCCAAATTTATCTCCACGGTGGACACCACCAACTAACACTAATAAGATGCAGAGTAGGCGTTCCCATGCAAAAACACACGAGAAAACCACAACACCACATTCACAACGAACTGCCAGATCTGCGAAGCGAAGCAAAAACAGGGGATAAACCGCGGTAGCACCAGGGATTTTACACCTGCTTTTTGCTGGTGCTAAGCAGGACGACTACCCACAGCATGAAAGGGAGCCCAGCCAAGAGCCACACCTGAAGACCCGCAGATGCCATGGAGGCAATGATCATGCAGCTCCGATACCCATGAGGGTCACAACACCCACCGCCACCACCCCCAGCCCCCCACCATATTTTTTTAATAACCTGCCAACCCCTCAGCATTCACCCGTGAATGCATTTCCATCTATCACTTGTAGGTGCTGGCTGGCAGGGTCTATCAATAGAGCGGGGGTACAGAGGTCGGGGAAAGGGCCTTTGTTGACACAGCAGTCTTTCAGGCTGCATGCCAAATGTTAAATGAACCAGACAATGTCTCCTGCATTTGTTAGTCACTTGACATCCTAACCCTCACATCCTAATATTTGTAGGGCCATGTTCGCAATGCGATATCGCCTCGGTTGAGAAAGGTGAGTTATCTGGTGATGATGTGCCGATCCACAGCTATCGCCTGCTAACGCAGGAATAACTATCGCCATTGCGATGTTGTTCTCGCCTGTTTTCTCCGCCGTTCACTGTAATTATCGCCATGTAGCGCGGGCTTGTGAATACCACGTTATCACGGCGAGAAAAATCGGGGTTAGGCAGTGCTAACTTTTCTGCCGATAAATTACTTTGGCGATAGTTATCGCACGTTCTTGTGAATATACCCCCATGTGTACTAAATATTGTGTCAAGAATATTGAGGACAAATATATTTGTGATGGTAAGTTTCTATGGTTAAGCAAAGGTTACTATACTTAACACTACATAAATGTACCTTGATGATATATATATATATATATATATATATATTATCTACTGGCGGTCGCCAGTAGATAGTTATAGTTAGGACATATTTTCCATAGGAAATCCGCAACATTCTATTTGCAATAACGTTGGCGCCGGTTGACGAATCTTCGCGAAAGCTTCCAACTTGTTGGGGCGCTCCGGTTTGCTCCTATCCTGAAAGTCTCGGGGTGATTCGTCAAGCGGGGGCCGAGAAAAAAGGGGGGGTCCCAAAACGTGTTTTCCCCATTCATTTTTCTATAGGAACCTTTAGTCGCAGCTACAGCCCGAACTGCTGAACGGAATTACACCAAATTTGGCAAAGAGGTAGCCCTTGGTTCAGTGTCGTGCCTTTTGCTTAAATGGTGTAAATCCGTTCAGTAGTTCCTGAGAAAATCAAAAGTAAAGTCACATATATATCTATAGCCGAGTACCCTCCCGATCACGAGCTGCATGCTAATTGGCTGTCAAGTGGCTGTCAACACTCCAAATCAGGAAGTGTTGGCAGCCATTTTGTCCCTCGGTAGAACCGAGGGACAGAAACAAGTGCGCAAAGCGCAAAAAGGGGGCAGGGTAGAAACATCCTGACCCCCTAGGTCTGCTCAGGGGGTCCCACAAGGACCCCCTGGGCAGAAAAAAGCATTTTTTTTTTTTTAAACGGTGGGATGCGCTTAGGGTGCGCGGATCCCGCCGATTAAAAAAAAAAAACACAAGAAACAAGTGCGCAAAACGCACAAAGGGGGCAGGGTAGAAACACCCTGACCCCCTAGGTCTGCTCAGGGGGTCCCACAAGGACCCCCTGGGCAGAAAAAAGCTTTTTTTTTTTTTTTTTTTAATCGGCAAGATGCGCTTAGGGTGCGCGGATCCCGCCGATAAAAAAATCAAAGCTCGGTCTCCCGCGCTTCGATGCTAATTAGCCCCCGGGGGGCCCAAGTCCCAGGGGCATGCGGGGGTGGGTTTAGATTTTATGGGGGGCCTCTAAGGCCCCCCAAGCCCCGGGGACCGCCACCCCCCGGGGCTTTAAATAGAAAATGGGGCGGGAGGGCTCTCCACCCTCCCGCAGCCCCGGGGACCGCCACCCCCCCGGGGCTTCTTTTTTTAAATTTAGATGACCTGTGTGGGGGGGGCTCCAGTCCCCCCACATGCCCCGGGGACCGCCACCTCCCCGGGGCACTAACACATTTAAAATGGGGGTCCGTTTTGGACCCCCGAAGCCCCGGGGACCACCACCTCCCCGGGGCTTTGCAGATGTGGGGAGGGGGGCCCCTCCTGGAGCCTGTGGTGGCCCTGGGGACCGCCACCCCCCAGGGCTGGCTCCTGCAGTGTCCCGGGGTGCCTACCTGCTCTCTCTTCCAAAATTCAAAGCAGATTGCTTTTCCACATGGGGAGCTGCATCTTAGCAGCTCCCCATGTGGAAAAGCAATGCCGGCTCCCGAGGGACGCGGGGAGCCGGCGGGACCGTGGAGGGATTGGGGACCCCCCACAGTCCCCAACGGAGAGGGCCAGCCCTGGGGGATGGGGTCCCCGGGGCAAGTAGTGGCCCGGGAGGGGGGCCATGCGGCCCCCCTCCCCCCAAAAAATAATAATAATTAAAAAAAATAAAGGCCTGCCCCGGGGGATGGGGTCCCCGGGGCAAAAGGAGGCCTGAGGAGGGGGGCCACGCAGCCCCCCTCCTTAAAAAAAACAAAAAAAGTGTGGCCATGCCCCGGGGGATGGGGTCCCCGGGGCCGGAATTGGCCACGGGAGGGGGGCCACACGGCCCCCTTCCCGTTTCCTTTTTAAAAAAGGGGTAAGGCCCTGGGGGATGGGGTCCCCAGGGCCCAAAATAGGGAAAAGGAAGGGGGGCCACACAGTCCCCCTTCGGAAAAAAAAAAAAATAATAATAAAAAAAACGATTGTGCAGCAGGCCCCGCCCCCTTCGTTTACTACTCTGCAAACGCGTCCCCTGGCGCGTTTGCAGAGGGGGAACGAATTCCCCTTGAATACTGGGGGTCCCTGGGGGCCAACTAGCCCACCAGGAACCTCCAATATGCGCCAGGGGCTGCGTTGCAGAGAGGTGTACAGAGGCCACGCCCTTTTTACACCTCTTTGCAACGCAGCTCTGTGGCGCTTTTGGAGGTACATGGTGGGCTAGTTGGACTCCAGGGACCCTCAGGATTCAAGGGGACTTAATCCCCAACTTAAAATGCGCCACGGGCGTGTTTGCACAGTGGTGAAGGGAGGGGCGGGGCTTCAGGTGACATGTGTGCAAACAGGCCCCGTGGCGTGTTTTAAGATGGGGAATTAAATTCCCTTCAATCCTGAGGGTCCCTGGGGGCCAACTAGCCCACCAGGTATGTCCAGAAAGCGCCACAGAGCTGCGTTGCAGAGAGGTGCAAAAAGGGGCGTGGCCTCTGAACACCTCTCTGCAACGCAGCTCTCTGGCGCATACTGGAGGTATCTGGTGGGCTACTTGGCCCCTAGGGACCCTCGGAATTGAGGAGGAATTAATTCTCCAACTTAAAACGCGCCACAGGGCGTGTTTGCAGACATGTCACCTCAGGCCCCACCCCTTCCTTCACCATTGTGCAAATATTCCTCTAAAATCAGCCGAACTACGAATTCCGATTTACTCACCTGTTATCAGGAGAGACCTCAGTGCTGCATCTTTGAGCCCAGTACTGATCCTCAAAAGTAATTTTAACCATACTTACCAGTAACTTGAATTTCCTTCCATAGGCTAACATTGACTGGTTTCACTTGGAAATTCTTCTAAGTGTGGAGTTTTGGAACTTTATAATATTCCTCTAAAATCAGCCGAACTACGAATTCCGATTTACTCACCGGTTATCAGGAGAGAACCCAGTGCTGCATCTTTTAGCCCAGCACTGACCCTGAAAAGTAATTCTAACCGTATTTACCAGTAACTTGTATTTCCTTCCATAGGAATCCTTCGTCTGGTTTTCAGCAGAAAAGTTTCAAAGTGTCGATTTTCACAAACTACAAATATTCCTTAAAAATCGCCTGTATGACTTAAACGCATTCTTTCAACTGTTTACAGGAGATGCACCAGTGCTGGATCCAGGATCCACCACTGAGTAAGAAAAGTAACGATAACACTACTTACCTGCTAAGTGAATTTCCTCCCATAGGATAACATTGGTGATTCTATGTGAAAAAGTTTCTAAGTGTCAACTTTTAAAATACAGTAATATTCCTTAAAAATCACTACTGTAACCAAAACGCTTTTACTCAACTGTTTACAGGAGATGTCCCAGGACTGAATCTAGGATCCAGTCCTGTGGTTAGAAAAGTAATCCATAAAGTAACTAATTGCATTTAACTTGAAATTCCCATTGAGCTCAATGTCGCATTGTGTTTGAAATTGTGTTGCCCATTGCAACAACTGTAACTACTGTACTTAAAAGTCTAGTGCCTATTTGCAAAGTATTTAAACTAAAGTAATTCATTCTGAGAAAGTATATTTTGTAATGTAATGTATAATGTAATTACAATGTATTTTAAAAAATAAAATATCTAAAAATAAATAGTTTAAAAAAATGTAGTAAATCAGTATCAAAAAAATAAATATAACAATTAATACATTTAAAAATTGTCATTTACAAAACCTTTGAAATTCACTGAAAAAAACCATAGATTTCAGACATGTTATAGTTAGGAATTAGCATTTAAAAAACCTTTCAAATTCACTGAAAAAACCATAGGTTTTCAGGCACGTTATAGTTAGAAATTAGCATTTAAAAAACCTTACAAATTCACTGAAAAAACCACAGGTTTTAGGGACAGTTATAGTTAGTTGGACATTGCACTCGTACAAAACCCGTGAAATTCCCCGTTATAGTTAGTTCAGGTAACTATAACTCGCGCCCACGCAATGCACTGCTGATGACGTCACATATTACATCACTCATGACATGGTCCGTGACATCACTGATGACATCACTGATGACATCTCAAATGACATCACTGATGACATCACTGATGACATCATCCATGTGATAATTTGATGCATCTTCTCACACCTAATATAACTTTTGATACACCCACTGTAAATTACAGACTGCCATTGTCAAAACCATAGACACTCCAACACCAATTACTATATACACACTCACTGATTCTTAGGTCTACACACACACATCTACTCACTCACCCGTCACAGTCATTCATACTTATAGTCACTCAGTACAGGACTATTATATGCACTCATACACCTATATAAGCACTCACACACCGCCACTCATCCATAGCGGTACTCACACACCTAGTCAGTCATGCAAAAATTAAGCACACACCCATTTACTCACCTATACAGTTATACACACACCAGCTCACTTACTCATACAAATACTAGCACATTCTTACGCTCTTATACAATCTCTGATACAAGCACACACTCATCCATACAGTCACTCTCACAATCACACACTCTCGCTTATAGCTATTTATATACTCCAACACACATATATACTGCCTTTCACATATGTAGTTACTCTCACATGTACCACTGGGACATACATTCACTCACTAACACACTCTTACACACACTTACCCACCCATACAGTCTATCACAGATGCACTCTTGAAACCATCCACCCAGTGACTCACCCACTCACACATCTATGCACAGAGTCGCACACACACCCACCCACACAAACACTCAGGCATCTCCATACAGATACTCAGACAACCAATCAATAACTCATATAGACACTCATGTAGCTATTCACAAACCCATGCAGCCACTTACACAGCAACAGACAGACGTGATACAGACATTCACCCAGTTTAGTCACTAACCCATGCATTCAGTAAGATACGTTTAATCACTCACTTATAGAGTTAGTCACGCACCTACTAAATCATCCATTCAGACACTTATACACCCACTCATTCTTAAATACGCCTTTCCCTATATATATTAAACATATTTAAACTTTACAGAAACACACAGTCACTGGATGATGTCATCAGTGATGTCATTTGAGATGTCATCAGTGATGTCATCAGTGATGTCACTGACCATGTCATGAGTGATGTAATATGTGACGTCATCAGCAGTGCATTGCGGGGCGCGAGTTATAGTTACCTGAACTAACTATAACGGGGAATTTCCACGGGTTTTGTACGAGTGCAATGTCCAACTAACTATAACTGTCCCTAAAACCTATGGTTTTTTCAGTGAATATATATATATATATTCACTGAAAAAACCATAGGTTTTAGGGACAGTTATAGTTACTTGGACATTGCACTCGTACAAAACCCGTGAAATTCCCCCGTTATAGTTAGTTCAGCTAACTATAACTCGCGCCCTGCACGGTACTGCTGATGACGTCACATATTACATCACTCATGACATGGTCAGTGACATCACTGATGACATCACTGATGACATCTCAAATGACATCACTGATGACATCACTGATGACATCACTGATGACATCATCCAGTGACTGTGTGTTTCTGTAAAGTTTAAATATGTTTAATATATATAGGGAAAGGCATATTGAAGAATGAGTGGGTGTATAAGTGTCTGAATGGATGATTTAGTAGGTGCGTGACTGACTCTATGAGTGAGTGATTAAACGTATCTTACTGAATGCATGGGTTAATGACTAAACTGTGATGAATGTCTGTATCCGTCTGTCTGTTGGTGTGTAAGCGGCTGCATGGGTTTGTAAATAGCTACATGAGTGTCTATATGAGTTATTGATTTGCTTGTCTGAGTATCTGTATGGGTGCCTGAGTGTTTGTGTGGGTGGGGTGTGTGTGACTCTGTGCATAGATGTGTGAGTGGGTGATTCACTGGGTGCATGTTTTCAAGAGTGCATCTGTGATGGACTGTATGGGTGGGTGAGTGTGTGTATGAGCTGTGTTAGTGAGTAAATGTATATCTCAGTGGTACATGTGTGAGTAACTACATATGTGAAAGGCAGTATATATGTGTGTTGGAGTATATAAATGGCTATAAGTGAGAGTGTGTGATTGTGAGAGTGGCTGTATGGATGAGTGTGTGCTTGTATCAGTGATTGTATAAGAGCGTAAGAATGTGCTAGTATTTGTATGAGTAAGTGAGCTGGTGTGTGTATAACTGTATAGGTAAGTAAATGGCAGTGTGTTTAATTATTTGCATGACTGACTAGGTGTGTGAGTACCTCTATGGATGAGTGGAGGTGTGTGAGTGTGTATATAGGTGTATGAGTGCATATGATAGTCCTGTACTGAGTGACCATAAGTATGAGTGATTGTACTGGTGAGTGAGTGAATGTGTGTGTAGACCTAATAATCAGTGAGTGGGTATGTAGTTTTTGGTGTTGGAGTGTCTATGGTTTTGCGAATGGCAGTCTGTAATTTAGAGTGGGTATATCAAAGGTTATATTAGGGTGTGAGAAGATGCATCAGATTATCACGTGGATGATGTCATCAGTGATGTCATCAGTGATGTCATTTGAGATGTCATCAGTGATGTCATCAGTGATGTCACTGACCATGTCATGAGTGATGTAATATGTGACGTCATCAGCAGTGCATTGCAGGGCGCGAGTTATAGTTAGCTGAACTAACTATAACGGGGAATTTCACGGGTTTTGTACGAGTGCAATGTCCAAGTAACTAAAACTGTCCCTAAAACCTATGGTTTTTTCAGTGAATTTCAAAGGTTTTTTAAATGCTAATTTGTAACTATAACGTGTCTGAAACCTATGGTTTTTTCAGTGAATTTCAAAGGTTTTTTAAATGCTAATTTGTAACTATAACGTGTCTGAAACCTATGGTTTTTTCAGTGAATTTCAAAGGTTTTTTAAATGCTAATTTCTAACTATAACGTGCCTGAAACCTACGGTTTTTTTCAGTGAATTTCAAAGGTTTTGTAAATGACAATTTTTAAATGTATTAATTGTTATATTAATTTTTTTCATACTGATTTACTACATTTTTAGAAACAATTTTTTTTTACATATTTTATTTTTTAAATTACATTGTAATTACATTATACATTACATTACAAAAAATACTTTCTCAGAATGAATTACTTTAGTTTAAATACTTTGCAGATAGGCAATAGACTTTTAAGTACAGTAGTTACAGTTGTTGCAATGGGCAACACATTTTCAAACACAATGCAACATTCAGCTCAATGTGAATTTCTAGTTAAATGCAATTAGTTACTTTATGGATTACTTTTGTAACCACAGGACTGGATCCTAGATTCAGTCCTGGTACATCTCCTGTAAACAGTTGAGTAAAAGCGTTTTGGTTACAGTCGTGATTTTTAAGGAATATTATTGTATTTTAAAAGTTGACACTTAGAAACTTTTCTCATAGAATCACCAATGTTATCCTATGGAAGGAAATTCACTTAGCAGGTAAAAACTGTTATCGTTACTTTTTCTTACTCAGTGTTGGATCCTGGATCCAGCACTGGTGCCTCTCCTGTAAACAGTTGAAAGAATGCGTTTAAGTCATACAGGCGATTTTTAAGGAATATTTGTAGTTTGTGAAAATCAACACTTTGAGACTTTTTAGCTGAAAAGTTCCAGTCAATCTTAGCCTATGAAGGAAATTCAAGTTACCGGTAAGTACGGTTAAAATTACTTTTGAGGATCAGTACTGGGCTGAAAGATGCAGCACTGAGGTCTCTCCTGATAACAGGTGAGTAAATCGGAATTCGTATTTCGGCTGATTTTAGAGGAATATTTTAAAGTTCCAAAACTCCACACTTAGAAGAATTTCCAAGTGAAACCAGTCAATGTTAGCCTATGGAAGGAAATTCAAGTTACTGGTAAGTACGGTTAAAATTACTTTTCAGGACCAGTACTGGGCTGAAAGATGCAGCACTGAGGTCTCTCCTGATAACAGGTGAGTAAATCGGAATTTGTATTTCGGCTGATTTTAGAGGAATATTTGTATGTTTCAAAAATCAACACTTAGAAACTTTTTCAGCAAAAAGCAGGCAATGATATCCTATGGAAGGAAATTCAAGTTACTGGTAAGTACGGTTAAAATTACTTTTCAGGACCAGTACTGGGCTGAAAGATGCAGCACTGAGGTCTCTCCTGATAACAGGTGAGTAAATCAGAATTCGTATTTCGGCTGATTTTAGAGGAATATTTGTAAAGTTCCAAAACTCCACACTTAGAAGACATTTCCAAGTAAAACGCAGTCAATGATAGCCTATGGAAGGAAATTCAAGTTACTGGTAAGTACGGTTAAAATTACTTTTGAGGATCAGTACTGGGCTGAAAGATGCAGCACTGAGGTCTCTCCTGATAACAGGTGAGTAAATCGGAATTCGTATTTCGGCTGATTTTAGAGGAATATTTTAAAGTTCCAAAACTCCACACTTAGAAGAATTTCCAAGTGAAACCAGTCAATGTTAGCCTATGGAAGGAAATTCAAGTTACCGGTAAGTACGGTTAAAATTACTTTTCAGGACCAGTACTGGGCTGAAAGATGCAGCACTGAGGTCTCTCCTGATAACAGGTGAGTAAATCGGAATTCGTATTTCGGCTGATTTTAGAGGAATATTTTAAAGTTCCAAAACTCCACACTTAGAAGAATTTCCAAGTGAAACCAGTCAATGTTAGCCTATGAAGGAAATTCAAGTTACCGGTAAGTACGGCTAAAATTACTTTTCAGGACCAGTACTGGGCTGAAAGATGCAGCACTGAGGTCTCTCCTGATAACAGGTGAGTAAATCGGAATTCGTATTTCGGCTGATTTTAGAGGAATATTTTAAAGTTCCAAAACTCCACACTTAGAAGAATTTCCAAGTGAAACCAGTCAATGTTAGCCTATGGAAGGAAATTCAAGTTACTGGTAAGTATGGTTAGAATTACTTTTCAGGACCAGTACTGGGCTGAAAGATACAGCACTGAGGTCTCTCCTGATAACAGGTGAGTAAATCGGAATTCGTATTTCGGCTGATTTTAGAGGAATATTTGCACAATGGTGAAGGGAGGGGCGGGGCCTGAGGTGACATCTGTGCAAACGCGCCCGTGGCGCGTTTTAAGTTGGGGGATTAAGTCCCCTTGAATCCTGAGGGTCCCTAGGGGCCAACTAGCCCACCAGGAACCTCCAATATGCGCCAGGGGCTGCGTTGCAGAGACGTGTAGAGAGGCCACACCCCTTTTACACCTCTCTGCAACGCAGCTCTGTGGCGCTTTCTGGATGTACCTGTTGGGCTAGTTGGCCCCGAGGGACCCTCAGGATTGAAGGGGATTTAATTCCCCATCTTAAAACGCGCCACGGGGCCTGTTTGCACACATGTCACCTGAAGCCCCGCCCCTCCCTTCACCACTGTGCAAACGCGCCCGTGGCGCGTTTTAGGTTGGGGGATTAAGTCCCCTTGAATCCTGAGGGTCCCCGGAGTCCAACTAGCCCACCATATACCTCCAAAAGCGCCACAGAGCTGCGTTGCAGAGAGGTGTAAAAAGGGGCGTGGCCTCTGTACACGTCTCTGCAAGGCAGCCCCCTGGCGCATACTGGAGGTTCCTGGTGGGCTAGTTGGCCCCAGGGACCCCCAGTATTCAAGGGGAATTCGTTCCTCTCTGCAAACGCGCCAGGGGGCGCGTTTGCAGAGTGGTGAAGGAAGGGGCGGGGCCTGCGGGCCCGATTGTTTTTTATTATATAAATTTGTCCCTGAAGGGGGCTGTGTGGCCCCCTTCCTTTTTCCAGTTTTTAGGCCCTGGGGACCCCATCCCCAGGGCCTTACCCCTTTTTAAAATTAATAAAAACAAAAAACGGGAAGGGTGCCGCGTGGCCCCCTTCCCTGGGCCTGTATTGGCCCCGGGGACCCCATCTCCCGGGGCATGGCCTCTATTTTTATTTTTATTCTTTGGAGGGGGCTGCGTGGCCCCCCTCCTCTGGCCATTTTAAGGCCCGGGGACCCCATCCCCGGGGCCGGCCATTCCATTTTTTTTTATTTTTTATAATTTTTCAAATCTTTGGGGAGGGGGGCCGCGTGGCCCCCCTCCCGGGCCACTACTTGCCCCGGGGACCCCATCCCCCGGGGCTGGCTCCTCTCGTTGGGGACTGTGGGGGTCCCCAATCCCCCACAGTCCCGCCGGCTCCCCGTGTCCTACAGGAGCCGGCATTGCTGTTCCACATGGGGAGCAGCTGACATGCTGCTCCCCATGTGGAAAGCAATCAGCTTTGGATATTGGAAGAGAGAGCAGGTTTCCTGCCTCTCTTCCAATATCCAAAGCAAGTTTGCAATGACAGGACGGGAGCCGCGAGGCTCCCGTCCTGCCATAGCAAACTAGCAGTGTCCCGGGGGTAGGCACCCCGGGACACTGCAGGAGCCGGCCCTGGGGGTGGCGGTCCCCAGGGCCATCACAGGCTCCAGGAGGGGGCCGCGCGGCCCCCCTCCCATCGTGTGCATAGCCCCGGGAGGTGGTGGTCCCCGGGGCTCTGGGGGTCCGTAACGGACCCCCATATTTAAATGTGTTAGTGCCCCGGGGAGGTGGCGGTCCCCGGGCGTGTGGGGGCTGGAGCCCCCCACACAGGTTGTTCAATTAATTTAAAGAAGCCCCGGGGAGGTGGTGGTCCCCGGGGCTGCGGGAGGGCTCAGAGCCCTCCCGCACCATTATGCATAAAGCCCCGGGGGTGGCGGTCCCCGGGGCTTGGGGGCCCTTAGAGGCCCCCACACATAAAATTAATCCCCCCAGCATGCCCCCGGGACTTGGCCCACCCGGGGCCAGTGCTATCGAAGCGCGGGAGACCGCGCTTCGATTTTTCGGCAGGATTCGCGCACCCTGAGCGCATCCTGCCGATTTATAAAAAAAAAAAAAAATCTTTTTTGCCCAGGGGGTCCTTGTGGGACCCCTGACCAGGCCTAGGGGGTTAGGGTGTTTCTACCCTGCCCCCTTTGTGCGTTTTGCGCACTTGTTTCTTTTTTTTCTCGGCGGGATACGCGCACCCTAAGCGCATCCCGCCGATTTAAAAAACAAAAAAAAAATTTTTTTTCTGCCCAGGGGGTCCTTGTGGGACCCCCTGAGCAGACCTAGGGGGTCAGGGTGTTTCTACCCTGCCCCCTTTTTGCGCTTTGCGCACTTGTTTCTGTCCCTCGGTTCTACCGAGGGACAAAATGGCTGCCAACACTTCCTGAATTGGAATGTTGACAGCCAGCTGACAGCCAATTAGCATGCAGCTCGTGATCGGGACGGTGCGCGCAGGGTGCGCTGAGGGTACGCGTATCCGACGCGCCCATAGATATATATGTACTTTTACTTTTGATTTTCTCAGGAACTACTGAACGGATTTACACCATTTAAGCAAAAGGCACCAGTCTGAACCAAGGACTACCTCTTTGCCAAATTTGGTGTAATTCCGTTCAGCAGTTCGGGCTGTAGCTGCGACTAAAGGTTCCTATGGAAAAATGAATGGGGAAAACGCATTTTGGGACCCCCCTTTTTCTCGGCCCCGCTTGCACGTATCACCCCGAGACTTTCAGGGTAGGAGCGGAGCAGAGCGCCCCAACAAGTTGGAAACTTTCACGAAGATTCGTCAACCGGCGCCAACGTTATTTCAAATAGAATGTCGCGGATTTCCTATGGATAATAGGTTGTAACTATAACTATCTACTGGCGACCGCCAGTAGATAATATATATATATATGTATGTATGTATGTATATATATATATATATATATGTATATATATATATATATATTCACTGAAAAAACCATAGGTTTTACAGACGTTATAGTTAGAAATTAGCATTTAAAAAACCTTTGCAATTCACTGAAAAAACCATAGGTTTCAGGGGCGTTATAGTTAGCTGGACATTTCACTCGTACAAAACCATAGAAATTCCACTGTTATAGTTAGTTCAGCTAACTATAACTCGCGCCCCCGCAATGCACTGGTCATGACATCACATATTACATCATTCGTGGCATGGTCAGTGACATCACTGATGACATCACTGATGACATCTGAAATGACATCACTGATGACATCATCCAGTGACTGTGTGTTTCTGTAATTTTTAAATAGTGTTTTACATATATTCTTAGGTGTATTGAAGAATGAGTGGGTGTATAAGTGTCTGGATGGGGGATTTTACAGGTGTGTGACTGATTGTATAAGTGAGTGATTAAACGTGTCTTACTGAATGCATGGGTTAGTGACTAAACTGTGTGAATGTGTGTATCAGTCTGTCTGTTGTTGTGTAAGCTGCTACATGGGTTGGTCAGTAGCTACATGAGTGTTTATATGGGTTATTGATTGTTTGCCTGAGTATTTGTATGGGAGACTGAGTGTGTGTGGGTGGGTTGGAGGTGTGTGACTCTGTGCATTGATGTGTGAGTGGTTGATTCACTGGGTGTATGGGTTCAAGAGTGCATGTGGAAACAGCTGTATGGGTGGGTGAGTGTGTGTATGGGTGTGTTGGTGAGTGAATGGATGTCTCAGTGGTACATGTGTGAGTAACTACATATGTAAAAGGCAGTATATGTGAGTGATGCTGTATATAAATGAGTATATGTGAGAGTGAGTGATTGTGAGAGTGGCTGTATGGATGAGTGTGTACTTGTATCAGTGATTATATAAGAGAGTAATTATGCGTTAGTATCTGTATGAATTAGGGAGGTGGTGTGTGTATAACTGTATAGGTGAGTAAATGGGAGTGTGATTGATTCTTTGCATGACTGACTAGGTGTGTGAGTAACTCCATGGATGAGTGGCGGTGTGTGAGTGTCTGAATAGGTGTATGAGTGCATATCATAGTGTTGTATTGATGAGTAACTGCATGTATAAGTGAATGTATGGGTGAATGAGTGGATGTGTGTGTAGACCTAGGAATCAAAGAGTGCGTATGTAGTAACTGGTATTGGTGTCTCGATGGTTTCGAAAATGGTAGTCTGTATTTTACAGTGGGTGTATTAAAGGTTATATTAGACTGTGAGGAGGTGCATCAGATTTTCACGTGGATGATGTCATCAGTGATGTCATCAGTGATGTCACTGACCATGCCATGAATGATGTAATATGTGACGTCATGAGCAGTGCATTGCGGGGCGCGAGTTATAGTTAGCTGAACTAACTATAACAGTGGAATTTCTATGGTTTTGTACGAGTGAAATGTCCAGCTAACTATAACGCCCCTGAAACCTATGGTTTTTTCAGTGAATTTCAAAGGTTTTTTAAATGCTAATTTCTAACTATAACGTCTGTAAAACCTATGGTTTTTTCAGTGAATTTCAATGGTTTTTTAAATGCTAATTTCTAACTATAACGTCCCTGAAACCTATGGTTTTTTCAGTGAATTTCAAAGGTTTTTTAAATGCTAATTTCTAACTACAATGTCCCTAAAACCTATATTGTTTTTAACTAAATTTAAAAAAGACGTGCATACTTT